>JAQJVK010000011.1:21250750-21850750 GCA_035578135.1 Flexamia atlantica | reverse complement strand
ACTGATTGTGACTGTCTGCGCATCCTGGTCCTGTTTATGATCCCTAAAGGTGATCTAGATGTTATATAAACCGCTCGAGCGTAGACAAACAAAGTCCCGTCGATACTTCAATCCAATACGCACAGCTTGAGAAGGATTTGTCGGTGAATTTACCGTTCGGGGTGTGAACATGTGAAAAGTTTTACTCCGCGGCGGCGACCCCGGTTCCCGGTACCGGCTGCCGGTTTACCGCCGACTTCGCCACAATAAAACCGGATTGCCCGCCGTAAACCGAGTGTGCGACCGCGCCGCTGAATACTTATGAACGAAAATATTTGACAACCGCCGCGTGTAAAAATCCCGGAAACCGCGGCCATCTGGTCACGTGATTGGTTTTGGAATTCCATGCGGCGATGTTCCTAGATCGATTTCAGATAAGTTATTGTGTCGCTCTTTTTATGTTTAAAACCATACTTAAATTTAAATTCGTAGGTATTTAGATACAAATATTTTCAAGAGGTATCGTTATTATTTATTGTTTGATATTACAAAACCAATATGAGAGAATATTGTGGAATCTACAATGTAGAATAAGTATTTCATATTAGATACATTACTTGAAATCCACGACCTACCCAGGTCGTATGAATGACTGACGATTGTGGCGCGATCTTGTATTCTTGTTACTGAGTCTTGCATGTTCCTTAGACAGGACTGTTAATTAATAGCACAACAGCCAATGGCAACTCCAGGACCGACATTTTAACGTTATATGTTCTTCATTACCTTCAGGATATGATTTACAAGTCAATCGAACATTTCGTTGAAAGTACTTTTCCAAATTTGGGGCTATAACAACTGTAACTGTTTTATTTTGTTTACATTTTGAGTAATGTTTTAAAACACTTACTTCGGACAAACTTTGAATAATATATCACATCCTTCCTTCTGAAAGAAAAAAACACCAACAGGAAGGGTTAATATAATCTCCAAATCAGAAATTCCGAAGTGAAAAACGATATTGCAGTGGGGCCGGATTAATGTTCGGCGATGTTCTATCTGGCCGCCGCCATATCCCGGGCTTTATTACATTTGTCGCCAGCCTTCACAAATCTCCGCCGTATCTGATGTCATCATTCATGGCATGCCACCGTCGCTGGCTGTAGAGCTGCCTCTGCGCTAGTGGCGCTGTCCTGTACCACCTTCGTCGCCGCGTCGTCCGCTTATAAATAATTATGTAATGACCTTTATTCGCGATTTATCTTGCTTAACATAGTTTAGATCTGTGATTCCAGGCTCAAAAGAGTCTCGATACCGAGCTAGACAGCATAAAAACACTGGGGAATTCTGTAATGGGTATTGAATAAGAGAGATAGGCTCACTTATTTCTTTATTCATTTATTTGTTATATAAATCATTGATAAAATGTTGAAGCTTAATATTGGTTCAAGAAAATTAATATTGACAGCCATTTATAATGAATGAAACCAACATTTTAATCCCCTTTACCTAAACTAACAAAACTTCGTAGGTAGGTCTATACTTCGTATTATGTACAGAAATTACGTCCGTTCCAGGCATAGAGGGATAGCAATCGGTAATAAAATAAATTAAATAACCAAGGATATGTCAAACATAAACATTGTCAAGATTGTCTTCATGAAAAGAAAAAAAATCAAAGCTGGGGCGAGGAGAGGTATCGTTGTGTTTAATACAAAACATTTAATTAGACTTCCATCAAACATAAAAAAAGTTTACCCACAATCCTTCACTTTCATTTGAGAGAGTGCGAAACAACGCGATGAGAATAATCCGAACGAGGGGCTCGCGGACAATGCGACCGCGGACGGCGAGAGAGGAAGAGTGGAAGACTGATCCAGATGCGATCGAGGGACAACAATTAGCGAGGAAGAAGAAGGAGGTCCGCTTCCCACGACGAGACCTCGGCGGCAAAAACATGACCGGGCGACTACAGGCTACAGTGCGTCGCGGGGGACGTGGTCTAGCAACAACCAGTCGGTCCACTAGCGTGCTTTCGGGCATCGGGTTCATGTCTAGTGCAACGCTCTGTACAGGACGGTTGTATGACTACACGACTGAATGCGACCTGACCCCACTGGGGGCCAATAAACAAATCTGCAGGGCTACGACAACACGACGGTGCCGAATCTAATTAGCGGCTCAGTCGTATAGACGTAGTCGGCACCGAGCCCCCAGCCGCTAATCCCCCCGCGGCTACCTGCGAGGCTGTCTTGAAGAAAACATTATCCATGCCATAACTGAGTTTCTAGTTAGAAAATATTTACTCCTTTAAAATCACTTCACATAATTGTTTATGTGTAAATCATAAGTGTAAATTGTCATTTTATGATTATAGTTACGTTACCACAGCGGATTTTCATACTAACTAAGAAATTAGACGTATATAATACTTTTCTCAACATTTTTACCTTCATTTGATTACACTGAAAACAAAGAAATGACTGCACAATACCACTGTGTGTAATTAAATACCGTGATATCTACAGTATCTATTTACTATCAAACTATTGTATTTATTTTTTACCTAACCTAACCTAACCAAACCAAACCTAACCTAACCTAACCTAACCTAACCTAACCTAACCTAACCAAACCTAACCTAACCTAACCTAACCTCAAGGTTTACCCCAATCAAGCCGTGCAGACTGCGACTACACGACGGTGTCCCCTCGCAGCTGCACCACAGTCGTGTAGTCGTAGCCCTGCAAACCAGGTAAACCGATAGCCCTTGTCAGTTTTATTGCACAGTCGTGTTGTCGCTTTACCGTACAGGACGGGACCTCGCTATCGGCGGTCGTCACATCACGACCTCACACCTCACTGTCACAGCCTTTGTCGACCGTCGCGTCGTGGCTCCAGTTTAAGCTGACAATTGTGGGTGGACATTTTTAATAGATCAGAATCGTGTACGTAAAAGCAGCATCCACTAACAGATAGGAGTGGATTGGGACTCTAACTATTTTCACGTTAGAGTTCAGAATCTAGTTCTTCGAATAGTCTTCAGATGCTATAGCATATCCATATCGGTGACCTTGGCTTTCCAATTTAGTGTCTAACTTGATTCCCTCTGTATGGTCGGACAAATTGTCATCCGCGGACCATGGTCCCTAGCTGATGGTTGGAAACGTCCAATATTTGAGAAGACACAATGTATTTGTCTAATATCGGCTTTAATCAGTAGCATATTGGTGGCCTTGGCTTTCCAATTTGGTGTCCATTTCGATCCCCTCTGTACAGTCGGATATCTTGTCATCCTCCGACCACGGTTCCAAGCTGATGATTGAGAACGTTAGACGTTTTAGAAGGAATATTCAAGGACAGTAGTCACATCCTACTACTCTGTAGCTCTAATCAATCGGCTTATCATTTCGATCCACTGCCCTGTTCTTCCCATCTTTTCTAGATCCAAGAACTTGAGGCCTGAGCTATTTCTAATTTGGAAAATTTAACTCCAAACACAGTTCAAATTTCAACACTACAGCAATAACAAGATGGTGACGACTCACCGGGCATGCAGACGCAGCGGAAGGTGCCCGGGTCGTCCAGGCAGGAGCCGTCGTTCTGGCAGGGGTGGCTCTCGCACTCGTTGACGTTGGTCTCGCAGCGCGGCCCGGTGAAGCCCTGCGTGCAGTTGCACGCGAACGAGCCCGGCGTGTTCACGCAGATCCCGTCGTGCTCGCATGGCGACCCTGCAACACACAACAACAATCAATTCATTTATGTATTTATAAGTTATCCTGAAAAAACAATCCAAAAGGACGGTTAGTTCTGCAACTTTGGAGATCGTCTTTAGGAAGAGTCCTAAAGACGAATTTGACCGAAGAATATGCGGTTGAGTTAAACTGACGTAATTATTTAGATAATACAGTAGAACCTCGATGAAAAGACACTCGATAACACAAAAACCTTGATAACAAGCGCGCTTTTCAAGTCTCCTTGAAACTGTAATGACCCAATTGTCTTGTTTAACACGAACCTCAATAAGATGACTCCCTTGAAAATGAGACTCTTTCCAGAATCCCCTTGAGAGTCTTCCTATCAAGGTTCTACTGTACAAACACTTCATCAATGAAAGCCATGGTGGTGTTAGACACATAAAATCACATTTTGGCTGATTTTAGTCTAAGGAAAGAACGCAGGATGTTCCACACCGGCTCATCATGCAGAATCTAGATTAGCACCAGCGAGCAAGCACAGAATAGTCACGTGAAAACATAATAATGATTAAAAGCGGTTGCTGTCAAAAACATCAACTCCTCAATTTGTTGAAAACCTTTAGAAATTTCGCATAGTATTCAGGTTAAAACACGCAGCAGACAAATCAAAATGTTCAAATTTTACAGATTAAAGTCAAGCAAGTTAAAATATACTGGATCCGATAATACCTGAAATGGATCAGTGATGTTCTAAGATCCGGCTCAGACCAAGGTGACTAAGAAAAAGGAAATCGAAGATTTGCTCGAGGGGGAGGGCTGGATGCAAAAAGAGTTCTCAAACCCGGGATTCGGAATCCCGGTCGCTATCGAATACCTGATAATCCAGGGATTAGTCTCTCAATCCCGGGATTACCTACAGGGAGTGCAAAAGAATAAGTTTCTAATTTTTTGTGTGATTTGAATGTTTTAACAACTGCAAAAGTGGTTTTTACTAAAGTATAAACATAAAAATGTCCTAGGAAATTAATATTTCAATATTATTAATTAATAGTGAAATTGTTTCCCTGGATCGTCTTTCGTCAATCCTAAAATCCCGAGATTGGAATCGACAAAGGTACTCTGATATTGTACTCTGTCTGGGTGTCAGTAAAGATAAAGGTGACGTTTTAGAGTCATATAAAAAGAAGTTTAGCGTAGGAGAGACGAGAGCAAATGGCCGCGGAGCAGCGTTTTCCATCATGAGTTGGTGCACCAGCGTACAATATTCGGAGCTTGCTCAGGTACATTACACCGAGATTTGGGCAGACGCGGCGGGCGCGGCGGAGAGCAGTGACTCCGTGCGGCGGTTAATTGCCGCGCGATTATCCCGCAACCTGACCGCAAACATCCATTGCGCGACCGCAGCCCCGGGCTCCGCTCCGTGGCTACCGGTGCTGCGAGCTAGTGGATACAAAACCATGGGGGGATTTGTCCGACTGTTCCGAGCATCTAAACTGTGTTTTCTCGCCTAAAAGTTTGAAGGACATTGTATTTACCATACACAATACCATAACTGTGTATGAACCATACACAATTCCATAATTGTATGTGAACCATACACAATACTAATAATAATAATTATTCAAATTATAACAGATTTAAATAAAGCCTTGCTGTTTATGAAAAGATTCTCCAACGTGCACTCCTGAGAGGTTCCTCGGAAAATAAGACTTGAGGGTAATTGTATGCAGAACAATACAAAATGGCAATTACTTTAAAGGGTATTGTGTTTACCATACACAATACCAACAATTATTCAATTGATAACAAAATTAAATAAAGCCTTGCTGTTTATGAAAAGATACTATAACGTGTACTCCTGAGAGGTTCCTCGGGAAAAAGGCTTGAGGGGAATTGTAAGCAGAACCATTCAAAATGGCAATTATTTTATATTATTACAGAATTAAACACAACCTTGCCGTTTTGAAAAGTTATTACTAGACTCCTGAACGGATCCTCGGAAAATAAAAACGTGCAAGGATAAAAAACAGAAGAATAACTTATGATCGCAAATGCAAATTATTGAGCTAGCTAGCAGTCGTGTCACTAATCAAGATAACACAAACCTAAAACTAACGATACGAAAAAGAAAAACACAAAAAAGGCTCCAAGTAAGTAAAACCATCACTCTTTTAAATCCTTTCAGTCCTCCGACGTCCAAGACAAATTTACTTTACGCACATCACTCTTCCGTTTCTTCCTCAGAATTAATTCACCAGTTGGGGAACGGTCGGTAAATGACGACAGGTCGCGACCACTCGCCGTCACGAACGGTAATAGCCGTAATTCTTGTGTCCGGCGTTATTTATATTTTTTCAGGCCGGGATGAAAAACAGGTTGGACCATTAGAGCGCTGATGGCGGCGTGACTCTGTGTCGACATTGTCGCCGCGGTGCCGTTGTTGCTCACTCACACCAATTATGTCTCTAACTGCGAGCAGTTGCAACACCGGGTAATGCACTGGGGTCACGGCGGTTTCGACGGATTAGGTGTCGAAAGGAAGATTACTTTATTGCAGAGTCGCGTGCACCTTGTAAAAATCTTCAGCGGTTGTTCTTTCACGTCAGGGATGCTTTTTCAAAATTTGAAATCAGAAAGGGAGACATTTCATAATATTCCGGGCATTGATACTAAATCCCTAGAGGATTTGAAAGTAATCCATTCAATTTTTGTTTTTTTTCTGAAAAATGACTAATGGCTTGAAAAATGGAGAAAATGAAAGGCTAAACATCTCCAACAGAAAGTTGAGATGATGGCAAACGTTATGAAAGAAAATAACACGTTCTAAAAACACGTTCTCATTCGTGGGTTGAGTAATTGTTTTGGAGTGGTTGATAGCGGGTGGCATGTAATGGAGTGGCACTAGGCAGACGTGTTTCAGCTTACAGAAAAGTACAAGGATAGAAAATAGTGGTATCAATAAAGAGAAACTTAAATTCTTGTAAGTTCATCAATTCACATTTCATTAATTCTTTTGCTAATTTGTCCACTCTTATACAACAGATAAGAGATATAAGACCAAGATAAGAGATATAGCTAACCAATCTTTCAACTATTTGCGGGGATGGCGAACCATCGACAACACACACTGCGTGACTCACGAATTATGTGTACCTCAATGGTAAACGTCTTCGGGGAAATTCATAAGTTCCACCACAAAAACACGAGAGAAGGGCAGCGGCACAGCGGCAGTGCGGCAGCGGCTGAGAGAGGCTCGCTCGCTCTCGTGTAGATACTATCTGGCCAGCGCGACTCCCTCATTACATTTCCAATTAATTACGTCCAATTAAACGCGGCCGCTCGCCGCTGACACATGTGCGTTATCACACGATAGAGACGTGTCCCGCGCCGATGGCCGCTGATACCGGGCATCGCGGCATCGCAGCATCTACACGGCGAGGAATCTGTAGAAACAGGCGCTTCGTGGTTTGAGAGAGGTAGAAGGGGTCGGAAAGGGGTTGAAGAAGGGGTTGGGGGATAAAAAACTGCTATCACCACAACCATCCCTGGAGGGGATAAATATTTAAATACCAATTTTGATAGAGGGGTGAAAGGAGAAGGAGTTGGGGGGAATGAAAATCTGTTATTATTACAACCATCTCTAGAGGTGACTAAAGATTTAAATACCAATTTGGATATACCTACTTATAGGAAACTGTGGTAGTAAATGTACGGATAAATATTTGATCCAAGTTTGAGACTTTTTCCCAAACCGATTGATTGATATCGCCAATTCGGGCACTCGGTTGACGAATAAGTGAAATACTGATCCATGAGAACTTCAGAAATTGTATTTTTGAAATTCATGATATACCGAAGGATTAACTGTTTAATTATTTTGACTTTTCCACTCGACTGTGGTGCTTAAAACTACGGGAAACATTAATTCAGATATTGAATATGGGAACTTTTAGTTTTGCATTCAATGCTTTATAACGCAGAAAAAATAGAAGCTTTGACAACTAAAAGAAAACAACACAATCGAGTCCGGCCAATTCCTGCTTACGACATCTATTAAGGCTAACAATTCAAATTTTGTCATTCGTGCACAGCCACTGAATTTGTCATTTATTTATTACAAAAAATATGTACTAGCTCTAAAAAGAGTTTAGACCAAAAAACACTAACAGGCAAAATTTGATACACAAGGATATTCTATAGACTCAACATCCACGATCCGCACCAACAAGATCACCGTTGTGAATCACGAGGGCCGAGGGCCGAGGGCTGAGTGGCATCAAAACTAAAAGAGCGATATCACTCCTCGTGCCGCGTCAATTACCCTCATGCAAAATACGAGCGGGACGGCATTCGCATTAGCCTCGTCATGAAATACGATCAACGCTATAATTTGCTTGTTAACGTTAATCCTAAATGTAAATGGAGCGGCGGCGGCGGCTGACCTTTCGTGGGGTCCCACAGGGCTCCATGCCCGGAAAACACTTTCTCCGCTGATATGATCCATTTGCATTGTGTCCGGGCGTGAGCGAGATGGTGCTTATGAAGTGTAACACCTCACGACGGGGCTGGCGCGGGGCGCGGGGCGCGGCCCAGGGGTGAAAAACGGCTCGCGGTCTTGCCTAAACGCTGATCAGCATAAAGAATCTAACTGGCGCGAACATTCAGTTCGTTAAGTTCAGTTCGATAAGTCGTTGCCAAAGCTTGTCACAGGGCGCGGCTAAGAGAATAAAGCAATATTTACATTCATTCAAGAATCTAGATTCAAGATCGCATTAAGAATGTAACTGTCAAGTTTGTTGCCAATGCTTTTCACAAGGCGCGGCTGAGAGAATAAAGCACAAATCACACTCATTCGAGATTATTTATTTCCAGCATATAAGTTAAAAAATAGAACAATACATCTCTAATATGCAGGAAGTCATTCTCCACAAGACCAAAAGGTCAGAGTGTAGGAAAAGTTCTCAGACACATCAATAAAATTCAAATCAAAGCCCTTTTTCTTACACTGGTTGGGAGCATAAATATATTTATCAATCTTGAAATCTTGAAAACCTTCATGTAATACCCCTGAACATTCTTAAATTACTAACAATTAGGAAAAACCACATTGGCGATAGACAGTTGTTAGCAAAGGAATCAACTCAAGAAACCAAAGAATTCACTAATTGAATATGAGAAGACAAAATCGCTCTCATTGAATATAGTATTTACGTTTTGTATAACATGTCAAATCAATAAAATCTTCATAACAGTAGTTTCTTTCCGTAACGTGTTTCATAATTTAATTCCTTCTAAGGTTCACCTCAACAATAAAACCATTTACCCATTTACCATTCGTCGTGTCGTAGTGCAGTTATCCCGCCGACCACGCGCCAAAATCCTAAATGTAAGGTCCCAGAGGTCCCTAGCCCTAGCCAACCACGCGCCGTCTCCGAAGGTCCCAGAGGTCCCTAGCCAACCACGCGCCGCCTCCGAAGATCCCAGAGGTCCCTAGCCAACCACGCGCCGTCTCCGAAGGTCCCAGAGGTCACTGGCTACCGATTTACCGATCGCCTCTGGTCACTCGACTCCTCCATTGTCCGCCTGGGAACTCTCCTCGATATTGCTTAAATTGCTCGTGCTCTGACGAGCCGTTTTGAACTCCCTGATCCGTGAAGCCGCCCGGTCATATTTCGGCCAGAACGTTATTGGATTTAGCATTGAAATGTGAGTAATGCGGCGGAGCCTCTCCTTTTGTGGAGAGGTCGACGATTGGTGACTTCCACCGGCCGTTCTTTGGGCGATAATGATTTCACAATCGAACGACTCCGCGACAGGTTCCGCATGTTTCCGTGTTAAATTGCTAAAGGGGTCGGGAGGGACGCTTTCGTGAATTCCAGCGGGGAGAATTTATTTCAGTGGTGTTTCCTACACAATGCTGACCGAAATTTGTGTAACAGTAAAAGAGGTTCTCCGCTCCGCGTGGTAGATTTACTATGACTCTAGACGGAGAAAGAATGCCCTTAGGATACGAAGCAAATTCAATAAAATAGCCAAAACCTCATTGACAAGTTCTTTGTTTGAAATGCGTTTTAGTTTACCGCGACCTAAGAGTCCCCCCCTCAGCCCCTTTCTCAACTTCTGCTTACACCCTTCTATACCCTATACAATTCAAGAGCGCTATCGGGCTACCTGCGGACCCCCCAACTTCTGACAAAACTTTCTCGACACGAGGCCGGCCTAAATAAAGGCAATGAATACGCGTTTGTTTATTCATTGTATTCATTGGTAAAGGACAGGTTAAGTGAGGACTAGCTTAGATAATAACAATGTGCAGGGGCTGATAAATATGGTCCCAGGACTGACTGACTTGGGAGTATTTCCACTTGAATAAATAAGTTTTATTATAATTCTAGATTATTCTTTGTTAATTTGACTTATTCATTAATTCATGGACGAGTTGCAGATACAAATCACTTTCATATACAACCATGATTTTTAAAGGGAACTGCTATAAATATATCGACGTAGCCCGAATTTTATTAATATAAACAAAGTTGCCCGAATTTTATTAATTTAAACAAAGTGAATTTATGTTAGCTGAAAAAATATCGACGTACTAGGAGTTCCAGTGTGTGACTCATCAATAAAAAACTGCGGACCGGTCCCATTTCGGGACGGGTTTACTGGGGGGTGTCCCAGTTGGGGGGGGGCAGCCCGGGCACCAACGTTCACCAAGGTACACAATCAACAGGGACCGTCACCACACGTAGTCCCCTAACAAGATATCGCCCTCGGCGCTGCGGCGGCGTCATTTAGCGAATGGTGGACACAATAATTTTCACCCATGTTCCCATTCGGCGGGACCTGTGACCCGCGCGGGCCGGTGGGAATGGACTCATGCCCAGGAATTTGAACGTGTCCGGGGAGCCAAGCGCGCTGGCTCTGCTGCCTTTGTGACTTCGCCTACACACTACACACTACACACTAGCAGGCACCTGCCCGGGTGACTCTGATGATCGTTGGACGGTGGAATGGCAACCGGGAAAACAATTCATGTGTACACCGCTTCGGTTTCCTACGACAGACTGCGGTAGAAATTTCGGAAGATGACCAAAGGCTGACCTTAACACGGGAATCATTTTTTTTTACTTCCTCACCACCGACAAAAAAGTTTCTAACGTGGTTCTAACATTACGATAAATAGCTATTGTGTGGCGCAGAGTTGCCTTATCTCCTAGCGGCCATCCGACCTTTGCCAGAATATAGCGACCTCGCAAATAGAGTATACTAAACTTTCAAGAAAATCAGTCTAAATTTACATTATTTTTTTGTTAACCAGTATATAAATAAAAATAATGGGTAACGCTTTAGAATGAAAATGTTTCAACCCTCATAAAGGAGATCTCTAAGAAATTTGTCTATTCTGATAAACAACAAAGAAGTTATCATCTAAGAAACTTAGTTGATAAAAAACAAAATGCAATCTACAGGGCGGTCATAAAATTACGACGGGAGCGCTGTAACCACTACTCCGACCAAGCTTGACAAAGCGGCGTATCATGGCTTCGACTGCGATTTTGACCACCCTAAAAAATCCTAAACCACGAAATAACCTCGGTGCTGAAACACGAAAGAAACCCAAAACCTCGGGACCTGGAAGAGCGAGCGGTCGGGTAACCCAGGGACTGGTTCACGGCATGACTGATGAATAATGCAGCATGTGTGCTGGTCTGTGTCCACATCGCCGAGATATGATTTATAAAATACCCTCCACTCCTCGCGGCGGCCGGCCGGGGAGTGGAGCGTTATGGACGGATAAACCATGCTTATGTATTGTTCGCAGTAAAAAACGTGAATAAAACGTTCGAGCGAAATGTTCTTATCCGCACACGGAACTTTAAAACACTTTATGATTCGCGTAAATCTAAGTATTTATTGTGTGTAAGGCACTCCCTTGTACGGCAGTAGACGCGTTTAGCTCCTTATTTCATCACCTGACATTAGGAAAGGTGGGGAAATGCAAGATGTAATAAGGTGAATGTTAATACAGTCGTCAAATTGGTTTAAATTATCAATCAATATTCTTGTTATCAATATATCATGATTCCCCAGCTATAGCCGAAGCTTGAGTATAGTATTCGAATAGTAGTTTATGCAACGATTGTATTATGAATGTCTTTAAGCCACGAGTGAGATGTAAGTTAGATTCTAAATATCTCACGAGTGGCTTAAAGGCATACTACAATCGTTGCATACACTATTTTATCTACGACCAACAATATACGACAAAATTTCCCCCGAAGTTAAACAAAACTCATGACTTTTACTGATGATGGAATAGGTCAACTAAAATTTGAGGTTAGGCAAATAAGCAGACTGAACCATGAATTTGTTGTGGAACAATCAGCTGATGGGGTAAGTAAACTCAAACATGAATCGTAATGCAACAATCAGCTGATGTGCGAATTGCGTAATTGTTATTATGACACTACTTCCGTCAAATGCCGAGCTCCGGTGCTTATTGCAATGGTCGTAGATGAAAGCAAATTTACGCATTTTGTTGAAATTAACTAAATTATAAGGACTGTAGAAAGATCAGTTAATGAGTGACTTGGAACTAACAAAATCCACAGAACCAATTGAATATCAACGAAATGTGGACCAACCAAGGATAACGAGCGGGTAAAAACTGCCCAATAAAATCGACGTTCCTCAACTTATCCAGAGATTAACTACCGTGAGAAACCGAATGTCGTTTTAACCGAGGCAAAAATCGACCATTATGATTACGTAAAGCCGGGAGCCGGCGGCCGTAATTAAGTTACTTTCACCGGGATTCGAACCGGCAAAAACGAGTGGATGGTTCACATTGTTAGAGGCCTGCAGGTGGAACATTAGCGGCTGCGATAGCGAGGTGCGATAATATCGGATCATATCGCGACGATGCGATGTACCGCGCGATAGAGCGATATGACAGGGCTCGGGTCGGTCGTCGCACTTTCAAAAGTAACTGTTATAGTGTTTCATGTTTCAATTTTTAAGAAAAAAACAATATTTTCAGTGGGAATAATGCTGCAAGTTAAAAATTACATTATCTAATGCCTAGGTAGTATTTCATTACATTGCGACTGCAGGCTGAACAAATGTTGCTTGAAAGAAGAAGCAATAAAAAAAGCTTGAAATGAAAGCAAGAATATTTATAAGTACAAAGTATATCTGAGTGGAAGCTACACTCACAAATTCTTGGGCATTTTACAAACAAAAAACTAGATTAAAATAATGATAGCGAGAAGAAAAAGTGGTCATCTAATTAAATAAATAAATAAATAAATAAATGATTTATTGCAGGTATACATACATAATAAAATACATAACATGCAACTTTATAAATAATGTAACAAAACTAAATTCCATTTACATAAAACAACTTAAAACAACTGGTAAAAAAAAAAATTTTTGCATGCTATTATAAAAACCTATGACCTGCAAAGGCTTCCCCAACAGGCACATCTGCCCAATTATAGGGGGAGCTTGATATATTTTTAGAGAAAAACATGACCAAATATTTGTATTAACATATTTAACCTTGGACTAAAAAAAATAAATAAGCTTTATCTACAATGCATTCATTAAAAAAATAAAATCAAAAGTTGAGAACAAAAAAGACAAACTTTAAGAGCAGAGAGAATTGCAAATATTACTAAATTTATTGGCTCAAAAGCTGCTGACACAATTTTTTGAATTTTGATCGACTCACTGAAAAATCTAAATTGTTATGCAAAGAATTGTACAGACGGACAGACTCATTTAAGGGTGAATTTGCATGAGCAGATGTTCTATAAAAGGACTGGTAGATCGCCCGGCTAACCCGACCGCCGTACCGCGGCACAAACCACGATACTCCGGCCAAGGTCACAGGGTCGTCTACGTCCCCAGCCACCACATCACGCAGATAACACAACAACGCTACCTTCCTCCTTATCTCCAGCGATTGAAACCCAAACATTTCCAACATTTCCTTATGCCTAATAAACCAAATTGGATGATTAGGAATACCAACAAACTTATAATAAAGGATTCTAAGAAATCGCTTTTGCACTTTTTCAATCATATTTACGTACAAAAATGAATTGGGAGACCAAATAATGGAACCAAATTCCAGTCTTGATCGAACCAGAGACATCTAAAGCAACTTGATAGTATTTATATCGTTAAAATAATGAGATACTCGAGAGATAAAACCCAAGATACTATAAGCTTTATTTACTGAAGATATAATATGACGATTAAAGGATAAATTTGGTTCAACAAGAATACCTAAATCCTTAAACACGTGTATTCTTTCCAAACCAACACCACTCAGTGTATACTGGAATAAAATCGGATTTTTCTTACGATGAAAGGACATCACCTTTACATTTAGAGACATATTTAAGGACATATCATACAATTAGAGAGATTTAATTTTAACCTATTCGAATCACACCAAACATCCAAAAGCCTCAAGTCATTTTGAAGAGATAAGCAATTATCTAGGCTATCAACAATCGCAAGAAGTTTCAAATCGTCGGCATACATTAACACCTTGTTGCTAAGATGATTTGGCAAGTCATTTATGAATATATTGAACATTAAAGGACCTAAATTGCTACCTTGAGGAACCCCTGAGCAAACTCTAAAGTTTTCTGATTTAAAACCATAAAAAGAAACATACTGTTGCCTGTTATGGAGATATGAAATAAAAAACCTGACCAAATTGTTGGAAAATCCATAATAGTGCAACTTACGAAGTAAAATAAGATGATCAACTTTGTCAAATGCCTTAGAAAAATCCGTATATATTGTATCTACTTGACGCTTAGAATCTAAAACACTGGATGTAAAATTTACAAAATTGCCAAGATTTGTGGAAATTGATCGGGAAGGATAGAAACCATGTTGTTTTTCTGAAATGTACTGCTTAATGTGTGGAAAGATGTTTTGGTGCAAAATTATTTCAAAGATTTTAGCTGGTGTCGAAAGTATCGAGACAGGTCTGAAGTTCGAAATCTCCCGCATGTCTCCTTTCTTAAACAATGGTACGATTCTTGTAATCTTCCAAAGATCAGGGAATGTACCAGATTTCAAGCAAATATTATATATATGACAGAGAGGATTTATAAGAAACTCGTAACAACCTTTAAAAATATAAGTAGGAATTAGATCGGGACCAAAGGATTTTTTCTAAGGTAACTTTTTAATAGCTGTTTTAACCTCATGAGGGAAAATTTTATTTAATGAAGGACATGACCAAAGAATCGCTAATATCAGAAAAACTAACACTACTACCGACATCATACACAGAGCCGAAATACCTAGCAAACGCATCTGCCACTGACGCACCATCTTGAAATTTATCATTTCCCCATTGAAATTCATTACTCCCATTATTTATTTTAGATGTCTTTCTACATCTAATAAAATTCCAGAAATTCTTCTGGTCTCTTTTTATGTTCATTTCTACGTTTGAAACAAATTTAACATATTCCCGCCGAATGAGGATTTTAATATTACGTCTGTTTGCACTAAATTCATCAAAATATCTACGTGATTTTATACGATCTCGCAAAACCCTAGGTAAAAAACAACACATTGGAAGGATGCGGTTGTCCATTTCGATCCCAGATGCGCGACTTCGACCAGGGTGTATTTCGATATTTGCACTTTGGAGCCATCAGCTACACACAACTCGCGCCGCTAATTCGGTTTTAACTACAGCTACCGAGTCGCATGTTGCGAAACAACGATCGATCAGCGCCGGTAATCACTGACAAACTGTTCGACTGCGGGCGATTTGTAACGAATGGCTCGACATTTCTCACAGCAGATATGGCGGTCGAAACCACGCAGGCTTGTCTGACAAAGTATCTTGACATATTCGATTGGCTGGGAGAGTGTCAGCTGTAGAGTAGTCGTTTTCAGCTCTTGGGTGGTTGTGGGTTTTAACTGTTTTACCCGGCAAATTCTATTAGCTTACAACATGGGTTTGTGAAATAGCTTCACCGCCGCCATATTAAAACGAACGGTAACATTTGAAAATGTTGGATTTAATTAGAAACACTTTGGTGTGAAAGTGTGCTCTTATTAACATCTCAAGGTGATAAAAAGATTATTTTAGTCAAATTAAGTAAAAATTGACAAACTACAAGATGAAAATACACAACATTTATCTTAATTTTGAAGCTTCCTCTTGTTACAAACTGCAACACACTATTTTATCATAAATACGACAAAATATATATTTTATTTCAAATCATCTTGCAAACAACCGAAATATATGAAAATATTATGTAGAAAGAAAATAATACGTCACAAACTAATTAAAAACATCTGAGTATTACTATTAGGTACCACGAAGATGTCTTTCTTTTTCTACATTTTAGAGAAGAAATTTTTCCTCACTCAATGACATTCATACATATAAGTACAGTTCACCTTACACGATTAGTATTACTGACAGTACCTTCTGACAATACGTAATCTGGAATGAGACTTCCATCGATCCCACGTGTTAGCATTCAGTACCTCAATACCTACAGTTTTCATCGGTACTTAGTGTCAAAACCGCGAGAAATACTAACAGTAATACTGACCGTCTAAGGAACGTGTATGCCGAATACGAAAACAGGAGTGAAAGCTTGGACCAAAATGGACTTGAAATTCAAAATTCAAAAAAACGTTAACCCCAAACACAGTAAATTGAAATATCGAGATGTTTGGCGCCTACCTTGCTCGCACTCGTCGATGTCCTCGCTGCAGTCGACGCCCTTGTAGCCGCTGGCGCAGGAGCACGTGTAGGAGCCGTTGATGGGGCTGGTGTCGCAGATGGCGTCGGCGTGGCACGGGTTGGACGTGCACGCGTCGTCCAGGTGACACAGCAGACCTGCGACACAGAGACACGAATCATGCGCTAGCTGTACTTGTAAATAAACAACTCTTCATTTGGCGGCAATGCATCCTGCAAGTATTTTCACCGTACGATACGTAAAGATTGCAGTTAGACCAATACGATCTCAGGCCAAATTCACACTGAACGGACGTAAGGCGTAGCGGAGGCGTGGCGAGGACGCGGAACGGTCGTTCCCATGTTGCTATACGACAAAAATGAGAACGACCGTTCCGCGCCCGCGCCACGCCTCTACCGCACCTCACGTGAATTCAATGTGAATTGAGCCTTCCAATTCCAAATATTATCTTGGAACTGGATTCATCAAACGTGGCAACAGTTTTAGCTGCAATATACAATCAAATATAAAAGGAAGAACAATACAAAAGGTGTAATAAATATTGTTGAATAAACTTGGGTAGACTCCATTTAAAATAGAGCATTTCGAGGAATTTTACAGTGTTGCCTTGAAGTGAATAGGGCGTTAAATCAAATAATAAAAAAAAATTAGTGAAGTAAAGAAAATGAAGGGGAGGTAAATGTAGGAGCGAGGAATGAGGTGAAGAGTCCAGAGTTAAGAGAAGGTTGGAGTGCCCTACAAGGTTGGCGCTCTTAGGAAAGAACAAGTATAAGAGATATGATGGCGACCAATTTGCGAATAACATAAGAGGATACGTCCTACGGTCGATACCTACCGAAGAAAAGAGTTTAGAGAATTTTAATCGAGGCCATCGACGCTAAAAAAACCACCTTGGATTCAATTCAAGGGACCATTTGGAAGTCGGAATACCGGCACGCTTTTCACAGTAAAGAGTAACAGAGCCGCTCGCATAAAGGACTGGATATAAATCAATAGCGAGGAGAGGAATAGATTAATGTTTGATCAGCGGCGGCGAGAGGGCGAGAGGTGAGGCGACCCGACCCCGGGGGCTACCTGCCCCGGGCTGCATGGCGACGGCGGCCCCGCGGCATGCAGCATGCCACGTGCTGCGGCCGGCATGCCTCATGCAGCGCCGACTAATCATTCCCCGCCGCGCAGTCTGTTTTGATTTGCAACTCTGGTAATGGAGGTTTCAATTTGTAAACGGCGATTTTAATTTTTGAGGAGTATTTTGGAGTTATTGTAAATTTAATTTTCGTAGATTTTTTTAATTGGTGTGGTAACATTTTTTATTATACTATACGAGGATGTGAAACGCCACTGACAGTTTTTTTAATCGATTATTAGATACATTACTTGAAATGGCGACCTACCCAAGTAGGTATTTTAATCCAAGTATTAATGAGAGATGAGAGAAGCCCTATGGGTGAATGGCTACAAAGAATTAACAAAAAGAACGTTTATTTTTTCTATTTCACAGATGTTTTAAAGTAGAACGGTACAACCTTCAAAGGCCCAATGCCATCTATCACTTAAAAAATGTCCAATCTAGCGTGATTCAGATTCAGCAAGTTATCCCAAGCCTGTCAGTCATTTGCGTGAGATAAAAGGTTCATGAAAGATAAAAAAAACCAGTTTACACTCCAAGGTTCTTAAAAAACCAAATCATACTTATGCGTACTCCTGTCTCTAGACATCATGGGCACCGCCCCTCAATCATTACATCACCCGACTCACTCCCGCCATTACCTACAATATCACCAAACCGAAATTCGATTATCTCCAAAACGCACCGCTTCCACGTCCATCTCTCGGACCGAAGTGTGATGATGTTCCCGGACCCACGGCGGCGGCGAGGGGGCGAGGCCCAGGGTAATTAGCCTCATGTGGGAGATGAGTTCCCGAGGTGGCGAGTGACCCGGGCGACCTCACGTGGCGCTACCGTCCGCCGCACCCGGTCCTCCCATGGCGTGGTCAGTCGCCGAATACGGCCGGTCGTCACCCGCCAGCGGTCTTGTAAACGTTTATACCATCAATTTTACGCACAAAAAATCTATTTAGTGTCCTGAGAACGTAAAAGGCAGGACTAACTGTTCTGATTTTCATTAAAATAAAAATTGCAGCTCTTCTCGATGATTAAATTCCTGAAGTGAAGATGAAAGATTTGCCAAGCTTCGAGTTTGTTGAAGTTTGTCGGCCCCCACCAACAGACTTGCAATCGTCCATACTTTACGCTCAAGAAGTTAATTCGTCGATTCGTCTCAAATTGACGCACAAGAAGTCTGATTAGCGCCTTGAGAATATATACAGGACCGATGGTTCTGTATCGCATTTGAAATATTCAGCTCATCTCGATGACGCCCAAGTAGAAGATGAAAGGGTAGTAAAATCGATTTAAATAATAGATATTTTATGTTGACAGGATTCCATAGCTCCTCAATTCCATCCCAGTTATCAGAGCTGATATTGAAATAAGGATGACATATCATGTTCAAGAGACAATAATCTGTTTCAAAGTGATGGAAATCATTGCATTATCGACAATTTACAAAAGCCAATTTGAAAGTAGGGCCAAATCCTCAGTGGGAAGTTTTGATCGAATATGAATGAGATCGAAGTTGAAAGATTTGTACAATCTTGGAATTTGTTGCAAAGGGATTTCAACAAAAGATATTTTTTGTGTTAATTCCATATAACTCCCCAATATCCCCGACTTCAGAGCTGTTGCTGGAATAACAAATTATGTCCAAGAGACAAAACTTGGTTTCAAAATTTTGGAAAACGTTCCATTATATAGGAAATTTACAAGGACCAACTTGACAATATGGCCAGACCTCTGAGTGAACTTTTTACTGAATTTGAATACAAGAGGATCGATAACAATACCGTTCATCCACACTGAAAACCATACGCAATGATAATAACTCTTCGGACCGACCTAAATCAAGACTAACGATTCCATATCCCGAAAACATAATTTTCATGAGGTACCCCTAACAACAGCCGTGGGTGCCGGCCGCAGGAATGTCACCTTGGCATCGTCCATAAACATTCAGTCGCGTCCAGTGCGCGCCCACGCTCGCCGCCCACGCCACGCATGATCCGTCCGTGATCTACCGGCTGCAGGTGAACCCGCCCGACTGACTCCCTAAAAGAGTTTCATGATTGACAATACACCTGCAGAAGACTGCTAGCCCAATCGACAAGAATAGGCCAAAGACGAAAAGTTTTGACGTAGTTCTGACACAGTCCTCAATAGACAGCGCCACCAGTAAACACATGTATTCAGTCAGGATGTAGTTAAAAAATAACAATATATAGTAACTAGTTACTGAGGACCTAAAATGTAACTGTAACTGTTTCAACCACGGTTGTGAAAAATAAACCGCATATCCATCTTCTGTTTATAAGTATAAATAATTGGGATGAGTCGAGCACATTATTTTTTGCGATAACGGTATAATTTATTCTGTCTGATTCAACAACCGCTCACACCGTTCACTGGCGACCAGCTGGAAAATACTGTTTACCGACCTCTGTTTTCTGTTTTCTAACAACTCTCGCCAGGTAGCTCTAGCGTCTTTGCTCACAAGAATCACCATTAGGTTTTACATCTATTAAGAGGATAATCAATGGTTTCATTGTTACACGAAGAAATTTGCCAGCCGGGTGATTTACCGGCCATCTGCAAGTGAACCCGCCTGACTCACTCCCTAAAAGAGTTTAATTTTTACACGATCCCTACAAATTAGCAAGCCGGTTGATGTACCGGCCGCGTCTACATGTACAGATGACGTTCGGAAAATCACAGCGTGACTGGCTACATAAAAAGGCTTTCTTTTTACACAATCCATATAAATTCGCAAAAATGAAAGGGTTTCGTTAAAATGTGTTGAATATCCTTTAGGTAGGTTCAATTATTGATTGGTGAGTAGGCCCATTAGGCCCATCAGAGGATTTTTCTTTAGACATCTTTAAGGTTGACGGTCCGATTCATACACAGTATGTTTTAGTAATTTAGCTCATTTCTTAGCGATTCGGTGTTTTTATTCCTATTAGAACCTATTCCTATTTTTATTCCTCTTATACGTCTCTTTATAATGAATTCACAACCAAATGGCAAATAAATCAACATGGTCCTCCTGAAGGTCCTGAATTGCAAATTATCAAAATGTTCTCTGGAAGTTGTTTAAGGTAGAACTGAGATCTTCAGATTTAAAAGCGGAAACGGTCAAAACTGCGCTTCCAGCAAATTAAGTAATGTTTGTCACTGCTTTACGTGATTTTGTCAAAGTAAAATACACTAATCTGTACAGTGTTTGTTCACACATCCGACACCCATTGGCATGTCGTTACAATCAACGGTTTAATTACTCCGATAGAAATAATATTTATGTAGGCCTGCAGAAAATAAGGGCAAGAGTTCTCTACTTTTATTTCACTTCTTTAAGTTTATTCGATAGACTAAGAATTGTACGCGGCAAATTTATCATACTTTGAACAAGGGTAAACTTATCGTGTACCGCATCCCATTCAATGTCCGCGGGCGGCAGATTTGGCGGGAGCGACTCGGTCAACTTGCGTCATCTCCGTAGATTGAGTTAATTTTCTTTTCCTGTCCTTGAGAGCAAGTGCTCTATTTTGGTTTGCTCCACGGCAAGCTGAAGCTGGGGTTTGTCACCGTACATTAAATTAACAATTTGAAGTTTTACATCCATATACTGTTCTATATACATATACCATATCAACATCATTTTTCTTTCCAAAATTTGTTATTAAAAGATTCCGTGAAATATTGTTTTACTGTACTTTTAACCGCTTCCTTCCTGATTGCTCCTTTTAATTAGACAGGGGTTTGGCTTATGTATAGTCTATAATCTATGACAAAAAAATTAACCTTTAAGTTTAAGAAGTTTACTTTAGAATAACACGATGTCTCTTTATCAGTTCAAAGCAAAGCTAAAAGTTTCATTGGGATCAAATTCAAGATTTTAATCAACACACTGACGCTTGGTGAAGAAAAAAAGCATTAGGACCGAACCCTTTGATAACTTAAAAATCGCCACTTCTGTAAACTTAACCATATTAAATGATCATTTACTACCCAATTCAGTGCGGTGCTTCTTCAGTGCGGTACTTCTTCCCAACAACAGTGGTTGTGGAGGAGTATTAAACCCAAAGGCCTCATAAACCCCAACATCTCAATTACAAGATCGTTTACCGCAAACACAAGCCGAACGTGGGACCTTCACCTCCAGTAAAGCAGCAGTTGGACCGAGTGCGGGTTTATTACCGCCCATTATTGACGTGTATTTTCAATAAACCGACTAACGAGAGACATGGGAATCGCGAGGCAGGTACCGGTTGGTTTACGGCCTGTTTTACAAACATGACTGGATCCGCTGTCGCAATCGCAACATCATCCCAGCCGCCGAGAGGGGACGTTCAGGAGGACTCGGTTTAGAAGCTAGTCCGTATGAGTTTTTCTATAAATAATGTAGCAGACATCGCGCGGGTCGCGCATCAGCGGCGACGTTGAAATACCTATACCGGACAATTGTGTACCGCTTTGTATGGACGGGCTGATGTTTAAAAGATGAGAGACGCTGAGCGCATGTGGTCGTTGGGGGGTTTGAGGAAGGGAATTAGTGCTTTCGGTTTTTGAGCGGTTCCGAACCAACCGGTTCCGGGGTGAGTCACCTCCCCGCGTTTCTCGACTTTTCGTATTTTTTCTGCTGAACGAAAGAGTGTAGTAGAGACAATAAACAGTGAGACCTTCATACGTGATATCTTACGTAACGCTATAACGAAGGTGTTGTTAATTCATTACCATATTTGATTACATTAGATAAAGCCTGAAAAGTTAAGTTACAGGGAGAAGCGAAATCTGGTTTCGATGGAATAATACGGTAATGAGACTAGGCTTTATTTATGACATTTATGGGTAATCTGTCATACCATGGTGGAAGGAATCCACCATGCTGTCATACTGCATGGATGTTCAAAATATGCTGTGGCCCAAAACTACATTTACGATATACAGTGGTTTATCACTGAACTAAGAGAAAAATGTAACTCTTTTATATTCAACAAGGCTACTACAAAAACCAGGCGTTAATGTAGCAAGGATTTGAAGAAATATCTCGTTAACTGTTCAAAGAGAAGATTGAATGTTTTAGCAAACAGATTTATGAGAAAATCTAAACCTGTCATACTGTACGGTGATTTAAAATAAAACAGCAACAATTTTGGATTTTGGAACTTGTTAGCACGGATTTTAAGATTTTTTCTTTGGCGATACAAAGAGAAGATACAACCAACCTTGTAGTTATGTTTAATGTTGGTTCTGGCTGATATTGGGTGTTCTTTGTGTACTGTTATTGACGAGTTATTTGTTCAAATTTTACCTGAATATTCAGTATTACATGGGTACAGAATTTCTTTCCACACGCTCCGTTTAAAAGCGCCAACCTACAGTGCACACACGGTGACTGGGTGACTCCAGGGCAACATGTGAAGCCACCCGGACACTTGCACTGTCACGCCCACACGCCACAACCACGCAACTGCCCATTACCCACACACATTATTACCCAATTAATTTACAACACGGTTTCCCCCTCTTGTTTCACACTATTTTATTAGTTGACCTCTTGTTGTCATCATTATTGTGAAGGACTGGATGAATGGTTGGGTTTCATTTGTTGCAATTAAAAATGGGCATGTTATGAAGCAATAGAGTTGGTGACGTCTCCCCAAAGAGTTATGATTCACCGCAACGAGCAGTTCAATGGGCTTCGTTAAGTGTGGAATACTATACTCAATGGAACTCGTGAACTAAAAGTGAGTAGCCCATTTAAAATATGCCGATTATACCACTCTAAGTACACACAATTAACCGAAAGAATATTAAATAAACTGAAAAACCTGAAGCGATAGGGAACCTCAAGGGGGCAGTGTTATGAAAACAATTATTTTTATTTGCACTCGAGGTTAAACCGGTTAAAGCTAGTGCAATTAGGGAAACCTGTTGTCGAGGTCTAGTGATTTTCTTAAGTTCTCTAAGTATAAAATAAAGTAACACAAGTGGTAAAATAATTGGTTATCATTGAGAAATTCTATTTTATCAACAAAATATATATATAGAGATTATGACAACTAACACGCGTAACAAAAATATGGGAATAAGATCTAAGATTGCAAAGAGGGGTATTTATAAATGTAAAAATAAATAAGAGGCTTTCTTAAAGTTAATGATATACACGACACAACCCAATGGCAATAAAAATAAATTTTCGAGTTTCGATGAAAATTTCCTGAATATTCTGATTTGGTTCAGGCAGAGATGAAAGAAAGATGCTTCATCTGTGGTTCAGGGTAGCCTCGGTTTACACCTTATAATCACTGTCAAGCAAGAAGTGAAACGAAAACAGTCAATCGCATTTACCACGCAACTACAAGGTATAGCCTACAAATAAACACGAGGTACTTTGGTCGTATGATATGTTCAACTTGTAGCGGGTAAGATGGGTGAGAATTGGTGAAAACGAACAGCTCTCATCCAAGGAATCAGGGGGGATTTGGGGCAAGATGGAAGAGTGACATTCAGATGTTAATTTCATCATACTGACTCAGAAACATCTGTTTTCTGTTCCTTTTTGTTGGCTTAAAGTTACCCACTGCCGTACTAGTCCGGCAATAGTATATTTCACTACTAGTCACGAAAGTAGCCCATTGCGGGGCAAGATAGTGTTTCACTTGCGAGGCGTAAGCCGAGCAAGTAAAACACTATCGAGCCCCGAAATGGGACTTTTGTGACGAGTTGTGAACAGCGATCTCTATTATAGAGATCGCTGGTTGTGAACAGTACTTTTCATCACGATGCAAATAAGTGACCAAACTTATAAAAAATGATCCAACATTTCATAGTTTAGGCACTTTTCTATAAGTAAACACAATACGGCTGAACTGTCTATTTTAGTTTATAAAGTCAGCTGGTTGAACTGTCAAATTAAGGAATTCGTTTGTTTGGGTACGGCAAAATTTTGTTTTGGTACGGAAATGGTTTGTTTGGGTACGGGAATGAAATGTTTGGGTACCGAAAAAGCAGCTGATCAATACTGTTTTGACGTAAGGAAATCGAGAGTTTTCGTAGATCTCAGCTGTACGGTAACGGGTAATCTTCGTATACAGAGTGATGAAAAAACTTTTTCCGGACTGCGATTACAGGAAACAGAAGTAAACAATCAGCTGATTTGCAGCAAACCGACATGTAATGCTTGTTTATTGGTTACTTTATAGAGGAATGTAGTGGCAGCACTGGCAGCAGTACCAAATGGTTGTTATAGATTAAGTTTGAAGGGTTGAGAAAAGTACTGGTTTATGCAAGGACAACGTTATGACTGAAAGTATGATTTTTCTGAGTAATATAATGAAAAGTATCGTAAGTTACACGGCCGGTAAGTCTTACCGTACTCGCATGAAAATCCCGCAGTCGCTTCCGCTCGAGCGGGAACTATCATGCTCGTCCGGCAAAACAGTGCTTTCTGGCCTAGTAACGTAATAACCTCTACCATAATAAAAATAATACGTCAAAAATGCGAAAGTACTCACCGGTCTTTCCCGAGGTGCACTGACAGTAAAAACTGCCCACCCTATCAATACACGTGGCCCCGTTGAAGCAAGCGGCCCCGGCGCAATCATCGATATTCTGCGAGCAGTCGGGGCCGGTCCAGCCGTTGACGCAGATGCAGCTGAAGCCGCCCACGCTGTTGGTGCAGGTGGCGCCGTTGTGGCAGACGCTGGGCCGCAGCGAGCACTCGTCCACGTCGTGCTCGCAGAACTCGCCCGAGTACGTGGCGGGGCACTGGCAGTTGTAGCGGTTGATGAGGTCCACGCAGGTCGCGCCGTTCTGGCACAGGTTGCCGGGGCAGTCGTCGATGTTCTCCTCGCAGTTCTTGCCCCGGTATCCTGCAACAGAGCAGAAGATTTCGATAATGATGGTGGTTGTAAAATGTAAAGGAGGAAAATGTTGCAGATAAAACGACATGCCACAAGGTTGATGCTGCGATTGTTTCTAAATCTAAAACAATGAAACATTTAAATTCGTTTTAAATGTGAAAAAAGCGGACCTAGAGAGAATTGACGGCACCTAGTAGAAAAGAGATCGTGCGACATGAAGTGTCTGTGGAACTGTTGTCTCAGACGAGCTATAGCCGGAAATAAAATACGGTAGACTCTCGATCAGCGAACACAGAATATCTGCGCTCGTTCCTCTCGATAGTTCGACATTTAGTGAACTTTAAAGGTGTCTAAGTATCAAAATGTTGAACTATAGGGAGTACATGGGCTTTCACATTAATAAAAGCATAAAAAACACAGGTTTTACAAGTACATCTCCTAAATTTATTAAATACCATAAAACTAAACCATTGCACAGCTATATATTATTAACTTTGATCGTAATATAGGTCTCAGAAAATATAAATGGACAAAAAACTTAGGAGTCTTAGATTGTTTGTTGAGTATCAGCAGGTCGAACTATACAGAGTTTCGAAGTAGGCCTACCGAGTGTCACACTATCGAGTCTACTGTAGTACTTGCCATGAAATCTCTTTGAGAACAAAACTGAAGTATATGTCTACAATTTACTACCGACACCGACACATTTCAGTATTCGGTGAACATTCCTCTGAAGCTGCTAAGTGGAGTCTTAGATTGTTTGTTGAGTGTCAGCAGGTGTACTATACAGTTTCGAAGTACCGAGTGTCGCACTATCGAGAGTCTACTTGCCATGAAATCTCTTTAAGAACAAAACTGAACTATATGTCTACAATTTACTACCGACACATTTCGGTATTCGGTGAACATTCCTCTGAAGCTGCTTGTATGTACAGTTTATATAGAAAACCTTTAACTAATTTGCTGAGAATGATTTAAAAACGTAAACATCGTGCACAACCATGACTCCCTCATCATCAAATCCCATCGCCCAATTTGGTAGCAACAACAACTCAATCACAAACGGCTCTAGAGAACCTCTCCTCGTCACAACCCGACAATAAATCACCCAAACATGGCGAAGGAAACCCCAATTGCCGTTTAATCCGTCGTTGTGCTCGCGGAATCCTCCGTTTCTCCCCCCTCGGCATCGCCATTACCATAACGAACACTCCGGTTACACCTCCAGATAAGCCGCGGTTCCGACGGTTCCCAGCCCATTGCATTGTGTCCGCGGGGCCTCGTGTAGGGACGTTCCGATACTTGCGATACTAGTACGTATCGATACAGTATCGTATCGAATCATTCGATATTATCGTGGTATCGATTGAAAGTGTGGAGTATCGGATCAAAAGTACTGAATCAATATCAAATGCGTCGAGGGAGAAAAAAGTAATAAAGATAATCTGCCCAAAAATTATAGAAATTGAACTAATCTTCTACGTTGTGTTTTTTTGCCCCTTACTTTTGTATTTCTTACTGCAGCTTTTATTACTGCTCCTTGTACCGTACTGTCCTCTATGGCTCCTCCGTTGTTATTATTATAATTTGTTTTTTCGTCTGCTAGGCCGGCCAACGTCAGGATGTTTTGTTTCGTAACTTTAGTACGCAGTTCGGTATTTTGTGATTGATCAGATATTAAGTTTAGTTTATTGATTGTGAAATGCCTCCCAGAACAAGTAAAATTTGGGATCGTTTTAGAATGAATGACAAGAATGTCGCAACGTGTAAGCTGTGTTTGAGAGACTTCACAGGAAGTCACAACCCACCTCATGAAACACATGTACCCAAACTTGGTCTGGTAACAACTATGCAGGCTGGTTTTCGAGGAATACCGATAAGCAATAATCAGTTTAAAAACATTATCTCTTGATTAAAAACACTAGAAAAATATTTTCAACAATTTTAGATCGTTTAATGGGTGGCCTCCCGTTAACCGATAAGTACCAAACAGACCATTGAAAAGAACATGAAACATTCCTATTAACAGTTCATAACAACCTTCTTTAATACGAACTTCATGGGGAGAGACTTAATCCGATAATGTCGGGGATCGATACTTTTCTTTCGATACTGATACGATACCAAATATCGGATCGGCGGTATCGGAACGTCCCTGTGTGAGTAGCGGGAATGCCGAAACGACCGCCGCCGGCCCCAGCGGCTCGATAAACAATAACTCGACAATACCGGCACAAATCACGGGAACCTGTTTGGACTCGGCCCTATCGGCCCATCTGCGGCCTGAATTATTCGGTTTTACTGCAGTTCGTTAAGCGTTATCAGACGGTGACCCGTGGAGCCGGGATATGAAGGGCGTAAAACTGTCACCACACAGAGCGTTATGCGTTATGGAATCTGGTTTTATTTCTTAATTTTATTCAGTCAAATAGTCAACCGAGGTATTTGATGATTAACATAGTTTACTGAAATGCGAGGCATGCGAGATAAATACCAAAAATCTCGTGTCAAACAAAATTTCTATGGGTTTATTCAGCAGGCCTTCACTTGCTGGTTATTAAAAATTCAGGTAATTGATCTGTAATATAATATGAGGCTGTTTTACGATCAACGCGGGTAGAGATCGCTGGGGTCGGAAATAGACACTGTGGATTCACAACTTGAAGGACCAACTTTGATTCTTTATGATAAGTTTCAAAACAGTAAGAAGTGTTCTTCCCACATTTGTTTACCCGTTCTATAACCAACCAGCGGACCGTCCCAAGCGAACCTAACAATCTGGGTTTAATTGTACTGAATGTATTGACGATTTTAAAATTATATTTGAAATATAAATATACTAACAAGCAATGAAAGTTCTATGATATATGACTTAAAATATATGATATAATTTTTATGACGTTCTTCAACAACTGTGAACTACTTCTACAGACCCCAGCTGCATGGCAAGGCAGTGTATATAGGAAGTGTAGTGGAGAGGCTCAGTGGAGTTGTTTGAGCGTCTTGTTAGGCCCGGCGGCCATGTGGTGCGGTGTGGCATTGTGTCTGTGTACACACCCTCGAGTGTCGGTTTATCGCTGGGTAGAGCGTTCCTCAGGAGTTATTACAAACGCGGTGCCGTATTTCAAGCGCTACGTCTCGCTGACCTCGCGAGTTGTCAGGCGAGGTGTGAAGAGTTCATTGTGGTATCGTGTTGGATATCAATCGATTGCGAATCTGCGAAAAGTAAATTCATCCAGGATATATTTTACCTTAGATTAAATAAATTGGGTTGACTGGTTGACTGAAATATCAGATAGCTTTATAAAAGCTTAGTGTGGTTATATGGTCATTTTGAAAGTATCGTTTACTTTACTACTCGGTCCGGACCAAAGTCTCATTTCGTTGCCATTAGTGAAGTATAAGTATAGTATCTGTTGGAAGATTGAAGTAATCTATAGTCACAACAAATAATTGAATTCAAATGTTGTGATGACAGCTGATGGTGTATGTTTTTGTTTACTTGTTATGATGTAAAATATATAGTTTTATATAAAGAGTCTTTTAATTTCATGTAGAATAAAAAGGTTTAATTTAATCGTTTGAGTATTAATCGTTTTAAGTATCAATCAGTAAATTCAATAAACAGAAATATTAAAATGAAAACAACACTTTTTTTATAGTTTTACCAACTTGTTTTCAGAGTATCATCACAAGCAGATCAACTGCCACTGCACTGTGAAACGTCTAAAGGCCCGTTAACACTTTAACGCTGTCTCATAAGTTTGAGTTGTGTTAAACTGTAATAAACATCAACATTATGCTCTGATGAGATGAGCAGTTTAAGAACTTTTAAGGAAACCAGAAAAGGAAACTTAGAAAGCCATTCTGCCCTCAAATCGACGGCAAATCCGCCTCGTTGTCCGCCAAATCGAAAAACATTCATCACTCCTGACTCTGTATACATAATCACCCGTAATACGAGTGATATATAGACGGGAGATAACGAAGCCTTGTGCGATGACAATGGCGGTCGAGTGACGAGCCTCGAGTTGAGAGTTGAGAGTTGAGCCGGTGCCAAGAGGAGGGCGTGGACGGGATATTAATGTGGCAACACGTGACGTCACCGGCACAACGAGATACGAGATCCGGCACGACGAATGGGATCATACCCTGGCGCGTGGTGGGCCGAGGAATAATCGGCAATCATGACGGTACAACTAATTGGTCTTCATGAACAGGCTCGTGCCGGGAGCTCATCCTGTTTCCACGTTTATTGGGAACATTGCATTCAGAATCAAATCAACCGAAAGATAAACAATAACTCGACAATACCGGCACAAATCACCGGAACCTGATCTGAAACAACCATTCACCACAAAGAACCAAACCCCAACCAGGGCTCACCAACAAGTGGTTTTGGGAAGCTTAGAATGTTTCATTAAGAGGGGTTCCCAAGCTGTATTAGATATTATAAAGATTTCATACCACCGCACACCATTAACTTAAACCATTTCGACTATCTCATAACAAATACGTTTCTGAATGGTATAACTCTGGTGTGTTCGTCTTTGCACAAATTCAACACAATTTTCAGTCCAAGGGCAAATTTAACTTGGTAACGGCAAAAACGTATTGTAACCACATCAGACTTGACACGAGCATGGAAAAATGATCTTCAACCTTTTCCTTGCAATAAATGTCCAATTCCTTCCAGGACAATCCTTCAAATTTTCAAAGCCAAAAACAAAACTTAACACTTCAGCACGCCCCCTATTTGTTATAGTACGTGACTTATTTCGCATTTACAACTCCAAGCCCTGTACGTAGCTGTCCCATCAAGACATACACAAATGAAACGTGATCCCCTCCGCCAGTGTCGCAACGGCCGCGCAGTGACGGCTCCGATCATGTCTGCAGTCTGCAGTCTGCGGCACAATTCATTATAACATTGACAAAGGCGCGAGCGTGTGCGGCGCGGGTTTATGGCTCGATACGCCACGACACCGCCTTATTATATTGCGGCTTGTGCAACAACCGCGGTCTCGCCGGCCTTTCTACTGCAGAGGCAGAGTGCAGAGCTCGCCGGTGGATCCGAGGAAGAAACCACGTATAGTCTGGGTCAAATGATTTGGTCCAGTCCGTCCGGAAGAATGCTGAAATAACATTTGTCTTTTGGACGGCTGGGACCATGGCATTTGACTTGGAATGAAAAGCGACGTCAGAGTGGGGATTTATGACAGTACTTTGGTTGATAAACCAACCACCTATACGGTAAAATTTAATGTGGGACATTTTTATAAAGTAAAGCTAAAGACTGCGCAAATGAATATTTCTTATAGAAAATAATAATTTTGTAATTCATCGAATTTGAATGTTCAAATTACTGTGTGCAAACGAAAAAATAAATCCAAAATCCTTCTTAGGCAAACTATTGAATTTTACTAATGAATTTGGTGAAGTAGTTAGTGGTTACTTGTTACCTCTATAATACCTAGTACTTCTCATCATTTCACTGTCCATTGCTAATACAGTGATGGTCATAGTGTAGTTGATTTTTACAATGTATTTAGAGGAGTAAAAGAAAACATATTTTATTGGATTAAGTGCAACAAACCAAACCCAGCTCTTAATACTGCAAATAAATTTAATCCATAAAAACAGATAACTTTGTCTCAACGCCTACGTCTTTAATTACTGATATCGGACGATACTTGTCTGGTCAAGCCAATTTAGATCACAATTGAAATTGACGTTTCAATTAAATTCCGATTAATTGTGGAAGATAATTGGCTAGGTCTGTAGTAGGTTCAGTAACCTTCGACGATCAACGGATGAGCTAAATATATCCAAGGCTACATCTATAGGACGATGACAGGATTAGCAAAATGCCAACTAATTATGTGAAAGTGGCATTTCTACTATATGCAATACTAAATAACTGAGAAAATACAGCTTAACATATCAGGTTAAATATTGACTTAAAGGCACATTGAAAAATAAATTATTAAAATTACAATAAAAAAGTGGACAAATTGTGTAAATCGCCGCAATAAAAAACTAAGTAAGCAGGCAAGGCGTAAAACATTGCAATCATGTTAGTTTCAGGTTCCGGTGTTTGAAGTTTAGTATCATTGGCATGCCAAATGCATACACTACAATGTAATTGGTGTAATGACCAAGACCAAGAGAGATGGAAATAACTGATGAAAGCAATTTTAAAGTTGTAGATAACCTTATCGCCACCAGTAGGAAACAAGTTTGTAATGTTACCGAACAAAATATTATTTTCAAACCAAATGTTATCAGTTAAACCGGTAAATGTCCCCCCGCAAACCGCAACTGATATGTGAAGAAATCGGCGAGGAGCGCGTGTGATAAGAGGACGATAGCGCAGAGCGTAGCGGGCGGCGGTAACCACAACCGCCCACTACGGTGATATCGGAGCGATACTGCCGAGGCTGTGACGCCACTCTCTCACGGTCCGGCCACCGCGATAGCGGCTGGTGCTCACCCCACACACCACAGGCACCGACACACCACAGTCCACACACCACAACCGCCCACTACGGTGATATCGGAGCGATACTGCCGAGGCTGTGACGCCGCTCTCTCACGGTCCGGCCACCGCGATAGCGGCTGGTGCTCACCACACACCACAGGCACCGAAACACCACAGTCCACACACCACAACCGCCCACTGCGGTGATATCGGGGCGATACTGCCGAGGCTGTGACGCCGCTCTCTCACGGTCCGGCCACCACGATAGCGGCTGGTGCTCACCACACACCACAGGCACCGACACACCACAGTCCACACACCACAACCGCCCACTGCGGTGATATCGGGGCGATACTGCCGAGGCTGTGACGCCGCTCTCTCACGGTCCGGCCACCACGATAGCGGCTGGTGCTCACCACACACCACAGGCACCGACACACCACAGTCCACACACCACAACCGCCCACTACGGTGATATCGGAGCGATACTGCCGAGGCTGTGACGCCGCTCTCTCACGGTCCGGCCACCGCGATAGCGGCTGGTGCTCACCACACACCACAGGCACCGAAACACCACAGTCCACACACCACAACCGCCCACTGCGGTGATATCGGGGCGATACTGCCGAGGCTGTGACGCCGCTCTCTCACGGTCCGGCCACCACGATAGCGGCTGGTGCTCACCACACACCACAGGCACCGACACACCACAGTCCACACACCACAACCGCCCACTGCGGTGATATCGGAGCGATACTGCCGAGGCTGTGACGCCGCTCTCTCACGGTCCGGCCACCGCGATAGCGGCTGGTGCCCACCACACACCACAGGCACCGACACACCACAGTCCACACACCACAACCGCCCACTGCGGTGATATCGGAGCGATACTGCCGAGGCTGTGACGCCGCTCTCTCACGGTCCGGCCACCGCGATAGCGGCTGGTGCCCACCACACACCACAGACACCGACACACCACACATCACAACCGCCCACTACGGTGATATCGGAGCGATACTGCCGAGGCTGTGACGCCGTTCTCTCACGGTCCGGCCACCGCGATAGCGGCTGGTGCCCACCACAAACCACAGGCACCGACACACCACAGTCCACACACCACAACCGCCCACTACGGTGATATCGGAGCGATACTGCCGAGGCTGTGACGCCGCTCTCTCACGGTCCGGCCACCGCGATAGCGGCTGATGCTCACCACACACCACAGACACCGACACACCACAGTCCACACACCACAACCGCCCACTACGGTGATATCGGAGCGATACTGCCGAGGCTGTGACGCCGCTCTCTCACGGTCCGGCCACCGCGATAGCGGCTGGTGCCCACCACACACCACAGGCACCGACACACCACAGTCCACACACCACAACCGCCCACTACGGTGATATCGGAGCGATACTGCCGAGGCTGTGACGCCGCTCTCTCACGATCCGGCCACCGCGATAGCGGCTGGTGCCCACCACACACCACAGGCACCGTCACACCACACACCACAACCGCCCACTGCGGTGATATCGGAGCGATACTGCCGAGGCTGTGACGCCGCTCTCTCACGGTCCGGCCACCGCGATAGCGGCTGATGCTCACCACACACCACAGGCACCGACACACCACAGTCCACACACCACAGCCGCCCACTGCGGTGATATCGGAGCGATACTGCCGAGGCTGTGACGCCGCTCTCTCACGGTCCGGCCACCGCGATAGCGGCTGGTGCCCACCACACACCACAGGCCGGTACACACCACAGTCCACACACCACAACCGCCCACTGCGGTGATATCGGAGCGATACTGCCGAGGCTGTGACGCCGCTCTCTCACGGTCCGGCCACCGCGACAGCGGCTGGTGCCCACCACACACCACAGTCCACACACCACAACTGCCCACTGCGGTGATATCGGAGCGATACTGCCGAGGCTGTGACGCCGCTCTCTCACGGTCCGGCCACCGCGATAGCGGCTGGTGCTCACGACACACCACAGACACCGTCACACCACAGTCCACACACCACAACCGCCCACTACGGTGATATCGGAGCGATACTGCCGAGGCTGTGACGCCGTTCTCTCACGGTCCGGCCACCGCGATAGCGGCTGGTGCCCACCAGACACCACAGGCACCGACACACCACAGTCCACACACCACAACCGCCCACTACGGTGATATCGGAGCGATACTGCCGAGGCTGTGACGCCGCTCTCTCACGGTCCGGCCACCGCGATAGCGGCTGATGCTCACCACACACCACAGGCACCGACACACCACAGTCCACACACCACAACCGCCCACTACGGTGATATCGGAGCGATACTGCCGAGGCTGTGACGCGGCTCTCTCACGGTCCGGCCACCGCGATAGCGGCTGGTGCCCACCACACACCACAGACACCGACACACCACACACCACAACCGCCCACTACGGTGATATCGGAGCGATACTGCCGAGGCTGTGACGCCGTTCTCTCACGGTCCGGCCACCGCGATAGCGGCTGGTGCCCACCAGACACCACAGGCACCGACACACCACAGTCCACACACCACAACCGCCCACTACGGTGATATCGGAGCGATACTGCCGAGGCTGTGACGCCGCTCTCTCACGGTCCGGCCACCGCGATAGCGGCTGATGCTCACCACACACCACAGGCACCGACACACCACAGTCCACACACCACAACCGCCCACTACGGTGATATCGGAGCGATACTGCCGAGGCTGTGACGCCGTTCTCTCACGGTCCGGCCACCGCGATAGCGGCTGGTGCCCACCACACACCACAGACACCGACACACCACACATCACAACCGCCCACTACGGTGATATCGGAGCGATACTGCCGAGGCTGTGACGCCGCTCTCTCACGGTCCGGCCACCGCGATAGCGGCTGGTGCCCACCACACACCACAGGCACCGACACACCACAGTCCACACACCACAACCGCCCACTACGGTGATATCGGGGCGATACTGCCGAGGCTGTGACGCCGCTCTCTCACGGTCCGGCCACCGCGATAGCGGCTGGTGCCCACCACACACCACACACCACAACCGCCCACTACGGTGATATCGGAGCGATACTGCCGAGGCTGTGACGCCGCTCTCTCACGGTCCGGCCACCGCGATAGCGGCTGATGCTCACCACACACCACAGGCACCGACACACCACAGTCCACACACCACAGCCGCTGTGTGGAATTACAGTTTGTTTTGTCAATTACATTAAAAAGGGATATTGAAATTGATCGTTTAAAAGGGATATTATAAAGGGATCGTATAAAAGATATATCGTAAAAAGGTATATTGATCGTATATGAACAAATTGGGACTATTTTGTGACTTTCTTCTAATTTGAAGCTGGATTTAAAAATCCTTCCGACAGCATAAAAGGTGCTTCACATAATGTTTGTAAGAGGTAAGATTTATTATTAGTAACTTTATGGTCGTTCAAAGCGGCTCACAGGTAATCATAGAACTCCCGGTAAACTACAGATTTGAGAGAACTGTATTTATTTCAAGTACTTACTTTAATTGCTATTCCCACCTTGTTATTTCTTGCTTTAAACGAACCAGTAAACTAGAGAAACATACCAATTGAGAGTAGAAATGACAGTGATTACTGTCTATGATTAGAAATGGTGTGTTGTTTTGCCACAGATGAAGAAGTGATAAAGATTAACACCCGATGCAATTTTACGTGCCTGATTTTTTTCGGACGACGCAGCGTAAAGTTGTGTTAGGCTGTTCATGATTCATTTGAGGCACTGGTTTCAAAGTAAACTTCGTTAATATAATAAATCTTCAGATCCCAAAGAACAAATATAGGCTGATAATTACTTTGACACCAGAGCAATTTGGTCAGCAAAATATCACTACAAACGTGACGCTGTCAGATTAAAGAGACCCGAAAAGTGCATTAGTTTACCAATCTGTATACAGTTATTTATCTGTGGTTCTATTAAAAAAGCGCTATATAAAAGGAATAATCGCGTTACTCAACTTTATATGGTTGGCTAAACTTTGAAAATTTTTATGTGGAATAAAAATGGTAACGGTTCTCTTTAGCTATATTTTTGTCCAGGTCCTCCTGGCTTGATTAAACTGTTACTAATCCGGCAGTGTGTTACTAATCTTGTTACGACCTAGGTTCCTTTCTACCGTGATCATATTCCAGATCCTGAAACGCTGCAAAACTTGTTTTCACTAATCAGCCATGGAAAATGTCCGCAAAAATCAAAATCAAAACAAATTTATGTCTGTTTGAAAAGGAGGGCGTACTTGAATGGACAACTTTTAGGGGTGAAACCATAATACCTAACAAACCCTGCGGAGGGATTACTCAATGGAAATAACCGAAATAGGTCTACTTCGGTCTACACTCCGGATGGAAATCACTTTGAGGGGCGAGCCACAATAAATTCTCTCTCGATTCTGTCACTATTATAAACCCACTTTCAAATTTGAATATAGAATCCCGCTATTCCACTAACGCTGAATTCCAGCTAAACTATATAGCCGGTAAACCAATGATTTATATATCCTCTATCGATTGTAAGGATGGATGGTATTAAATGTTTATGAGGAAAGTTTTATCCATTGGTTTAAGGTTACAAGCCAATAAATGGTTTGAACAATGTTTGTATAAAGCGGAAAACGAAAAATTTTCACATTCTGTGGACATAAAAATTAATGTTTTTTTGGTTAGAAAACGTATGGTTTGAATTACCAACCTGGACAAATTTATGTCATTATATATTTTTTTTAAATCAAGCTTGCAAACCGTATTTCCATTGAAATGCAAACTTATTCGTGCAGTAACTTATGCTCAGGCAGTCATGAAATTAAATGAATAAAATTTAACGTTAACAAACTAAATAATTAAAAATATTATTGATTTTACCCTCATTTCTTTCAGCTTAGTGATACATTTTATCATAACTAATCTGTAAACTAGCTGGTACACCGGCTTCGTTCGGTATGTTATTTTCTTCTTTTTGGATCGACTTTGAGGATTAAGTGTTTTATTCTTTGAAAATTAGAACAATTTCAAAAATCTGTGCTATACAGACCCATAAATCATTCCTAACAACCACGTCATGCATCCCTTTAAAACGGTCCTGTGACGAAGCCCTGAAATATTGAAGCACAATAAAAATAAAATACCATCTTAGAGCACATCATAAGATTCCGAGCTTAAATTTGACACCAAGATCAAGCGTGTCTACGATAAATACTTTTGGCTATAGCACCTAATGCAATGACAAACTGCTCTCTTTCAATCTAAATGTAATGAATGTGTGAATTATAGGACAAACAATAATAAATAAAATGTCTGTAATGACTAATTTACTCTTTCTCGAGTACATTCACAAAAAAATTCTTAAGATGATATTCTTTAACGTCAAAGGAGGTGATATTCTGCACCGTAAACTAATAAAAGAAGTATGTCATACGCAATTCCATAGTATTGCCCAGTATTGCCCAATACCTTGAATACACACTCAATGCTCAGATCGTGCAGTTCAATACAAACACTGAATGGCGCTTTATCCCGGGCCGAGTGAGAGGGCGAGTGCGGTATATGGGTCACACTGAGTGCGACAGAGAGGGATATACGGGTGGACCATTGGAGCGACAGAGACGGCGAATACAGGAAGGTTCTCACGATCTACTGTCTACTGTCTACTGTACTGTACCGCTCAATCGGCCGATTACGCAAACGCTGTCACTAATGAACCACCGCAATACGACTCCATGACAAACCATCCGACAGCTTGTTACTACTGATTATTTGACTATCTCCAAACCGGTCCGGAATGTATCATCACAATGAGTACGAACAATTGCTTGCTTTTGAATTTGATGCAATTATGACTAGCAGATTATTAGTGGATGCAATTCAGCTTACCGACGTGATCTGGTAATTACAATTTTAAAAAGGGTACGATTTAGCTTATCTACTTGCATTTAGTTGAATTCCGGTTCAAGCAGTTCCAAAACACTTTGCTGTGTATCTATTAAAAGCTGCAACATAAAGTTTGAAAATACATGTACTATACGTAACCTCAGTAGTACATCTCGACGCCAATATGTTAATATGTTTTATTTGTTGGCAATAAGTCATGGAACGTCATGGAAACATCTACAAGTTTGTACACTGTACACAGTCAATGAGTGTAAATTAATTACTGTATCGCATTTTACAGGAAAACTATAATTGTTTAGAAAGCTAAGGCAAATTTTGTTTCCCAACTAATTAACTTATAGGAAGGCAGATTTAACTGTAGAAGACAATATTCTCAGCCTACCGTAATTCCAGACCTGAAAACCATTTTCGACTTTTAGGGTTCCTACATTTTTTGACGCTCCGCACTTTTCGGCCACTAACCAAAACAAATCCGACTCCCTCTCAGGACAACTCCCATGACAATGCGAAATGATAACAGAACCCCTCCCCCCACCCCCCCCCCCCCGTGGTCGGTCAGTGAACGCCGTCCAGGGGAGGGGGGGGGGGGCGGGGGGGATCGTGCTCGCCCCCAGGGGACCACGACGGCCACGACGCCGCTATACTTTATCATTAGGGCAACACGAACCTTGGAAATACCATTTAGAAACATTTATGCGACGCCGCCGGCCGCCGGCCGCACTCCGGTATCCCACTATTTCCCGGCCGGATAAGGTATTTCCCCCCGGCCCGCGGTTGCATCACCCCGATTTACCGACTCCAATTTTCATTTCGGCCGCGCGGATGTGGGAAACGAATAAACCACGACGAAACGAGAAACGATTCCGCGGTTTTGTCGGTTTGTTTTCGAGTTAAACTTTTATTCTCTTGTTCTTAGTTATTCGGTTTTGTTAGATGTGATATATGGCTGATAGAAATTGATGGTGTGTAGTCTAGAATCATAATCATTTTTCACTACGGTGGTAAATCTAGAATGTTGTTGACGTGAATGTTAAGTATTGAGTTGCGCTTTGCAGTTGGAAGATTTTTTATACGAAGTTGTTAACAATAACTTCGAGCAAAAGTTAAACGTATTGAACTATTTTTTTGTGTAAACTAACACACCTCACACATTTGTGTATACACAATGACACACATTTAAACAAGACAAATAAACCACTCCATCCATAAGAATAATATAAATTTTTTAAATTAGGTTTACGGATGACTTGTCGCAAGTCTCTCGCAACACTACTTTAAAAACAGCTCAACACTTGATTACAACCAAGCGATTAATAAAAAAAAAAAAAAACAATAAACCCCCAATAAGTTGATCTTTTATATTTCAACTGTTTGAATCAACTGTTTAATCCGTTAACTCATCTGTTTACGGTTGATATTTCAACCTAAAGCTCTTTTTAACCAACCTATGAACATGATCAGAGTACCATTTACTTTCCCATATTCATTTCGGATTCGTCCCAACCCGCCGAGCGCCGCGAGGAGTCGATCGTGTTGGAAATGGTAAATTCGGCAATGGAGAGTGGGCGATGTTCATTACACATAATGACCGCGGATTTGCATGCATTGTTTGGTCCACGGTAATGACGGGGTCGTGGACTGACAATGATACCGGCGCTCCCACAGCGATCTCGATCTGGCTCCGCCGCTCCACGGCTCTGGCTCCGGGGGAGATGCGGCAACTTCCTTTTGGTGAAATACATTTATTTGATTGGAAGACTCAAGGGGGGCAAGACAGCTCGAAGCTTGAACGATCTGGCTTTACACTGCAGATCTGGGGAAGATTCCAAACCTTCTCTTTGGGGAATATATTTATTTGATAGGAAGAATCAATGGGGGCAAGAGAGTTCGATGCGCTTAGTAGATCTGGCTCTACGCCTCTGAGGGTGATTCCAAATCTTCCTTTTGGCAAGACAATTTGAAGCTTGTCTATCAGACTGTACCTAGATCTGGGAATGACCTTAATTCCTTTTATGAAATATATTTATTAGGCAGAAAAACGTAACCGGGGAGTGGCAGTTCGATTCTTTTAGTGCTGTTGGTAGTTGGTAACTATAGGAAGGCCGGAAACTCTTAAAAAAATTATGAATTGAATGGCGGACTGAAGAGAAATGCGGTACGTTAGGTATGAAACAGGAATGGCTAACTCATTGAATTAGACGCAACTAAATATTATATAGGTTGTAAACAAAAGAAATCAAGCTGGATCAAGCTAAACCAAGTTCAACAAATAAATACAAAACATTGGTTAAAAACAAAAATAAGGCATCATTCCTGGGGGGGGGCAATAGGTTAAATTTTCTAAGGAATAAATTGCTTACACCGGGGACAATAGGTTAAATTTTGTAAGGAATAAAATTACTTACACCAAAACATCAAAGAACAACAAGAATCCAAGCATGGCCAAGCCTCCTCGGACAAAAATAATAGTGTTGTTGAATAGATTAATTTCATCTCCAAAACAACAATCGTCCATTCCCTATAATTTTCCATTGATTTGTCCGTCTGGTGTAGATAAATGTAATCTAGCGAAGGAAGTTTTCGACTAAAAACCTCCAGGCTGGGTGGATTGTGTTTGCGTGTAATCGTGTCTAATGTGAGGAATTAACGGTTAATGTGCATGAGGTATTTTTGTGCATGAGGACGTTTGTAATCAAAGCCTCAGATGCTTAACACTTTTGCTATGATGCAAACTATCAAAAACTACCAAATAAAAACAAAATACGATAGGATAAAATAGCGAAATAATCCTGTATTAATTGTTTCGCTACGACTTTGAATTCTACCTATATTCCAATAATCTTAAACAATGGCGGACAGTGGGGGGTTGATAACTGCTGAGCGTATTGTGGTGTAAAGGACACGTGTATCAGATTTTAGGTCGGGGGTGATGTCTGCTGGCGGCTGCTACGCCAACCACTTGTGGAACACACCGTGTAAGGGGGGGGGTGTTTGCTGTGCGGGCAGAAATGGTCGTGTAGCGTACAGCAGGGGGGATGTTTCCCGTTTTGAGACTACGCCAACCACACACGTGGAATAGGCAGCAGGGGGTAGATGTCTGCTTACTGGATATTGCCCCACCAACCACACGTGAAGAGACAAAAGAGAGTTGATGTTTGCTGAGCGAGTAGTAGTGGAAGTCTTCGCCAACCACACAAGGAATAAACATTAGAGGACAGATGTTTGCTGTGCGGGTATTGCTATGCCATCCACACGTAGAACAGACAGCAAAGGGTAAATGTTTGCTGAGCGGGTTGAGTTGGGAGGCTACGCCAACCACACGTGGAAGGACAGCAGGGGGTTGATATTTTCTGAGCGGGCAGTGGAACAGACAGCAGAGGGTGGATTTTGGCTAAGCTGGTATCGCTCCGCCAAGCACACGAGGAGCAGGCAGCAGGGGGTAGATGTTTGCTGAGCGGGTAGTGGAACTGATAGCAGGAGGTACTGTAGATGTTTGCTGAGCGGGTGGTGTCACTCCACCACCCTCACTTGGAACTGACAGCAGGGGGTAGATGTTTGCTGAGCGGGTAGTGGAACTGATAGCAGGGGGTAGATGTTTGCTGAGCGGGTGTCGCTCCGTCATCCACACTTGGAACTGACAGCAGGGGGTAGATGTTTGCTGAGTGGGTAGTGGAACAAACAGCAGGGGGCAGATGTTTGCGGAGCGGGTAGTAGCCGCCATCCACACGAGGAGCAGGCAGCAGGGGGTAGATGTTTGCTGAGCGGGTAGTAGCCGCCATCCACTCTAGGAACTGACAGCAGGGGGTCTACCCCCTGACAGCAGGGGGTAGATGTTTGCTGAGTGGGTAGTGGAACAAACAGCAGGGGGCAGATGTTTGCGGAGCGGGTAGTAGCCGCCATCCACACGAGGAGCAGGCAGCAGGGGGTAGATGTTTGCTGAGCGGGTAGTAGCCGCCATCCACACGAGGAGCAGGCAGCAGGGGGTAGATGTTTGCTGACCGGGTAGTAGCCGCCATCCACACGAGGAGCAGGCAGCAGGGGGTAGATGTTTGCGGAGCGGGTAGTAGCCGCCATCCACACGAGGAGCAGGCAGCAGGGGGTAGATGTTTGCTGAGCGGGTATTGCTCCGCCAACCACACGTGGACGAGACAGCAGGGGGTAGAAGATTGCTGAGCGGGTATTGCTCCGCCATCCACACTAGGAACTGACAACAGGGGGTAGATGTTTGCTGAGCGGGTAGTAGCCGCCATCCACACGAGGAGCAGGCAGCAGGGGGTAGATGTTTGCTGAGCGGGTAGTAGCCGCCGCATTCCAGCCAAACAAGTCATCCCGCGGTCTGCGGCCGCCGCGGGCTCGGCCGGATTGTTTTCCCTGTATCACTTGTGAGAAAAATATCCTGAGGTCAAACGATTAGAAACCGTATTTCATAAATACCACCGGTGGATTTAGAAAGTCACCGAGATAGGATTACACAGATAGTGAACCGTGAGACGTACCAGAGGGTGTAACGACCGAGGGGGTGAAATTGTTTGTCTTCTGTTTCAACGTGGGTGGTGTCGCTGGGTGGTGTGAAGTAAACACGCACAAACTACTCAACACTGAGTTTCGTGAAATGACGTTCGGCTGACAAGTGTTTGTCAATGATTGTATGGCACGAGGACAAACAAGTCTTGATGGTCAAGTGGTGACAATATCTAACTGATCTAACCCGTCAATCGTAAATATGGACGAATCACGTCGCGGGGACTCACGTTGTGTAAGTTTTATTTGGAATTGAATAACATTTAAGAAACTTTTAACTAACGATAACAAAATGAAGTCATGGGCGGGGAAAATTGTGGTTATGGAAGCTAACTAATCAATATTGAAATTTATTCAAAAATAATAATAATAAACTCTATAAAGCTGCAAGATAACATTTATACAATGACAAAGAGGCCGAACGATATTTTGTTTAAAGAAATTTGGCTTAAAATTAATCTTATATAAAGGAACGCCCCAGACCGAATTGACGACCAACCATTCGGCGAACAATAATGGAATGTTTGTAGCAAACATCCACTTCATCCGCCCCTAGCGGGGGGCGGGGCGAGGAGGGGCGGGGGTTACCCAAGACGATGGCGGGTGAAAAGAGAAAGGGGGCGATCGGTCCTCTATAGTATAGAATTGTTGTATAGAGTATATACACTCTATACAACAACTCTTTAAACTTTGAGCCCGGCCAGGCTCGAAAGCATATAACAAGCAGTTAGATGGATGTCTAAAGGTAGTGTGCGAGTTAAGATATGGGAAAGAGCAAAGAATAAGGAACAAGGAAAGAAGGATAAAAGAGATTATTAAACTAGATAGGAGGGGAAAAGAAAATTAGTAGCCTAATAGACAGGACGATAAAACCAGAAAATTAAGGGGACATTTAGATGTGAAAGGAAGTAGAATGTAATAAAAAGTTAGAGAGAAACTAAACTCTAGTGAAATACAATAACATGGGAAGAAGACCTATATAGATGAAAGGAAAGAGAAAAACTGGAGCTACGGGCGCAAAGTTAATATTTAACAACCACAGACTGGAGGGGTGCATGCAGAGTGGTCCACACTCGTCTACGTTTCGATCTCATCAACCTCCAGTTAATAACCTGTAGGTAAAAAACCCAATAGTTTCGTAGGTAAAAAAACCAATATAAATTTCATAACTTGATCATAACCCAAATACAACTAAACTATTTTAACCTTATTAATCTTGCACATTATCGCCAAACCACCAAAACAAAATTACAATGAAATGAACATTAAAGGTAAGATAGATTATCCCGGCCGCGCCAAGTGAGAAGACATTAAGTGCGACCTTCAAGGGTACAGCATAAACTAGTGCAAGAACTTGTTTTATGTCGTAAAAACAGTAAAAGGTCTGATTGTAATTCCCTTCTTTATACCGGATCTGTAATCCACATTATATACACATGTAATGTGGCTGTAAGACTTGTCAACGACTGATATAATAAAACATGGCCGGTTTTTACCTCAAGAAATTAACGTAAGGAAATTATAAAAACTCCAAGAGCTTGAAAATTATATCAATTTTAAAAATATATAATGAATATAGTGTATGAAATAGAGTTTAAAAATGCTTTTACAAGAATCATCAGTGTTGTTTTATGTCCGGTACTGGATGTCAAAAATGTATTCCCTGAAATCAATGGTATTTTTGGTTAAAGAAAAAACAATACAGTAGAACCTCGATAAGAAGACACTCGATTACACAAAAAACTCGATAAAAAGTGCACTTTTCAAGTCTCCTTGAAATTGTAATTGCACTTATGTCTTTATAAAACGAACCTCAATAAGAAGAATCCCTTGATAACAAGACTGTTTTCATTATCTCCTTTAGAGTCTTCTTATCAAGATTCTACTATATTTGTTATACAGTAACAAATATACAAATATACTGTATTTGTTATACAGTAACAGCCTCTTTGGTAGAGGCTGAATTTCCCTGTTTGACATAACTTTTAGAGCGAGTTCTCTGGTTTATAGTTATAAGCGTTTCTCTTCTCCCAACAATCTTTAAAGGACCTCTCCCAATAAAAGCCCACATAGAAAGGTTATCACAGAACTATTAGCCATTGCAATGTGTCTATAAATTACGATAATCCCTCGCCTCTGACCACAACGGCCCCGCCCCCTCGTTAAACCCGCGGATGACGAGATCGTAGACAATCTTCTCTCCTATGTATAATTTAACACCATAACTCCCCGCATTTCATCGCTGTGGACAATTCATCACACATTCAAACAGCTGTAAACGCGCCCATTACCCGTACAGTGTTGCCACTACATCGGTGGAGGGTTGGCGGTCGCAATGGGGGGAGGACTCGTAGTAGGATGATGATGTCATTACTTATTTCATATTTGCTCCGAGGGCGGCGCTGTAGACGAGACGAGCAGCCGATGCCCGATGCCGTTTTACAACGTCGGTCAACATCATCTCTGGTTAATGAAAACAGCGTTGGAAGCTTACTTAAGCGTAATGAAAACAGCGTTGGAAGCTTACTTAAGCGTTACTTATCTCCATGATTCAAATTCTTCAATATATCACTATACATTATAAGCAAGAATTGTACGATTTCAAGTACAACGGTACTGATTTATTAAAGGCAATATTAAAAAAAAAACTCCAAAACATTATAAAGATTAGCCTCGCGGACATTAATTTTTTGTTGCGGCACTAAAAGGGTTAATGCTACACATGGGCCAAGCTATTTAACTCCGACCAAAATGGCCTGCCTGTCTGATTATTGTAATGTTACTAATCTCCAAGATTCCACTTCTTTAACAACTAAACATTGCAAGCAAGATTTGTACGATCCAAACTACAAAGATCCTGATTTATTAATGACAATAATAATACAATATAACTAATATAACTCCAAAACATTAAAACAAAATTAGCCTCGGTTGGCTTTGGAACTTCAACAAAACTAAACGTAAATAACTCATAAACTAACCAATCATTAAAAAATGTTATATTTCTACCAACAAATATTTTTATTAAGTACCCTTGGTCTCAATTTGGCAAGATTAATGTTACAGGAGGCTAAATTATAATCTTTCAAATTATGCACCGGTCCGAAAAGCGGGTCTCAATCCAGTTGGTTGTCTTCTGCACCGATGATGACGTAATGACGGCGTCGGCTGTTTGACTAAAGCGCTACCCGCGGAGCGGATTTGAAATAAGTAATGACATCATCGTCCTACTACGAGTCCTTCCCCCATTGCGACAGGAGGGTCGGGGCTTTATTTGTTGTGATTGGCTGCCCTGTGCGCATGTCCCAATCTCGAGCCTGCGGCTTAGTTCGGGAACCACGTGTGTAGGAGCATCCGGTCCGCGAGCAGGTGTCGCCCTTCCGTCGATCTCCCCTCTCTCTCAGTCTCCACCCCTCGGAGCCGTGGATCAACAGTTGGCAAAACTTAGCCCTCAAGACGCGTTTGAATGGTGTTTTGTGATTTGAAAGAACCGTTAGCTGAAAGGGTGTTAAAACCTGCGATCCTAGTGGCCTGTAATATTGTCACGTATATTTTAAAAGGGACATGACCCTTGACTTGTTTCACGGACATTGTTTTAGGGACATGACCCCGCAGAATTTCAGCCATTACAAAAGTAATCGGCGTTGCGTTTTGTTAGTAAATTAACAAAAAATTAACATCGTAAACTATGTCAAAAACAAGACGACAATTAGGAAAAATCATCAACTAATTTTAAAAGCAATTCATCTGATGCAGTTGGGTTAGAAACTTCAACTTAGAAGTTCAAAGAAAACTAATTAAGATTACAGTTTATTTTTTCAAGGCATGCATTAAATGAAATCTCTCTCCGGTCCACCCCTCGTCGCCGTGGATTAACAGTTGGCAAAACTTATCCCCCAAGACGCGTTTGAAAGGTGTTCTGTGATTTGAAAGACCCGTTGGCTGAAAGGGTGTTAAAACCTGCGATCCTAGGGGCCTGTAAAATTGTCACGTTTAGTTTTAAAGGGACATGACCCTGGATTTGTTTAACGGACATTTGTTTCAGGGACATGACCCCACGGAATTTCAGCCATTACAAAAGTAATCGGCGTTGCGTTTTGTCAGTAAATTAACATCGTAAAACTATGTCAAAAACAAGACGACAATTAGAAAAAAATCATCAACTAATTTTAAAAGAAATTCATCTGATGCAATTGTGTTAGAAACTTCAACTTAGAAGTTCAAAGAAAACGAATTAAGATTATAGTTCATTTTTTCAAGTCATGCATTAAATGAAAAAGATAAACTGTACTGGAAGTGAAACTCCATGTCGATAACAACCAGCATAACAACACAACTCATGAATTTAACTGGGCACACCTTTATCTCAACCGTTCAACAAGCCTCCACAACACGACTTCACCTATGAACCGTTGACACCAGCTCAACCGATATTACAACCGGAATAAACATGGACACATATATGGCGAGTGCAATGAAAATGCAGAGGCTGGCGGTAAACTAGGTCAGACTGGGTGGAGAAGCTATCGCTAGCGCTATCTACTGTCTAGAGTTAGAGTCGTGAAAGGAACGGTGGTTACCTGTAACGCACTGACACTCGTAGTTGAGATTGTCGATCTGCTTGCAAGCGCCGTCGTTGAGGCAGGGCGAGGGGGCGCAGGGTATGTACTCGCTCTCGCAGTTCTTGCCGGTGTAGCCGGGCTCGCAAGTACATCTGCAAGAAAACAGTGGCGCAATAAATGTCTGCAATATTAGGTGGAGTGATGTGTGAGGTCTTCTCGGTAGTTGATGCAGGCAAGGCGGCTGTGCTGTGAAACGAAAAGTAAGTACGAAGCAATGTTAGGCTAGGAAGTATCTTGGTCACACTCGTCGACTCCTTTGGCTACCACACTGCTGGCTATTTTAAACGCCGAATTTAGTTACTACAAACGTTTTTTATTTAATTTTTAATATTTTGATCAAATGTATAGAACGGAACACATAAAATTTACTTTCAAACAGATTACAGTAAGATGGTAAACAGATTACATTAAAACATTCCTATCAACTCTTCGGACAATTTGGCAGACAAAAATGTTGCGTAATAAGCGTCGTCTGACGCTAGTTAGTTTTTGACAAATACAAAAACGAATTATCATATCTAGTTTAAAGTGTTTAAAGGTGCATATATGTGTACTGATTTTGTATAGCCTCCAAAGCTGATAAGAACAAATACATACAACTTATTTTACCTTCGTTTCACCTAAGCGTCTTGCAAGCGTCAGTGCACTGTTTTCATTTTTTTTTCAATAAGTGATATGTGGTATTTAAAAATTCTGCCATGTTTGGCTTTATGATATTAGGCCTAAATGGAAATGTATTTCTGAACCCGTTAGTCCTGCACCGACGAAGGCCGGTAATATAACCTATTTTTGCATGAATAGGTATGACAGGCGGGGGCAATTCATCTGATGTCCTAAATAATAGCAGAGCATAACTAATTTCTGCATTAACATGAAGACTTTTTGGGTTAATCTCTACTGGATTATTAACCACACAAACTAAAACAGGAGCTGGTGTTATAACAGTGTAGCACAATCAAAGGAAATACGAGAACAATATCCATCATCCCTGAGCCGATATTTAAATAAATTGGTTACCGACGCTAAAAACCTCAATATATTCCGAAGAAACTGTTCCATTATTCCAAAGACACAACCCGATCCTAATTCAACATCTAGGAGAGAACGTCTAACAAGGCCTTGTTAACGAGAACAGTCAGTAACAGGCAGAGTGGGCCGCATTGTCGCTCAGCGCCGCCCTCCGACCATTTACAATTCAAAATGCCGCCTCACAATAATTTGGACCATTATCGGCTGGGCGTGAATACATAGAGCAGCCTACCATCGCGGCGTCCCACGGTCTGCGCTGGCTTCAATAACACCAACTCGTCCAAAAAGGCAAACTGTTGGGTCTTTTGTGCTCTAACTTTGCCAACTCCCAGGCAGAAGTCTCTGGAAACCTTTCAATGAATTCTCGCTCATAGTTTGCTGACATCTGAAGAGTTCGAAAAACAATACTTTCTTGGAGGTGCTACTAATGCCACTTGTCACTCCAGGCCGTCTACCGCATATTTCAAATATGAATTCTCTGACCTTTTTCAATTATTAAAAAAATCCCGACCACTGTAAACATGTTCAAGTTGCAGCTTATTACAAGTGCCTCACTTGATTAATTTTTGAAAATTAGTGTATTAGATAAGTCCGCGCAGTATTTGCAGCCGCGATTGCGGGATATGAAATTCCCAAGATTTCCTGACATTTTTCAACAATTTAAAAATTAAATTACAACGACTGAAAACATGGTCATGTTGCAGCTTATGACCAAGCTCTTAATGTTAGTGTATTCGATAAGTCCGCAATACTTGCATGCTAATGCAACCAAAGATTAATCTAGATCTACAATACTAAATTTATTTTTCGCAATATTACTGTAAGTTTATCTGTCTGCCATTATTCTACCATCATCTGGTATTAGTCACCCGCAACAGGGCTGAAATATTTGTTGGTACACCAAAAGACCATCGGTCCCAAAACGACCATGATTTGACAGGCGCAATGCGACCGAGAGATTTTCCGGCCACGAAACGAACAATATTTTGGCCGCGAATACAATCAACAGATTTTTCGGCCGCGATTTGACCGAATATTTGTCTATTGCGATTCGATTGAGAAATATACCAGCCATACGACCAAGAGATCTGTCGGCCACTAAGACCAAGAAATTATACGGCCGAAATACAAACGAGTTTTTTTTTGGGTTGTCGATATTTGAACGAGAGATTTACGGCCGCGGCGACGATATTAATGGCTACTTCGATTCGTTTTATCACCAAACTTGAATTTCCCAGCGAAAGGGGGCTTTTTCCCGTCTACTCCCGCCTTAAGAAAAATCGTCGTCATTTTCCTGACATTCCCCAAATTCCTGCACTTCGACTTCCCCACGTCAAAGGATAAGCCCAAAGAAAGCAAATTTGTATTCCTCATCACATAATGCTTTTCAGAAAACATAGCACCTGCATAGAGTCCCCAGCAAGTCATGACTCAGGCTCACACCCCACTGTGCTCGCAGCAGATCCACAGTCTCCTGACTCAGCGGCCGCGCGGTGGACACGAATATTTTACCGTTGTCGCAGGCAACCACAGGCTACTTAGCGAATCCCGCTGTATGTGTTATGACTCAACCGCAGATCAGCCCGAGTCTCCGTATCCGGCTCATTCAGGGTTCATTACGTCCGAAGGCCGCCGATGGACGCCGGTTCGATCCTTTCCCCGTTGCGTCGCCGTCCTTGCAACAGGCGACATCCGCTGGTTTACAACTCCCAACGAGATAAGACAACTGTTTACCGAAGCAGGTGTTAAATGTTACTCGGGTAGTGCGGTTTCCATTGTCTCAGAAATGGTAAGGCATGCCTCTGCCCTTTACGTCAACCAGGTCAAATTAAAAAGGTTTTACATAATTGGAAGTAGCAAAGTATAAGGTCTTCTCAGCTTGAGATCCAACCATGTTGTACATTTTGAAGAATTAAATCAATGGAGCTGGATGGAATGGGGCCAAATCGGCCACTATAAAGGCCGCTACACATAGTCATTTTCAATTGTAAGTTCTGACTGCTTAATTTTGCTCACTTTTAACTGAGCTCACGGTCATTTTATCTGTCAGTTCTAATTGCCACTTAACTGAACGCACTATTCGAGTACACTCGATCATTCGGATACGTCAGTTCGTCTGTGTTGACAACAATGCCGCGGGAAGGCTGGACTGAACAACTAACTGAATTGACGCGACCGTAACAATACGCTCATTTCGACGTGAGGTCAGTGCGGTGTGTCAGTTAAAATTGGTGAATTTTCATCAGTCTAGTTTTTTGATGTGAGATCAGTCACGCTCAGTCCACATTAGGCATACACGTCAATTCGGCGTGTCAGTTTTCAATAGGCCGTTAAAAAATGACAGTTAAAAACGACCGTGTGGAGCGGCCCTTAAGTAAATAACGATCGTCAGTACAGAGCCACGTGGAAATTTAACGCATTAAGTATGGATTGTGGATTCAATAGTTTTTATGCAGAGATCCCGAATCTCGACCGTTCTTTGGTGAATTTTATTGTAAGTAATGACAGTTTTATTCAGCAACAAACACGAAAAACTAACCAGAAGTGAATGTTTTCAAATGGTTCCTGGGTTTTCTACTCCTGATCCACCGACCATCCTCAACATAAAGAACGACTGACTTATCAGCTTAACTTTAAAAAGATAGATTTACAAACTACAAATGTAAATGTTGACTTACGTGTAGGAGCCGTGGGTGTTGCGGCACTTGCCGTGGACACACGGGTTGTTGAGGCACTCCACAATGTCCTCGTTGCACGTGGGTCCACGGAAGCCGGCGGCGCAGTTGCACTTGTACGAGTCCTCGAGCGACACGCACGTCGCGCCGTTGCGACAGGGCATCGACGCGCAGTAGTCCTTCAGCTCGCAGTGCGCCCCTGTAACATCAGGAACACAAATTTGTAAAATTCAATGTAATAGTTATTACGATTATGAGTCATCAAGAAGTGACATACATGGCGCGCCGTTATGACAAAGCACTGAAACACAGAAGACCTACAGCTCACAGTGCGCTCCTGTAACACTACGCACCAGTGTGTGTAACAAACGCTGTAACAAAAATTGTAACCCACATGAACGAGTCCACGAGAGACACACATCAGTCCACTTAAATGCCTCAGTTGAGAATGTCCGCAAAAACCGCAAATGTCTGCAAAAATCCAAATCAAAATATAAAATCACCATCACCAACAATGAATTTCAAACAAAGAAGTAAGTGGAGAAGTTGTGAGAAGGCATCGACGCGCAGTAATCCAATGTTCAGTTCACAGTGCTTCTCTGAAACATTAGGCTCCAACGTTTGCAACAAACACTGTAACACATATACATGTACGAGTCTACTAGAGAGACACACTTCACGCCGTTATGACAAGGCATCGACGTGCAGTATTAGCATGAAAATAAATGTACTACCATTAAGCTCATTGTAACCTTAACATTTGACGAAAGCCTAAAACACTGGATATTCTGTCTGTCTTAACGTGTGAATTGATCCGTTTTTCATTATCTTCTCGGATCTGCCTAGAGACTTTTACCACTTAAAAGAGTTAAGTGGATTTTTTTTTAATTGCCGAAGATTCGAAAAAGGATCAGTGACTATTATTACCAAGATGCATTAAAACCTGTTGTCTTATACTCTAAAGTGCTTGCTAGGTTGTTTCCTTGTTAGTTTGTTGCAAAATTGTACAAAAAACGGCTCCGTGGATTTCCTTCATGTACAAAACATGCAATAAAACGATAACATTCGATAAAAATAATTTAAATCAATGACAAATAAACAAAATAATAAACTAGCGCAAATCCACTACTTTCAAGTAACACTTGATCTTTAATGTAAAAACATTATGTAATTATCTGACTTAACATTTATTACAGTGTTGTCTACTGAATTTCAAAGCTTGCGCATGACTCATATATTGTGTGAGACCCTATCTTAGTCGGAGGCTTTCAGACACAACAAAAACAAGTCTGGGCAAACATTCTTCATATTTTTACAGGCGATATAACATGACCAGCGACCACATACGTTTGTACTATGTGGTCGCTGTATATGACCAACTGAGAACACGTTTTAAAAACATAAATGAGTTATTTCCAGACATGAAGGAAATCCTCGGAGCCGATTTCTAGATAACAGTGCAACTAAACAAGCAATCAACTAAACATTATGGTATCGGATGGGAAATATAACAATGCATTGACACCAACTGGGATTTTACTGGCATTTGTAGGAGTGCACATTGCGAAGCCCAGCCCGCAGCACCGGCAAATACAATACACATAGTATAGCCCAGTTCACTCCGCGAACTAGAACGTCGAGGTAGAAAACCTACAGTTTACCAGATATTATATCGGACGCCGCAGGCAGCGTTTACAATAAACAATGGGCAGTCCGCAGTCTGAGCCGCCCTCGTGACCCGCGGGTCGGTCTACAGGCTACAGCTCAAGGCCGGGTTTGATATTTAAATGTCAATGTGAATCGAACGTTCAGCTCCTCCTTTATGAGTCAGCAATATCATCATATCCAATAAATATGCATAACTTTCCCAAAGACATTGAAGTATAAGCATAGTAGTTATGCAGGTAGTATATGCTAATCATTTTTGTTCTGGGTTACTTTCATCCTGAAGACGCGAACAGATTCCGTAAGCAGACATTGAAACCTTATGAAAAAGCAGACCCCGAAACGTTGTATATCTGATATTTACTTTGCAATTATGGCCAATTTTCTCAAAATTCTAAATAATAACACATGTGCTTCTCGAACACTATTTACCACGTGTGTGACAACCGTGCAAACACACTGCTGCAATTGCCGTATTTCGTAAGGGGAATCCCCCTTAACATAGATTGGTGCTGGTTGCATATACGACGAGCAGCTTCGCTGCGCCGGGGCGTTGCGTTAATTACTAGATCAGGGTTACTTTCAACCTGAAGTTTCAAAGAGACTCCATAAGCAGGCCCCAATACGTTGTGAATCTTGTTTTCACTTATAAATTTTTGAAAATTTGCACAGAATCCAAAATTGAACACAAATAAAGACGATATTTTGCTCTTCGAACACGATTTACCACGTCTGTATCCACCGTACAAACACGGTACTGCAACTACTGTATTTCGCAAGAGGAGGCCGTCCCATAACAGAGATTGATGCTGGTTGCATATTAGACGAGCAGCTGCGCTGCGCCGGCGCGTTGCGTTAATTAGTTGACCAGGGTTACTTTCAACCTGAAGTTGCAAAGAGACTCCATAAGCAGGCCCCAATACGTTGTGAATCTTGTTTTCACTTATAAATTTTTGAAAATTTGCACAGAATCCAAAATTGAACACAAATAAAGACGATATTTTGCTCTTCGAACACGATTTACCACGTCTGTACAAACACGGTAATGCAACTACTGTATTTCGCAAGAGGAGGCCGTCCCATAACAGAGATTGATGCTAGTCGCATATTAGACGAGCAGCTGTGCTGCGCCGGAGCGTTGCGTTAATTAGTTGACCAGGGTTACTTTCAACCTGAAATTGCAAACAGACTCCATATAAGCAGGTCCCGAAACGTCGTGAATAAGCAGGCCCCAAAACGTTGTGAATCTTGGGGCTGTATTTACTTTTAAATGATGACAAAAATCTAAATGACAACTCAAAATAATGGTTTGGTACGAGTTTCATATCTGATCTTCTCCGCAGACGATTCAACATCTGATTTTTAAGAAAACATTTCGACGACCTACTGATAGTTGAAGTTCGATGATATTGTTTGTTTGACAGAACTTGATATCGGAATCCATTGTATTTACAATAGATTGTTTTCTTTCGCTTTGTAAAAATATTATGTATATCGACAAGATAGCGGATGATGAAAAATAAGTTTAGTTAGTTAATAATATTAATGACAGTAACGTTTTAATTTAGTTTTTGGTTAGCTTCACTATGTTTAACTTAATTTTCTAGAGTTTCACGTTTCATTGTTTGTGAGAGACTCGAAAAATATAATTGACAATGGTTTCGGTTATTGTTTGTTATCCATGTTTCTTCACTACTGACGGTTGTTGAAACAGTACATCTATTGAGTTTAATACGACAGGTTGATAGTTGATATCGTTTTACCGAAACCTAAACAGATTACAATTACGCGAATACGAAACTGATCTTCTCCCATATTAAATTATATTGAGAAGTTCAGTTTATTAAACCTGAGCAAAATATACAAACAATAATTAGTATGAACATAACCTGTGAAGGCAGAAGATCAGATATGAAACTCGTACCAATAGTTTTGCGCTCTTCTGAACACCATTTACCACGTGTGTGGCCACCTAATGTGACAACCGTACAAACCCGATACTGCAACTTTATTTCGCAAGGAGTCCTCCCATAACACTGATTGATACCGGTTGCATATTCGACGAGCAGCTGCGCCGCGTTGCATTAATTAGTTGACCAGATCGAGCTATCGCGGTGAAAGCGGCCACCTACTGACACATACTGATACCGCTAGTCTTACCGGGCCGGGCTGACCGGCCACACAAACGGAGTGGCGCCACGACTGGTGTGCAGTAATCGATAATCAAGGGCCTTGCTTGGTGACAGTCGGCAATAAGGGCTCGAGAAATTTTTATTTAAATGCAGTTAGTCTAGGACAATTTAAAACGTTATCTTTAAATGAGACATCCACATAGCGCCACTTAAATACTCGGACTGCAAATAACTTGTGAAGTTTGTGCGGGGTGTTGTGAATGTTGTGGAAGTTAACACGACAACGGTATCTGTTGAAAAAGGACCTTATTTGAAGGACCTTACCGGTTAAATATACCGCTAACGGGAGCCTAGTAGAAACGAGTCTTAATCTTTATCTGGTAGAAGGAGCAAAATCGAAAGTGTCAGTTCAAGGAATACTGAACAACTTCTTAATCAGCAAGATACGTATTGTGATAAGGATCATTGACAGGATCAGCTTGAATCATTTGCATAAGACAAACACAATTAAGAGCTTACAAAAATCCCCGGTCGGTCCAAGACCAAGACGCAATCCCATAATCCCTCGGGTACGTCACAGTCGCAGTCGACTGTATCGCGATGATGGATGAACGGCAGAGGTGATGAACGTATGACGGGACGCAAGGTTCGCGGCGTCACGACCGGACCTTTCCCTATTGGTCAACATCCATTGTGTGCCCTCAACACGGGGAACATCGGGGCTGTGATCGAACATTCGACTCGACACTCGCTGTACGGCCGGTCGAGGCCGGGTGGAAATCATCAGTATTTGCTTTATGATGTTACAAAACTCTCGAGAAGAGCCGAAGGTTCGATTTACATTCACGTCCGACCTTGAGTTGTAGTATCTCACCAGGGTGGGAACGGACGTAGAGGATATGTATTACACTACTTGTGAGATTCAAAATGCTTTAACAAATAATCATATATAAAATTCCTTTTGTCAATATAATGGGTAAATACATTATGCAATATAGAGCGCAGTTCCAAGCTTCTCACGCTCCTCTATGTCTGCAGTGGATTCGCCTTTGGAGCTTTGTTCCGCAAGAGCAATGCTAATTCCAAACAGTTTTTAAACCTTTATTTATGAGCTCAAATTTAATAAACGTTGGTATTTATTCATAGGCAACACAAAAATTTAGTAACTTTTCAGATTAAAATATTCATTTCGTTTTATATTCAACAAAAATGATGTCGTCCGTGCGCCGATGACACATGACGTAGTTGAGACGTCGCATCAGGCTGCATCAGCAGTTTTCAGGGACGTACGGTAGCCAATGGGGGAGTCCGTGGGGTCCGCCCCCCCTCTTCCCGCTAATTATTTTAATAATTATGATATTAATTCAATCCAGTTACGAATTACACTTTCTTTTTTTATCAGTGCATGGTGCGAAAATAATATAAGCAATATTGGCAAAAGATTATAGAAGTACAAAGTACACAAAAAATTTAACCGTCCGATTTTCATGCCAAAAATATCAACTCCTAGCTCCAGTCCTACAAATATGGTCTTATTTCAATTGAAGCTGACGAGACGCCTGTTATCTTTCAAGCTGCGTTCCCAGGCCAGTTCTTGGAAGCAGACGATTAAAAAAATTCTTATCTTATTTTCATATTTCTTACTTCTTGCCTACCTTTTTACACCACCTTTTTTTAGCCACGTCCCTGAGTTGATAATGGCGAGAAGCCGAAAGCGCTCCTGCGACACCGCGAATCAGTGCAGCTCGACGGGCCACGTTTCAAATACGTCTTTTATTATTCTTTTATTAATTTACAATATACATGCATAATGTTAGCAATTTTAAATGAAAAATTTAAGCTGTGAAAGAATACAATTTGAGAATTTTTTGTATTGAAACTCAAGGTCTCGTATACGATTTAAGGTATTCACGTGATTTGGGTTTAAAACCAAGTAACGAAATCAGCATTGTTCTATTGGGACTAAACCTTAAGATGGCGGCTGGCGGCAAGTACTGCATGCTCATAATGCTTGTAATCCATCAGCTACAGGATTGCTACATGTATATGGCCGGAGACACGGGGCGATTGTTATCGCCGAGGCGAAACTGCCACTCGCCTGAAGTGTATAGATTTAAATAGACGCTTACATACAGGGCGGTAGGAATACCGCGTGACAATAATGCCACGTTCCATTTAAATATATGCATTACTATTACGGACGAGCGGCAGTTTCACCGCGGCGATAAAAATCGCCCCGTGTGTAGGGTGACCAGATCGTTTCCAAATAAAAACGGGACACGTAAGAAAAACTCACCCCCCCCCGCATCCCTAATACAACACACCACACACCAAGGTGTTTAATTACACGGGGGTCTCTGTAATTTACAAATTTTGTAATTGAAGAAATTATAAGTATCAAATTGTTTTTGAAGATTTTAAACCATGAATTTTATTTTACATATATATTATTGCAGCGCACGATTTTTACTGTTTTTCTTTAAGAATACGATAAATGGCATGTAGCCATGAAAGGTAATTTTTTGAATCGCCACATACTTGGGATTAAAAATAATCAAGTCACATTTTTAGGATCTTAAAATTTTATTATAAAATAATAATGATTTTCTTACAATAAATTATGTAAATTATATATATACTGCAAAATAGTATGATCAAAAAAGTATCATGATAATCTTAAACTTTAAGTTCTTATCGTTAATTATTATGCTGGGAAACAGCTATACAAAAATTAAACAATAAGTTCATTAAACGTTTCAATTTTTGTTATACTATACTTATCACTTAGTCCAGTCCTTTTTCTCTATTATAATATAGTTGTAGAACTGGCAACAATCCATTTTGAAGTTATATGATACCTGAAGAAGAGCTTGAAGTATGTGGCGTAAAACTAAAATCTTGTTTAGCTTTGGTAAAAGTCCGTAATATTCTTTTATAACCGTAAGTAATGTGATATGCCTCTAAATATTTAAGATTACGTTAGGTATGTTTTTAATTTATAGCCTACTTTTAAAAAAACGGGACATTCTGACGTCCCGACAAAGTTTTTCGGGACAACGAAACGCAAGGTGAAAAAACGGGACTTTTCCGTTTTTACGGGACGTCTGGTCACCCTACCCGTGTGCCTCCGGTCTAACATAGTATTTAAGGAAAGTTCCAGGTACTTACAACCTTTAATATCTAAACTTAAAAAGATTTCAACTCACCAGTGAAGCCGGGGGCGCACGTGCACGTGTACTTGTCGAGCGCGGTCAGCGAGCACGTCCCGCCGTTGAGACAGGGGTCGGAGTCGCACGAGTTGGCTATCGGTATCTCGCACAGGCTGGCCGAGTAGCCGATGGGGCAGGTGCACCAGAAGCTGGGGCTGCCGTGCGTGGGCGAGACGCGGACGTTGCAGGTGCCGCCGTTCTGGCAGCGCGGGCCCGGCCCCGTGTGGCAGGGGTTGGGGTGCTGGCAGTACTCGCCCACGTACATCGAGGTGCAACTGCGAACAGACAGGAGGCGGCGGGTTAGAGGTACGAGGTAGACAGAACACAAGATAAATCTAAATAACTAATTAAACTGACAATGAATTGCAATCCAAGGGTATAGTAGATCTAAGATGAGGACATGTGTTTATTATGGATCATAAATTGTGGATAGTTATGAGCGATAGCTTAAGGACGCGGTGTTCCTTAGTGGGGATTAACGTCCGCACTATTGAATACTAAGTTCATACGACCGTCCTCATAATTAGACCAGTTCGTAAATTGTTAACCGGGGAAATTGTGGTTCGGATCCCACGTTAAAATGTTGGTCCCTTAGTTGCCAGTGGCTGATGGGCTATCAATTAACAATCCTGTCTAAGGAACAAGTCGGCCTGTAACAAGGTCCAACAAGATCGCGCCACAATCATCTTTCACTCATCTGTCATTCTTACTTGGCTTCAAATACCTACCTGGGTAGGTCGCCAGTTCAAGCAATGTAATGTAATGTAAATTTTTATTATATTACGAGCCAACGACCCTTAAAACAGTAGGTGGATTGTAGTAATACAGAACAGTGACAAATAGAAGAGTATGTGTAGTAGTGACGGAGAGAATAGAACAAAGAAGTGGGATGGGCTAATGAACATCGAGGAAAGTGTCCAGCAAAATGGAGAAACTTTTTACAAATCAGTAACAAGTTGAAAAACAGAGTGGGTGGATTAGGTAATTAAAGAATAGGATAGAGAGCGGGGATTTTCAAATCAATGGTTATAAAAATTTAGTTATAAAAAGTCACAGGTTGCATTACAGAGAAATCAATTTTGATAATATGATAAAGAGTAACATAAGTTGTCATAAACTAGTGGCTTGAAGGGGCTAGAAGCCCCTAATGAAGGAAAATTAAGTCAATCATTTGTTATAGTACAAAATACCTTCATAACAACTGATTCTACCTTATATTGATAAAGAGCCTACCACATGGTTTTCAATAAAGTATCAGCATCACATGTTTTAAGTAAACAAAGCAGACGTTTTTATGTCCCAATGCTTTTTAAATGGAAGATATTTTATGTTATTTCTCGTTTTCTGGTGAATTTCAAGCAATTTCATTATTTTTCACGCCATCATGGAGTAGAGACCTTTAATTTGAGCCCTCTCCCATCTTTCTCCGACTTGCCAGACGCCCACAATTTTGACGCAAAGAATCACCTTACGAAATTAAATATATGATGATGATGAGAAGTTGTGACATGAGTTATCATGAGTTACAAAATAATGAAACTGAAACAGAGAGAAATGTGTGGTATCGTGTTGTGATGCGCATAGCAAAAGGTGCGACAAACAGAGAAATGGATGTGCTGAAACGGACACGGTAGCAAATGAATGGTTTGTACTGATAAGGAGTAACAGTCTACAGAACAGAGAAATTGTCTCTAATGATAAGGAGTGACATGTTATTGATAAAAAATTAATGGGTCGAAGGGATAAAGAATGGGTTGATTAACGGAGAGAGACCATCAGCTAGGTTACAAACAAGGTTGTTTGAATGTTAATACGACTTCCCTTATACTGTACATACACATAACAGTATCCCGTGTGAATGCAATCAACGGATATACTGCAATCTTAAAGAATGTTAATTTACAGCTAAGATGGTTTAGATGAAGTGTGAAAAACTACACAACAGTGACAGAAATAATATACAACCACACAGTATTCTCGATTACACATATTAATAAACCCGATAAAATACCACCACTAAACATAACTGGTAAACAGACGTACGTGGAATAGGCGGCGAGCACATTCAGCCTAGCCACAACACGTCTGCTTATTTAAACGACAAATATAAAGAGCGTAGTTTATCCGCTCGGTTTGGCCATAAACATTTCTGGTCGTCGCCGCGGGCGAGGCAGGGCCGGGCGGCGAGAGAACGACAGAGGCCCTGACCCCGGCCCGGGCCTCCGGAGGAATACAGCCGTGGAGAACGAGTGGATTGTTATTGCGACATAACGTGTGGCTGAAGCTGTTGGTGTTGTTGGGGAAATAGTTATTAGTGAAAAAAGAGTTTCATGGGGAGCGTTGAGGATATATAGTAAATGATCTACGGTTTCTCATGAAGACGGGGACTTCTTATGAGAATCTTCTTGAGACGGAGGACTTTACTTTTTATACTAATCCAAGATGGTAAATAACCCTATGTAACATATTAACATAGATTGGTCATCGTCGTCAATGAACTGAAAACAAAGAAACATCAGTTGTGAATTTTCATCGACCATATTGTTCAAACATAATAATATTTTTGATTTGCGTTTTATTTATGCAGAAGGCGCTAAATTAAACGCCACTATTACAAAACACATAGGCAAACACAATATGTTTAAAAGATGATATGCGTTGGTATTTTCTCAGCTATAAGTAAGTGTCTTAGTTCATTGATCCACATGTGTCTGATCAAATTTTGTTTTGTTGCTTTCGCTGCAATGTGCTCCAACATGAAAGAATCCGATCTTTTAAGCAAGGAATCAAGTAAATAAATGTGTATTGCTACTTCGTAACATCGAACTCAATATGAGTAAAAAAGATTGAGGTGCATAAAAAATATATACAAACAGCTAAACATACAAAAACATCTAACAAGCTAAAAACACACAACGTTTCCTACACTTATAACAGGATTTTATACAACTCCTGATAACAAATTGAACAAATTAAACTTAAATCCTCCAATCGTGATCGATCCGTTACAGCCTAGCCCAACGCGACACAGAAAGCGTTTTAGCGGCCGGAACCGCGCCGCGCCGTTCGCGACTGGTTCGCCGGGAGTCGTGTGAGTGATTCCCTCCCGGCCTCATTGCATAATCTATCGCATCTACTTAGCGGAGTGGAGTGGGTCGCCATTTGTGGACGTCACCGGGCTTATGCTGATGAATATTTAATTTCCACGCCGCCTTCCTTATTAGCTTTCTGTAACAAACACCTCGGATCACAACAGTCTTAATCTGCTGTCGTTAACCAATCTATAATACCACGAAGAATTTGTGTGCTCATCCACGAAAATAGCGCAATGCCTACGCGAGGTTTCGTCACTTGAACGATCCCAACTTTGTGGCTTCTTGTCGGTCAAATGGTGTTACGATTCTGAACCTCTATGATTCAGTTTTCAATATTCGCAATTGAATTACCCATGTTAATTTTACAATGAATTTACGGACTTACGGTTCATTCATAGCTGCTTGGTGAAAACCAATCTTGATAAATCTGCGTTTTCTTGGTAAAAATTTTACCGGTACCCTCGAAACACAACATAACAAGAACTGAACGACAAATTAGTGTTCAGCAGAAATACGCTACGGTGAGTGAAAGCACCCCTCGCTCGTACTTCTGCCATTTTCCTGAAATATGTGGGAAAATGAGGGGAGTAATGCAGCTTGAGTAATGGCAGCACACAGAGTACGCAGCCGCGGTGGCGATAATGGATTACACAGAGTAATGCCTCGCGGACGTGGGAGCAGTGGCTCTGCGAACTAATGGACTCCTCATAATTGATAGCTTTCATCGGATCCCACCGAAACCTTTCAACCGAACCGCGAATCACACAACAATTACTTTCTCGACACCCAATTTTCTCTACGCAATAATGCTTCCCACTTTAGTTTCTTCTTTTGTCCTTCGCGGCATCGATTCGCAATAAGCTATACTTCTGTTCGGCTGCCGTTTGAACTGACAGACCGTATTATGAGAGTATTTTAATCGCTATTTCATTATGAAGTGCGGTATTGGTAATAACAGCTTCTGCCTTCCCCCTACTTAATTAGCTATGCGTACAAGCCATCCACATTTGGCTGGCAACGAGACGGAGTTTGAAGATGTTCTGTCAATCAGATGAGCATAATAATATATACCATGTCCTCCAGGTTGAATTGTACCGGTGTGTTGTCACTAGCGTTGACATCACTTGTAGCAATACAGGAAGGATGCAATTACTCCGATAAGGACCAATGTCAATGTTATCAAAAGACCATCCAATCACGCAGGTAGAGAAAAATTCATTAATATTACTATGTATGGATGGGAATGTGGCTTGGTATAATGATTTCAAATCAATAAATACCCCCGTTGCAGCAGACCTGCATACTCAGCGAATTTCAAATGCAAAACAACATATTTCAATTAAACATAGCAAGATTTGACATGTTTTGGTAAGCTCCATAAGAATAACATGGGGAATGAGTATGCAGGTTTGCTGCAACAGGTATTTTAAAACTGGGTGGTTTTAATTCAATATTTAGTAAATCTGAACTAGAAGAAGCTATTTTCTAAGTTTTAGCAAGATATGTTGAGAAATAACCGAGATATAGAATTTTACTTATTTCCCATAAGGTTAACATTGGGACAACGTACTGTGTTTACCACTTTCAATATCTCGGTAACCAATGGACATAGAGCAGTGATTCAAGATACTAAATTGTTTGTTTTTTAGAGCTGAATTCAATGGTGCCCACAAAAATTCGATAGATTTTATTTGTCTATGTAAAAAACTCAAAAAACCCATTTTGGAGGGGGTTTATTCCCCTTTACCCCCCCTTCCGGTGGTCCGATCGGGCTGGTTCACGAACTCGTCCAATTGATTACCACTTTACATGTCCGTACCAAATTTCATAAAGATCGGACCATTTTTGCGGCCGCTATCGTGCTAACAGACACATAGATATATATATAAAAATTCGAACGAATGGTGTTTTTTGCTTCTGGGGACCCCAAAATGAAAAGTTAACATGGTCTCGGACTTAGGTCTTACCATGAGTACTACCGTAATAGCTTATTCCTTTAAGGAAATTCGCTAAAATTAAGAAAACAAATTCTTTGTAAAATAATTCTGATCCTTCCTACTCGGAGTCCAAAAGTCCAGGACAAATTAACATTACATCACTGTCGGATTCAAATAACGTGAGCTCATAGGACTAATGTCAATATTAGTTTTTGGCTAGGTCAGCATGGCTCACTTTATTTAGAACCGACTGTGTAAGCTATTAATTAACAGTCATGTTTACGGAACATGTCGGCATTAGTCAGCAACAAGACTACAAGATCGCGCCACAATCACCCTTCACTCGTCTGTCATTCATACTTGGCTTAAAATACCTGCCTGGGTAGGTCGCCATTTCAAGCAATGTATAATGAATAATGTACCTATAATGTAAAGCTTTTCTTAGGGCGAATCTTGAATTCGCAGCCTCAAGTCATCGATAAAGACCGAACACTTCAATTTTCACTAACTTCTTCAAGGGAAATTTTTCTTCAAGATCAGTAACCCGTTCAAACGTTGAATTTTCCAAATTTTAACGCAATACAAAACTATAAGATCAGTAAACCGTTCAACAGTTGAGTTTTCCAAATTTTTGCACAATATAAAAACTATTTTATTCACAAAACTCCCTTGTAAACTTTTAAATCTATATGGCATTTGTGTTCCAGCCTCATGAAAGATTCAGTTTAAAAAGTCGGTCTTGTACATTGATAATTGGAGTGCGCGTTCAACCAAAAACTCAAAAACAGTATCAATCTAAAAAGTTTTTATTTAAATTTTAACTAGCCCAGTTCCTCCAACTTCTACTACAGTAACCTCAATCGATTTTTAATCCGAAAAAATCGAATACCGCAACCTAATAACCTCCAAACTGGAATCGAAAACCGCCAAATCTGCGAGATAAGCAGGATGTGGGCGGCGGGCGGCGGGCGTCCTTGGGGACGCGTGTCGGTTTCCCCGTGAGAGACGTGGGAGACGGGGGACCCGGGCCCGCAGTAGTGATGTGCGATACGGCGATACGATACATATCGGTGGTGTGTATCGTATCGTATCGAAACTCTGTATCGTATCGCCCCTAAATATCGAAAATGATACGTATCGAATCATATCGTATCGAATCATAACAGTTTAAAATAAAATAACAGGCAACTAAATAGTGTAATACCCCCGTCACATAGTCAGAAAATTTCAAATGCTTCAATAAATAGTTAAAATAGTGCCTCACATTAAGATTTTCAACTCCAACATAACATGGAATATGAGTATGCATGTGCTAAGGTCCTGCCATTGAAATGTCAAAATGGGGGATTTTAGACCATAATCAAGTAGATCTCAATTGCATGAATGAATGAATGAATGAATGAATGAAAAACATTGTTTATTACATAAAAATACTTAAGCTACTTAACAGTACAATAAAATATTACATATTAACTTAACATACGTTTACAGGCAACATTAACTAAAAACATTTCTTCATGTAGCCCTTATTTATCTGATGAAGCCACATACCAAGTTTTGTTAAGATATGTTGAGAATTGAGCGGATTTCCCATAAAAATTTGAAAATATCGTAAAATATCGTAAATATCGCCTCTATGTGCCGATACAGGACCGAATATCGTTTATGGCAATACGATACGTATCGTTTTCAAAATATCGTATCGTCTCCTGTGTATCGCGATATTCCGATACGCTACATCACTGCAGTGTAGAGCACAGGAGAGGCGGAGGGTGGCGGCGGTTCCCACGGAGCAGGAAACGATCCCGGTTACGCAACAGCGACTGGCCTACTGCCTACTGTACTGGGCACTCGGCCGTCCATTCACGGCTCCTCACCTCGGCCCGCGTCACGACTGACAAATAAATATCTACAATGTATGCAGATTCAATACCGGCGGTCGGGATCGGTATTGTGGCGTAGGCAGGGTGCTTACTGCGCACTGTTAAATACGAAAACGTTGAATGCAAAAAATGTGCCGAGAGTTCCCTGGTTACAGAAAAAGAAGTTTTAAATTCTTGATAGTCATTACGGAACAGTTCAATATTTTAGATTCTGACTTTTAAACCATTGAATAAAATTATTATTATCAATCATAAAATTGCTGTTTTAGTAAATTAGTACCTGGTGGACCGAGCCTTGCTCGGTGTTATTTCATGTTTGCCAGTCCATCCAATTAATATAAAATATTTCAATGTCATAAAATTTATAAATAGAAACCTTTTTTATTGAACCATGAACTCTTCATCCCACACGCTGTATTTTGCTTTATGGCTGTATATTGCAAACAGCTGTTATGATTACTTAATTTATTTACTCTTTCCTTGTTTATTTCGTTGCTACGATGGCAACTCATAAGGCTAATGTTAACATTTTACAATTTTAAAACTCGTTTAATTACGTTATTACATTTTCCCTGGTCAAGTAATCGACTTAATACACGTTTTTGAGTCATAAATTACTTATTTCCAGATTTTGAAGGGAATCCTCAGAGCCGTTTTTGAGATAATTGTGCAAACAAGCAAACAAACAAACAAGCAAGCAAGCACGCACGCACGCACGCACGCACGCAAGATAACATTGCTCATGTCAGAGTATACAATTGATGTTGAATATTTAACCGAGTTATAATTTTGTGTCGGTACGTTTAACAGATGAACATATATTGAGGGTTTTGGTAGTGTTTTGCGTCGCTTCTTCTAGCCTAATCTCTGGATTTACACCAGTCGGAATTAATTGGTTCTTTTATTTTGATCAATAAAAGCAAAGAGTTAAGGAAATACTGCAGAGGAATAAAAATCAGCAGAGGTAATGATCACATCATCAGTCGCAGTCCACCAGTTGACGGGAGCAACAGAGCCGAGCGTATTGAGTGACGGCGACAATATCAGTCACACTGTAACAATGACACCGGAAATGCTCCGAGTGCCAGCTGATCACTCCCGACACCGACACTTCCGGTGGCCGATTGATCCAAGGCCGCGTCCGTCCTGTTATCGCTCCACTGTCGCTTTCACCCGCCAGATGATATCTGCGATAGTGACTGTGTTGCGACACGCGTCGGACAATTAACCGATGATAAATACCAGGTTTGACAGACGTAAGTTACGACATTGTCGTGGGAGTGGGAGACGCCCTGGCCATGTAACGTATGAACAGAAGGCAACGCGTTAAAGTCGGACGACGACAAAGTCGAACAGCGTCAATTCTGGACTGTTATTCCGTCCTGAGTTGTCGCCGTCCGACTTTGACGTTCTGTGCAAAATGAAGCTATCCGGGTTTGTCGCCTGACGCTCCCGACGAATCAGGACTGTTTCAAAACAGTCCGGATTCGTTGCTGTCCGACTCTGACGTTTCGGGAATTTTAAACAGTCCGGATTTGTCGTTGTCCGACTTAAATAGCGTCCCGAACAGTATCTTGAAAGTAAACAAACTAACGAGCGTTTACACTTTTACTATTAAGTATCGAAAATTTATTTGATCGTTTTCTCCCTTGGAGTTCTTTGATGTGTACGACAATATTCAATCACACACAACAATTACGATTTAAGAACTAATAAGTTTGTGCGCATCGGCAACTATTTTTGCGCCTGCGAAAAACTCTGAGACTTTGTGTGAGACACTCTTAAAACACATAAAATAGAGATTGGACAACATTCTAACTAACTAAACATAACTTATTCTATTTATTCTTAGTTTTTTTTTAGTCTCCAAGTTATTTTTTTACTATCGGTTCTTGCAACTGAAAAAAGTTCAAAACACTGCCCTATCAGCCACAAAGTAAGGACGATGCTGGTGTAGAGAGAGCCATCTTGTTGGTCATTTGTCGACGGTCGTTGTTGCGTGTCTATAGTCTGTACATTCACCGACTCCGACGACAAAGCTTCCGACCTCGCCACCTCGCCACGCACCTGGCACATTTTCTCTCGCTTACAAAACAACAAGTCAAGTGTGTACGACAACGCCAGACTCATCGGACCAACTTTGTCTGGAAAATGGAAAATGTAAATGAAAATGTAGTTTTGGGACGTACTACGATAGGCAATAGTTATTTGTGTGTTGAATGAGTTAAGTACAAGACAATAGGCTTTACCCTCAGTACAAACAAAAATTTTCCCTCACCAATAGTAAAATAAATATCCTGACCATAAAATTTATTTTATTAACTTATTAAGTAATAAAAATATCCGTTTTGTTCTATTCTGCTAATAGCGCCAAGCATCCTGGTAGCTGCAACCATGCATGCACCAGTGATCAGCTGATTGTTGCAACGTTCTTACATGCTTAATTCTTACACGTTCTCACAGCTGACTGTTGTTAATATTATTCTTATTTGATTATTCCTGCCACTAAATCAGCTGATAGCGCCTACATTCGTTGAGCATGTGCATATTTGCATGTGTGTGTGGAAATTTGAAGGCGATTTAATTGATTTAAATGTGGAATTATTGATTTGACTTATTCTTATTGGTTTACTTTGTCTCCCGCCTCCCGCCGCACTTTACTCCCGCTGGGAGACAAATTATTATTTTTATCATCCATTACCAGGAGTAAAAAGTGTAACATAACAGGTGGGGGAAAACTTTTATCCAGGATTTGACACCTTATCATTGTTTCTAATTCGTGTAATTATAGCCAACTAAAAAGCTCCGACTCGAGGTATTAAGACTACGATTATGAAAGTGATAGTCGAGCGAGATGACTTGCCTAGTGGAGAACGTGGGCCGAGGTATGAGACGGCTCGAGTGTCTGGCGGTGAAATACATCAATCAAGTATTCAAATGAGTCGTGGCTTGTGGCGAGTGGCGGGCTCGTCGGAGATGTCTCACTTCTTTTCTCTCTACTCTAGGGCCTCTAGGGTTTATGGTCCTGACAGCGACAACAGAGTGCCTGGCAGCATTTATTATACATCTAATATAAGGTCGATATTCAATGCTAGCAGTGAAAGATGGTTTACTCTAACGGAGGTATGTTCATGTTTCCTCCTCCCTATATCACAACTCCACATATCGATAGTCTGATTTTTCAATTCATTACTAGCTTTTTGAAAGGTTTGACTAAAGATGATAATTAAAAACTTCGCCTGTATAGATTAGGACCATATAACAATATCGTCCTGGTATTAATAAGTATTATGAACTTGAATTTTTATGCACCAATTACGTTTCTAGAAGTGTTTTACGCATAACATGTCTTCCTTTTCTGATATTGTTTTACATAGCTTATTTGTTTTACCTACCCATATTGCCTTTAGTTATTACAAATTTAACACGCAGCCTATAAACAAATACTATATAACTGATAGATAAAATTTTAAAATCGATCAGTTTTCATAGCTTGTCCCCCTCCTGACCTTACCCCAGTAATGACCAAACTCAGCATCTCCTCAGTTTTAGTTCCCCCATCCCCGCGACGACGGCGACGGTCGACGGTGTAGAGATGTAGCTCGTGACTCACAAGATAAGCCGCGTGTTGTTGGTTCTCTCATTACAGTACACACAAACGCCGCCGCCGCAGACACAATATTTACTTGATAATTTGCAACTCGGTTCCGTTTCCGGCCTTTCCCGTTCTCCCTTATCCTCTTCCATAATGCTCTTCTGCCAGTAATTTCTCTTTCTGTTGAGTTTTATTTCAAAAGATATACGTTACTGTGGCCTAAATTAATTTTTAAAATTGACATCACATGATATTGTTTTTTAACCGTTTATCTCGGAATTTACCTGTGCTCGAAAATCCCAAGCTATTAAAATTTGAAACTGAACATTCCCAAGAACATGCTTGGTTGGCTGATGCTCCTCCGATAAAGCATTATTTATTGTTAAAACTCAAGAGTGTAGATGATTGAACAATGCCTGTTGTTATTGAAGAGAGGGGACTTGGAACTTAAAATTCAATCTCCTTGAAATTGAGCATTTTTTGATTAAAACAAGTTCAAAATGTAGTACTGTACATTAAAACTGTAAACCCTTCGGAAACGAGGGGGAAACATGAAAACGCCGAACAGAGATGTCTAACATGTGAATGAGAATTCAAGACAAACACTTAAAGCTATACAATACATGGTTTTACATGATAAAAGCTGTAAACAGTTTACAAAATACAGACAACAAACGTCCCAACAATTAAAAAAAATCCCACAAAAAATAAGTACACGAGAGGAATTAAGTCAATCAGAAAAGAATCTCAACATTCTTTAAACCAAGCAACTCACTTCAAGTACCGATTACGAGTATTATTTGTTGTTTTGCCCGGAGACATGAAATAGTCGACGAGCTATTAAAATTTGAAACTGAACATTTCCAAGAACATGCTTGGTCGGCTGATGCTCCTCCGATAGAGCATTATTTATTGTTAAAACTCAAGAGTATAGATGATTGAACAATGCCTATTGTTATTGAAGAGAGGGGACTTGGAACTTAAAATTCAATCTCCTTGAAATTGAGCAATGTTTGATTAAAACAAGTTCAAAATATAGTACTGTACATTAAAACTGTAAACCCTTCGGAAACGAGGGGGAAACATGAAAACGCCGAACAGAGATGTCTAACATGTGAATGAGAATTCAAGACAAACACTTAATCTATACAATACATGTTTTCACATGATAAAAGCTGTAAACAGTTGACAAAATACAGACAACAAACGTCCCAACAACTAAAAAAATCCCACAAAAAGTAAGTACACGAGAGAAATTAAGCCATTCAGAAAAGAATCTCAACATTCTTTAAACCAAGCGACTCACTTCAAGTACCGATTACGAGTATTATTTGTTGTTTTGCCCGGAGACATGAAATAGTCGAGATATTCGGGGAGATATTCGCCGACTGCAGTTTGTATGGGTACGGAGAAGTCCTGCAGCTTGCATTGCGCTCGCGATTCCCAGAAGTCTGACTGGAGCCGACCTCTCACTTGACGCACCATTAAACCCGCTAACTCTGTCATTACTGTGGAACAACGTGAAAAACACGCGTGGTATCAAACTGTTTACAAGTGCACCGCAACAGTTATACTCCATTTCACATTCACCTACTTCAGTACATGGGAGATAGCTATTCTAATACCTTTGCAGGGTACATTTGTTTTAAAAATGTCCATAACAACATGTTTAAAAATCATCCGCTGATAATTTAGCTGGTAAAACTTAAAATCCTATATTTTTATACTCTTATATGAGCAATGTTATCTTGCGTGTTTGCTTGCTTGTTTGCACAACGATCTCAAAAACGGCTCCGAGGATTTCCTTCCAAGTCTGGAAATAAGTCATTTATGACTAAAAATATGTTCTATGCAGATTACTTGGCCAGAGAAAATATAATAACGGGATGAAATTAATATTGAAGTTGCAAAATTTTAACATTGGCCTTATGAGTTGCCATAATAGCAACTAATTAAACGAGAAAACTGTAAACAAATCTAGTAGGTACTGTAATCATAACAGCTGTTTGCAAACTACAGCCATCTAGGAAAATACAGCGTGTGGGGTGAAGATTGCATGGAGAAATAAAAAAGTGTACTTACACATTAATATTTTTGAAATTTTTTATAGTAACTGGATGAACTGGTAAATTTAAAACAATACCGAGCAAGGTTCGGTCCGCCAGGTATAACTGGCGCCAATTCTTGGGACCCACGCCGTCCATAAGACCAATGTTAAAATTAACATTTGCCTTATGGACGGCGTGGGCTCCAAGAATTGGCGCCAGTTATACTTTAATATGAAATGCACAGCTTTGGAAATTCCATAGCCTACTGAAAGGTGAACGTGAAACTGAGTATAGCTGATAAACAGAATCGTCAACAGTTATGATGATTCAAAAAGTCCATAGATTTAAATGCACCGTATTACAAAACCTCTGGAACTACTGAACAGGTTTGTATTATAATTGGGACGTACCTTGCTATTAAGGGTCGTAAGAGCTTGAAAAGTTAAGTGTTTATACATTTGTTAGTTTATATATTTTATTGTAATGTGCCCGATTACGAAATGTTATCGGCAAGTTAAACTTGAATTACTAAATTATTTAAATTCACATTTTTACACGCGTAGTTTGATAGAAACTATTTTAAACAGCTTCCATAAAACTTAAAGAGTTCAGAATTGTCGCATTCATATAAGGAGCACGTACGCATTCATGGCGTAGTTTATTCCAAGCACGTACACTTTTTAGATTAATTGCTGGTTATTTAGAGAAATAAAATTATGAAATGCAACCGCACGGTTGCATGAGCAAACTTTTTCAAACAGGTCAATAGCCTGGGCGCAGTAAATGTGCACTGCGCTTACTACTTTCGGTTGTATGACTACACGACTGAATGCGACCTGACCCCACTGGGGGCCAATAAACAAATCTGCAGGGCTACGACAACACGACGGTGCCGAATCTAATTAGCGGCTCAGTCGTACAGTCGTAGTCTGCACCGAGCCCCCAGCCGCTAACCCCCCCGCGGCTACCTGCGAGGCTGTCTTGAAGAAAACGTTATCCATGCCATACTGAGTTTCTAGTTAGAAAATATTTCTCCTTTAAAATCATTTCACATAATTGTTTATGTGTAAATCATAAGTGTAAATTGTCATTTTATGATTATAGTTACGTTACCACAGCGGATTTTTATACTAACTAAGAAATTAGACGTATATAATACTTTTCTCAACATTTTTACCTTCATTTGATTACAATGAAAACAAAGAAATGACTGCACAATACTACTGTGTGTAATTAAATACACCGTGATATCTACAGTATCTATATACTATCAAACTATTGTATTTATTTTTTACCTAACCTACCTAACTAAACCAAACCTAACCTAACCTAACCTAACCAAACCTAACTTAACCTAACCTAACCTAACCTCAAGGTTTACCCCAATCAAGCCGTGCAGACTGCGACTACACGACGGTGTCCCCTCGCAGCTGCACCACAGTCGTGTAGTCGTAGCCCTGCAAACCAGGTAAACCGATAGCCCTTGTCAGTTTTATTGCACAGTCGTGTTGTCGCTTTACCCTACTTTCTAACGATGAATAAGTCATTACAGACAATGGACAAGAGAAACAATCGTTCAATTAGTCGACAGCCAACCATTTAACCTTATATAACATAGGGAATCCATAATATGTGTTCCACGTTCCCAATTGGACTAATTAGTACAATTGTATTATCCCATATTGTACACTCAATTTTTATCACTGCGTTTTTAAATGTTTGAGGTTTTAAAAGGCATTGTGAGTTTATTAAAATGTAAGAATTTACCATGTAGGTGGTAAAGAATGAAAGTAATATAAAAAGTAACTTAGAACACTAACATTGGCTCTTTGGTTTATATAGTACAATTACACTTCATTGTGGATAATTAGTACAATCAGTCTCTTGAAATTAATTGGATGAATATGTTTTTATTCAAGGTTTATGCCATTATCGACATAGAGTAATCACGTAATTGAAATATTTTTATCACTGCGTTTTCTATGTTTGATGTTATAAAAGGCATTGTAGGTTTATTAAAATGTAAGAATTTACCAAGTGTAGGTGGTAAAGGATTATAGTAATATAAAAAGGAACTTTGGGCATTTAAATTGGTTCTTTAATTGTCCAATTCCACTTCATTAAATGGATAATTGGTATAACCAGTCTCTGGAAATTGACTGGATGAATACGTTTTGTATTCAAGGTTTATGCCATTATCGACGGTGTAATCACTTAATTGAAATCATTTTCGGTCTATAAATAACAAGTAGCTTTAAGTTGTAATATAAATGCTCGGTTCAAGTTTATTTTATGACCGGAATACCATGGCAAGCTTCATCATAAACAGCTTATTACTTTCTGTTTAACTAGGGGAAACTAGCCAGATGTTTAAGAATTAATTAAAATTGAAGATTGCAATGATACCACACCGTGTATAGTGCTTGAAATTGTTTTCAGTTCTATAAGTAACAAGTAGCTTAAAGTAGTTAAATTAATATTCTCGGTTAACTTTTGTATTATCATTACAAGATTCAATATGAAAATCACTTTCTGTCAATATATAAGATCACTTTTTGTTAAAATAGAGGGAAGAATGTCAGTTGTTGCAGTAATGTCGTAGTTTTCGATGATATGACGCGACGCCTTGTATGTATAATCCAGGCAAAGAATGCTCAAAAAAAGGTGTAGAGGGAGATGCATGGAACACATAATTTTTGACTTTGCAGCTTTGTTTGGACTAGTTGTCTATGACTATGATTCAGGTGTCAAATTACTTGAAATTTTGTCAATATTTTTCATGAATGTTGTTAATTTCCTTTTAGGTGAAAAAGCGTTGCCCCACTGAGCATCTATTTTACACACAAATTTACATGTATTTCTTATGGAAGGACTATCTATTTAAAAATTAATGAAATTAGTGCTTACCTGGTAATTGGTTGAACCCAAATAGACATATTACATTTTCTTACAGGAAATTCAATTTTCTTTTATTTTCCAATTTAACAGGCAATACTAAAAGTTGATAGTTTTCAAGATATTTAGGAAAGCACAAAAAAATGGTGCCTTCAGACCCCCCCCCTTCCACTCAAGGGCTACGGACGGGGACCTTTGCCATGTTCACCTCCTAACTACTCCAAACAAAGCTACAGAATCAAAAATTGTGTTCCAAAAAATCCCTCTACAACTTTTCGTTGCCTGGACAAGGATAGTAGTACACAGTAAACATTCGGCACTGCTCCGTAGCCGGCGGCTGCGGCGGGCGGCGCTGCTTTCACCCACCATTGGGAACACGCCGGCGACGATATTCTCAGTGGCTGCCAATTAGCTCTGGCCTTAATTAGGTTTGCTCGCACCTCCGCGCCACCGCCGCACAGGTAGCCGACACCTCCGGGTAAATAGCTGGAATATTGTCACTCTCCGACTGTCGAGTTAATCACCCGCTAAAGGTTACCGGGAGTAGAGAGTGAGTGAGTGAGTGAGTGGAGCTGGTTGTGTTACCTCGTTAAGAATCACTTTTTGGCCGGTGTACGGCGAGGGGAGAAACGCGGATGTATTTTTCCAGACGGACACGTAACGTAAATACAGACACAGTAATATAACTGCGTAGTATAAACTGGAATAAAATAATCAACAATAAATTATTGTAATGATGGCAAAATAATCAACATTTTCCCATAGATCTTTTTAGGCAAAACTCTATTATTTACTTTATTCAATTGACTTATTGATAGACATGCAGCATTACGCAGCAGTAAGATTTTTTATTTGGTCTGTAGTACATGAGAAGGTTAACAGGATATCATTACAGCAGAGCTGTCTCACAGGTCTTGCGGTAATTGTTTTAATGTAATAAAACTTATTCATCACAAAACAAATATTATAGAGGTTTTACAATTTTATTTAAACTATTTGTACAACTGCAGTTCAAACAAAAAGTCAAGAGAACAACTGCAGTACGACTTATTCCTCGTTAAAATCAAAACGCATAAAATGAACCAATACTCTTATAATCAAACATTTTTGTACAATTTAAACATCTATAATCTTGTTTGTAAAATAAAAATGGGATTTAAATTATTCTCAAACGTAACAAAATAATTAACAGTTTAAAAAAGAACAAATTAGGAGCCTCCTACAGCCAGGGAGGCCTAATAATGTTGAGGCTTCCATCACGCAATATTAATCAATACCTAATGACTTCCAATTTGGTTGCGTTACAAATACAGTAATTATGCAGATAAAACTACAATTATTAGAACAAAAATAGAGCAAATATTTTAGAAAATGACATGGATTTAATTTTAATATCTAGCCAACCTAACCTATTTTGTGTAATAAGTCAACTTCATTACTACTTAAAAAATTTACCAAACCAAGTGCCATATATTTCCTTGTAAACATTTTTATTGAAATTTCATGTAGAAAATCGTAAAGGAGAGAAACCAAGGATTTATCCAACGCCAGAGACAAGTGGACATAACTCGGAAGAGAGCTACTTAGCGTCTGCCTCACGAGGCTGTCGGCGGCAAAGGTGGAAAAACGACGATTCGACACAATGCGGGGGAAAGTCACTGCAGCCGGTGTAATTGCGACTGCAGACTGCAGCCGGTAAACAATGGACGGTAGCCGAGTGGCCGCACTAACTGCCTTACCGCTGTGTTATGCTGCATTGGCAGACACGTATAAACTGTCCAGCGAAATACCAATTTTATTGGAACGCAGTAATGTAGTAATGCTTTTGGGGCTGGTGAGGAGCAAAAAAAAAGAGTTATCTCATGCCTGATGAAAGAACTAAAACGGGCCACCCCTTTATGGATTATGGAAAAATTCGGGATTGTGATTACCCCCATGAAAAATTATGTCCGATCTTATCAAAAATACATATTATAACTTGATCAAACCTGATCAGATCTGAATGAATCATGGAACATTTGACCATCAAATCTGATCAGTGGCTTCAAATTTGATCAGTTTTGAAGATCCTGATCAGGCCTGATCAAATCTCCTGAACATATCTGAAGATCGAATTCAGATCGATCAGACTTTTTGAACAAGACTGATCAAATCTGGTCCAATGTGATCCAACAGGATCAAAACTGATTACTTTTGATCAGGCCTGATCAAAAAGATTTTCATGGGGGTAGGTGCCCTAAAATTATTCTGTTATCCTAAAATATTATGCAAGCCACCGAAGTGATGAAAGTTTATTCTAGCCTTGAGAAGTAAAAGGCTTTCACCTCCAAAGCCGCCTAGCTTTAACCAGCTGACTTTCCCGGCAAGGGATGACATTGTCCAAACATGCATGGGCATAAAATCCCACTTTTCATGCGTATGGGACAAGAGTAGTCATACAACTTCAAAGGTTAACAGTCCCCAAGACGTGACAAAAGTAAAGCGCAAGGAATCTGTTCCTGAATAACCAGTCACTAATACCACGAATGTTATTTTTGTAACAAACGCGAACCACTGGAATGTAAGAAACAACTGAGAGTCATAAGCCACGACAATATCCTCGACATTGTCCTTGCGGGCTGAGACATCTCGGTATGCACGCGGCGACGCCAGCCGGTAACGTCCCACCCACATGTGTCAGTGACCGCGGCGAGAGTATGTGGGCCCAGTGTGAGGCTAGCGGCTCGTCACCGTGGATATCCAGTGACAGCCCCCAGCCCAACAATGCGTTCTGCACAACGTACCTCCAGGGGGACTGGTTATATACTGGCTGGGCAGACTATCCTATACTCTCATATGAGCAATGTTATCTTGCGTACGTGCGTGCGTGTTTGCTTGGTTGCTTGTTTGCACTATTATCCCAAAAACGGCTCCGAGGATTTCCTTCAGTCTGGAAATAAGTACAGTAATTCATGACTTAAAAACGTGTTTTATGCAGATTACTTGGCCAGAGAAAATCTAATAATGTAATAAAAGCAACAAAATATTTTGTTTTAAAGTTGTAAAATTTAATATTGGCTTTATGAGTTGCAATGATAGCAACAAAATAAACAAGGAAAGTTTTAACAAATGAAGTAATCATAACAGCTGCTTGGAATCTATAGCCATCAATGCAAAATACAGCGAGTGGAACGAAGAGTATATGGAGCAATAAAAAGGGTTTCTATTTATCAATTTTATGACATTGAAATATTTTATAGTAATTGGATGAGCTGGTAAACATAAAATAACACCGAGCAAGGCTCGATCCACCAGGTACTATCGATTATACTAGCAGAAACTTTGTCTCAGAAAATCGTAAAGCTGGGCTGATCGTAGTGTTGATAAGTAGTTGTAGTGTCAGTGACCATGACAGACCATGCATATTAAAACCCTCCTTTACAATTCAAATACGCACGTAACAACTTATGGCATCTTTACAGATTTACTATTTTATGCTAACAATGGAATTGTACCTGAAAGAGATCGATGCCCAAATGCTGTTAATAACCAGTGGACTGTCTAACTAGGCTACAACTAACAAAATACATTGTAATTTATTTATGCAAGTAATTGCTAGACGCAGAAGGCAAACTCCACAGTTTATACTCTCAAACATTTTTGCTGCAAGCATAATGGGCTAGACCGTTCTGTTCGAAGCAATGACGCTCGATTTTGACGTGTTCGCCAATATGAACAACATATTATGGAGGCTGTAAACATTAAACCTTTGCAAAGATACATTATTACTTGAAATTATGACCTACCCAGGTATAGGTATTCTAAGCCAAGTATGAATGACAGATGAGTGAAGGATGATTATTGCGCGATCTTGTAGTTTTGTTACTAAGGCCGACATGTTCCTTAGACATGACTGTTAAGTAATAGCCCAACAGCCAATCACTTAAAAAACTACGCCGTATCGAAACCCAGTCCCAGCAGCGGACAAAGCCAGCCCGTCCTGCGGAAGAGAGAGGTAGCCGGTCCACGACCCGCCCGCGGCCGATACACCGAGTTATGGGGCCGAGCGGCAAACCGATCTCGACTTGTGTCGTAAACGAGAGACAGATCGCCCAGTGGACCACCGCGGTGAAAGCCGACTGGCCGTCCGATATACATAAGTGGACGGCCGTCTGCCAACCGTCGCTGGAAGTAACCGCACTGGACTGAATGGCGGTCGCGGATGTTTATATGTATCTCTTTCTAATGGGACGTAAGTGGAAACACGTTTAATTAATTATGTGGTCATATAAATCACAAGTGGTTTTTTACCTAACGAAAATGCATCTAAAAGCTGCCCGCTAGCTCCAAATTTGTTTCTAGTCTTATATGGTCCTGAGTCATTTAGATTCACTTAGTACCTTGTGGTTACATAAATCCCAAGAGGTTCGTGACCTTAGGAAAGATGTACATAAGCTGTTCGCTAGCTACAAACTGGTTCTCAGTCTTATATGGTCCTGAGTCCCTTAAATGCACTTGGTGCCTCCCTACTGCCAGAGACAGTTATAGTCTCAATTCTCTCGTATGGTCTTTATTCACTAAGATTCACTTGGTCACTCCCTATGTTACACTTCCCCTGAACAAAAATTTGCCTATACAACAATCTCTCTATAAACAATTTGCCCTGACTTAATGGACTATAAGTCGATGACAACCCAAAGGTCGTCGTACTTTTGGTTACACTATCCATCCTTTTTTAATCTGGACATTTTTTTTAGCTGTGACACACGCTTTTAAGCACGTGTCACAGCTACAGTACGACACGATCGCTGAATGACACTATTCCTACAATGTCCGGATCCTTGTAAGAATACCGAAACTCAAGAATCTTACTTGCCTCTTTCTTGATTGATATTAATTTGTCCAAACAATCTGACAATGCGTGCGCATGAATCGGTCAATCCGAAATAGAATGATGGTGTTATTTGTCTTTTCCTCACACACCGGAGTCGTGCCTTCAAACATTCCGTGCGTTAAAGTCACCATTGAAATCCGTCGAAAACCACCAACTAGGGGGTAAAAATATAGAAATTAATTACCAGTTACTCACATCTTAGCACTACCAAAACCCTCTCCCTTAATCACCACTTACTTACGCTTCACAAATCCGAAACCAACCGAAACCCTTTTCGGTAGTCTGGAAATTACGCTTCCTCAGCACCCTGATAATTACTCGACTGCCCTCGTTGACTAGTAATTACACCGTGTCCAAGAGCCCTTCCAGACACAAAAACTGCCTCGGTAATTAACGTGTTATATCTAGGTGGGCTGGAGGAGCTAGGCGAGGGGCGAGCGCGGGCCCGCCGACATTCTTGGGTCTATTGGAGCCTCCCGCCCACAAAAACCCGCGTCCAAGGTCGGAACTGATTACAGGAGGTCCGACCGTCCGACCCGGCGCTTATTACGGCAAATTGGCGGCAATACCTGTACTGTCACTGGCCCGTGCTGCCCGGCTCGGTGCTCGGAGCGGACGGCTGTGGCGATGGGGTGCTTGTCGGTGATTTGCTTTTGTCACGGTATTTGGAAAAAGTCTGGATGGTTACAGACACGACAGGCTTGAGTATCTCTCTTAAATATACGATAATTTGTAGTGATTGAAATGTATTCCTCATCCTCATTTTTATTTAATTTCAACGACTTGGCGACAAATGGGTCTTGAACCAGACCTCGAGACCTACATAGCCTCTTGTTACAGAGATATAAACATATCGATTTCTTCTGAGGAACTTTAAGAGTTTAGCCTATTGTAATAAATATTCTGACTCAAACTGATCTCTAAATGATAAATATTCTGATCTCAAACTGTCAACTGAACAACATCATGATACAAGACTAACTCTAACAGACGTTCAAAGATTAAACATTGCAAGTTAGAAGAAAAAATTATCTTCATAATGTAAAGTTGTGTCTTTGTTCAAAATGTGTCACTGAACAAGCAAGACTATAAACAGACACTGACACTAATGCAGGAAATGGGGTTTAAACCCCCCACATTTAAGCTACGCCAATCTGGGATAAATTATTAGTTACAGTAAGAGGATATAGGCGTTCCTAGGTAAATGAAGAAATGTTTTATAGGAATGTGATAAAAGTCGCAATAATTGATGTGATAATTTACTTTTCATGGCCGCTGACCGTTTCATGGTTTACAGTCTGGAAAGAATTTCCTCGAACCGCCATAGTAATAAACAGCTGACTAGGTTCATTCACTGTGCCATATTGAAAAGACCATTCATAAAAGTATTAAACAATCGTTGTTAGCATTTAACAAAACGCATTCGTTTTGTTAAATGCTAACACCACTTGTTGTCACCACTTGTTGACAGGCAAGTCTACCAAGTCGCTGTGATGTGCGATCACAGATGTAATGTACAGAGCGCGTGTTGGCAATCCGCAGTTTTGGATCACTGCCTGCAGTCGCAGTCACCCGTGCCCAGTTCCCACGTTGGCGCTGTTGGAGACACTGCTGTACGCTCTACAACTGGTTGGCGCTATTGGAGACACTGCTGTACGGTCTACAACTGGTTGGCGCTACTGGAGACACTGCTGTACGGTCTGAAACTGGTAGGCGCTACTGGAGACACTGCTGTACGGTCTACAACTGGTTGGCGCTGTTGGAGACACTGCTGTACGGTCTACAACTGGTTGGCGCTACTGGAGACACTGCTGTACGGTCTACAACTGGTTGGCGCTACTGGAGACACTGCTGCACGTTCTATAAGTGGTTGGCGCTATTGGAGACACTGCTGTACGCTCTACAACTGGTTGGCGCTATTGGAGACACTGCTATGTTCTACAACTGGTTGGCGCTATTGGAGACACTGCTGTACGCTCTACAACTGGTTAGCACTATTGGAGAGACCACTGTACGCTCTACAGCTGGTTGGTTAACACTATTGGAGACACTGCTGCATGCTCTACAACTGGTTGGCACTATTGGAGACACTGCTTACGCTCTACAAGTGATTGGAGCTATTGGAGATATTGCTGTGCGCTCTAAAACTGGTTGGCACTATTTGAGACTTTGCTGTAGGCCTACCCTCTACAGCTGATTAGCAAAATTGGAGACACTGCTGTACGTTCTACAACTGGTTGGCGCTATTGGAGACATTGCTGGATGCTCTACAACTGGTTGGCGCTATTGGAGACACTGCTGTAAGCTCTACAACTGGTTGGCGCTATTGGAGACACTGCTGTAGGCCTACCCTCTACAGCTGATTAGCAAAATTGGAGACACTGCTGTACGTTCTACAACTGGTTGGCGCTATTGGAGACATTGCTGGATGCTCTACAACTGGTTGGCGCTATTGGAGACAATGCTGTACGGTCTATAACTGGTTGGCGGCATTGGAGACACTGCTGCACGTTCTACAACTGGTTGGCGCTATTGGAGACACTTCTGTACGCTCTACAACTGGTTGGCGCTATCGGAGACACTGCTGTAAGCTCTACAACTGGTTGGCGCTATTGGAGACACTGCTGTACGGTCTACAACTAGTTGGCGCTACTGGAGACACTGCTGTACGGTCTACAACTGGTTGGCGCTATTGGAGACACTGCTGTACGGTCTACAACTGGTTGGCGCTACTGGAGACACTGCTGTACGGTCTACAACTGGTTGGCGCTATTGGAGACAATGCTGTACGGTCTATAACTGGTTGGCGCTATTGGAGACACTGCTATGTTCTACAACTGGTTGGCGCTATTGGAGACACTGCTGTACGCTCTACAACTGGTTGGCGCTATTGGAGGCCTGCTGTACGCTCTACAACTGGTTGGCGCTATTGGAGGCCTGATGTACGCTCTGCAACTTATTGGCGCTATTGGAGACATTGCTGTACGCTCTACAACTGGTTGGCGCTATCGGAGACACTGCTGTAAGCTCTACAACTGGTTGGCGCTACTGGAGACACTGCTGCACGTTCCTCAAAAGTTGATACTATCGGAGACACTATAACTGCACGTTTTAGAACTGATTCAAACAATTGGCCCCACCACTGAACATTCTGCAGAAGGTTGACTCCGTTGATTATATTGGGTAAATTCGAAAGAGATGGACTAGGTGTAAGTGACATCGATGGGGAAACTGGTGAACATTCTATACTCTTCATTATATTTCTTTATTATGTAGTTGGCATCGTTGGCACTGTTGAGACAATCAACCGCGTTCTGAAACTAGTTGGCTCCACCGTAAACTGACAATCTTGGTTTGCATTTTAGAGCCTACTCTTGATTAGTGATGCGGGGCTAGGGAGTTTCCCAGCTAATTAATGGGTTCTACATGAATTAAGTCAGTGTAAGCTTACATAATTTTGATTACCTTCAGTTTCCATCTACTAAAGCTATTCCTCCTGTTGAGCTGATTGGAATTACTGCAGTTACACTGGAGGGCATTTACGGATGTTCCCAGAACATTATCATCTTATTATGGCAGTTTACCGAGTTGAAGAACATCAGTTATTGGTGAATACTGCTGGCTAACGGCTCAGGGAAACATGTACGATTTAAAAGTGCAAGTGAGAAGTTGTCAGAACGCCCGGGAATTTTTAAAGCCATTCTTAGCAAAATATATAAACATTCTGTTGTAAATACATTGTAAAATACATTGTTTAGCTGTCATTCGTCATTATGAAAACATTGTTTAGCTGTCATTCGTCATTATGAAAACATGTAATCAGGGTGTAGCGCCGAATCAGAAGATTTTAAATGTCTGCGCGCAATTAAAAGGTATACAATGCGCGTTGTACATGAACATCACTATCTCAGGAGTCACATTTCTGAGTTTTTAATCAGGCTATTGGGTTACTTCCATTTAAATTTACTATTCGATTATCACCATATTAGAGGTCTGATTAATTCAAGTTGGCGCAACAACTAAAAATTCCAACAGCAAAAAAACAGTAAATACTTGACAATTTCGTTCGATCTTTCATTAGTTGACGCCAAAATATCACGATTTGACCCCATAAACCTTGATAATTAATTTAAAATTATCCGAGAAACGCCCCGACACCGATGAGCGCCAACAACAAATGTTGAACCTAGAAGTACAGAAGCATTCTATACAGTACAACAATGTGCAGGGCCGGGGGAGGGACCGGACTAGTTAAAGCGCCATGTTTTAATTGCTCCGTATGTTAGTTCGGATATCGTCTCAATGTTATCTAATTAATTGTCTGTTGGCAGAGAAGAATGCCGGGCCGCCTCTGCGCCGTGAACCGGATCCGCTACTACCCGTCCGGCCAACATCGGGCGAGTACACGCCGTCCTGATAACATCCGCCCGTCTGCACATCGGTGGAGGGTAGATTTATGCCACTCGTGCAGTAGTTAACTCATGTTGTCCTATAATAAGGAGGTATTAAACTGGCTTGAGGCTAACGCATGCTCTTATTCCAACAAAGCTGGAATATTGAACCCCCAACTACAAAATTGGAGATAGGGTTTCTCCACAATGAACAAAGTAATTTATTTGCCATAGTTAAAATAACATACACTTACAATTATTGTTAGTTGAGAAATCAAACTGGCCAACTAATTGAACAAGTTGTGTGAGCAGTTGCAAACAGAATAAATAACACTACTACACAGTCTAGCATTATTCTAATAACATTATCTGCCTGCTTTTTAATCTCAGGGTTATATCTGTATTGCAATGAAGCAAAAAGGAAAACACAACGTTATTAAAATTAGGAAAAAGTGTTTATAAATAACGACTGTATTTTAAAAATGCGATTTCTATAATAAAAATATATTTAGGTATCTTACATCCGGTTGAGAAAATAGCCATGTGAAAATATTAAAAATATTGGTATTCTTCATCTAAAACGGAAGCTGATGGAAGTATTTGGGACCCAGATATTGAAAAGATGAGCGGAAATGGTTTTATTTACATTGGGTAAAGTTTCTCGTAAATGGTTTGGAATTATATTTTCTCTTTTTTTGCTCCGACTAAAAACAATCTCAAGACCTTGAAAATATGAAGATGTTGAATACGGAGAATGCCTAACTGCTGATGTAACGGAAAAGAGCTTGCTAATTTTGACATTAAAATTATACTAGGAAAGAAGAAATAATTTTGATTGGTTCTTCTCTTTCTAATAATGTTTTAAAAGTACCTCCCCAACAGGGTCGGTTTAAAGTATGCCTAGTAGGTCTATGCCTTTTGTTTTCTATCACTTACGAAGTTTATTTCCATGGACATGTACTGAAGCTATATTCTGTTTATGGAATGATCACATAACAAATTGACATTGGTGATTGGCGGGATTTAAACCTGGGACTGAGGAGATTGAAGTCCCGTTTTTTACCATTGCTCTTTTCGCATTAATACGAATGATAAATTCACTATTAGTTTTTCTCGTTGATTATCAATTAAGTTACAAAATGTTTTTTTCTAATTCGAGCATCCAGGGTTTAAACAACATTTACAATAACTAGAAGTAGACTAGCGTTGCCCAGCAGCTTTAAATTTTCGTATATAGTATAGTCTGCGGATAAATAAATGTTACTTAAAATCAGCTATTCCTTGTAATTTCTACCCAAAGTTAAATGTTATGGGCAGATACAAAACTCTGATAGCGTCTAGGGCTTTTCCCTATGGTCTAACCTTCATACATTTTATTTCCTGCAAAACTTCACGACGAGATCTTTCCAACGACACCTAATTCATTAAAATCGGTAAAGAACTATAAAAGAGGAGTCTCGATCATTAAAAATCCAGGTGGGCAACCAGCAAAATGCATTACGCTTCCCTAGTTTGAGCATATAAGGATGCATGAACATATAATTTTAATGCATTACGCTTCCTTAGTTTGAGCATATAAGGATGCATGAACATATAATTTTACATAAAAACTCACATTTCAACTCGCATAAATTGGAACAACAGATACCACGATTGTAATGGCACCGCAGCGCAAGGTGCCAGCCGAAAGTCGCCACGCAGGCCCACGCGGTGGGTAGTTTATCGTCGGCCCGGCGCTCATTAAAATGTATAGGGACCCGAGTGTGTGTCTGGCCGGCAAGCCGCGTGAATAGCAATGCGGCTCCGACGATGCCAACAGCCGACAGCCGACAGCCTCTGCTACACGATCGCCCAGGCTGATTCTAAATTGTCTTTGAATTATTTCCTTAAGAGAGCGCTCCCAAACGGGTCCTTCCTCCCTAACGGATAAGAAATGGGTTTAATATCTCGAGTTGATGCTTGATTCAAAGTTAGGACCCGTGTGATATGTGACCACGGGGACTTCGACAACGCCAACACGATTGCTGCACTGAGACGAATAAAATATTTATAATTTATACATATCTACGTGGTGTGCTCCCAATTAATCTCGGCCCTTTAAATTGCAACTCTCATTAAGTTAGGTATAAGAATTCTCTTTCGGTGGGTAAGAAAGTTATTTAAATCTTATACTCTTATGCGAGCAATGTTATCTTGAGTGCTTGCTTGCTTGCTTGCACAATTATCTCAAAAACGGCTCCGAGGATTTCCTTCAAAGTCTGGGCGAACTAAGTAATTGATGTCTTTATAACGGGTTCTATGAAAATTACTTGGCTAGAGAAAGTCTAATAACGTAATAAAATGAGTTTTAAAGATGTAAAATTTAAACAATGGCCCTATGAGTTGCCATGAAAGCAACGAAATACTGTAAACAGGGAAAGTGTAAACAAATATAACGTAAAATCATAACAGCTGTTTACAATTTACAGCCATCAAGGAAAAATACAGCTTGTGGGATAAAGATTGCATGGATTAAAAAAAGTGTAGCCTATTCATAAATATTACCAAATAGTTTTTTAATAATTGTATCAACTAAATTAATAGCGAGCAGGGCTAGGTCCACCAGGTACTCGATTGTCCACTTGTGGTACCAAAGATAGGATAACAATTATCCAATTACCCAACAATTTCAGGAAGCAAATCTTTTATCACAAACAACATAGCGAACCGACATTTGCAACTCACGATAATTTTAATTAAGTTCCACAATTTTCATTGATTTTTTTGCTTCTTAAAATGAAATGCCTTAAAACAAAAATTGGTACTCACGAACATTTTTTAATAAAGTGCCACAGTTTTCATTACAGACTCAAAAGTTTTTTGTTTCTTGAAATGACCCACAAGTTTTTGGTTCTGGTGCGAATATGTCAATGGGGACGGTGTATCTAAAATTCACACTAAACCGTGAAGAATTTAAGAGAAACGGAAAACTAAATGTGATATTCCTCTAAGGAGCTACATGAACAACGAAAGGAGCAATCGAAGTCGTAAACAGTGGTAGGTAACTCATGTCACTACAATAGACAAAAGTTTAAAAAGTACATCATTTTAAACGTTAAAACATCTAATACAGCAATTTAAAAATCCCTTCTCAAGGTGGGCAACTAAAAGTAACAAAACTTTCAAACGCAAACCTCGAGCAGTGCAGCTATAGCACGGAGATTAGCCGGGCTGTAAAGTAACGTGAAAATGTAAATATTGCTGGGAAGGCGCGGCGGTGCGCGCGCGTGTGTACCGGACATCTTTACACATCCGGGCGCTGTGAGAGTGTTACAAGTGTAGGCGATAAGTAACGTCTAATGAATCTGGCTAAATCTCGCGTTTTATCATAGCAAATATTGTTTTACAAAATCATACTTCATACGCCAAGATCCACTTTATATGATAATCCTGGCTATAAAAGTTTATATTTTAAACATTCATCAAATAGTCTTAACATTTGGAAACAGTATTGAAAACATCAAGATCGACTATACAGTAGAGGACCCTTTTTCCGGCACAAGAGATGGACCCGACGCTCTCTACGATGGTCGTTAACATACTTTAAAGTTTCAGGCAATTCTCTCGTCAAAATATTTTTACGGTAATGTTTGTGAGGTGAAGCTATTTAATTCTTCGCAATTTTTAGCTTAAAGTATCCTACTATTTCACTTTCTGCCATTAGAATCTCCGTGTAAACGTAATATATGTTCTAAGTTTCTTTGGGGTTTACGTTTAATAAATTTTATTTTGCCAGTAAAATCCGCACATTGTCGTGATCTTTATTGTAAAAATGTGCTTACTGCGATCAACGATTACTGTAAAGGCTACTTATGAAACAGTAAATTACTGGCGTGAAAAATAGTATATTTCACATCTAAGACCGAAAATAAGGTTTTGCGGGCTAGAGATCGTGTTTCAAATTCGAGACGAAATCGAATATTTGAAAACGATCCAGAGCTGCAACACCCTTTCGGCCGAGTTGCGAACATTATTTTTCAACACACTAATCAATGAAATAAAACAATATTGGACAGTTATAATTTGAATGCTTATTTGACACTCTTGAAAACGAAACTTTGACATAATGAGCGATGATACAACTTCTTTTTTCATGGTTACTAAGCAACGAAAGCAATGAAAATCATATGATCGCCCTAGGGCCAAAAGTTTTCGGCCCGCTGAGGGAAAAGAGCTGTTTTTGGCCTTGAAATAATGGATGTAAAACAGGTGATCCCGTCGTAGTGTGGTGAAAAGTTTTATTTGATCCTGCCAACGCAAACAAAAAAGCGCTAGAGCTCAGCTGATAGAAGGCCGTTTTTAACTAGTCGACCTACAAAGGTCTGTACGCACTGATATTAAACGGCGCACAATTGCGACCAATTAGCACACGCAGCGTAGTGCGCGCCCTCGTGGCGGCGGGGTAGCGACCCCGGCAGTGGTGCAGCTGTCGCCGGTTCCCACCGCTGCCGGAAACTCGACCACTTGACTGTGGCGAGACCGACACAGTCTACAGCTAGTCGTGTGCGTTGTGCGTAGACGACGAAAACAGCTCGCCTACTTAAAAAAACAAGGCAGGTTCTTGCAACAACGGGAGCTCCTTTCAATAGACTCACAAGAGGATGGGCCCACCCAATGTTTTCTCTCAATGAATCTCTCCTTTTAAAAATTATATAAAGCAATAATTTTGTACAATAGTACAAAAACCACATAGTTTGTCTGCACAAGTTTGTAGTAAGTTTCGTACTCCACTTACCCGCCTAAAATTCTCATGTGCCTCACTACTTTTCGTGTTGGAAATGCAATAAATTCAATGTTGTGGAGTGTGAAATTAATTCAACAAATTTTAGTTCTTTTGATACAGTCGACATTTTTCGACTTACAACCAACTAATCGATCCTTTGTTTGAAATTAATTGTTGGTGATGGTGATTTTATATTTTGATTAGGATTTTTGCGGATATTTGCCATTACTGATTAGTAAAAAACAAGTTTCGCGACGTTTCGGGATCTGGAATCTGATCCCGTCTTCAGGTGGAAGAATGTTCTAGGTTTTCTTCCACCTGAAGACGGGATCAGATTCCAGATCCCGAAACGTCGTGAAACTTGTTTTTTACTAATCAGTGATGGCAAATGTCCGCAAAAATCCTAATCAAAATACAACTAATCGATGTTGAAAAAAATAGTCTACAGTGCAACCCAGTAGTCATGGAGGCTATGAAGGACTACGGGCTCCAGTAGCACTTTCTGGCTAAAAGAGGTATATTGCCCAGCCGCATTACCATCGACATCAACGTAAACAGTAACTTTCTCACTAATTTATAACGACTGTAAACTTTTACAAATTACAGTTTGCGACTAAAGTTACACCCCGGACTTCAACATTCGATCGTTAAACCCTCATTTAAATGCGTGTAATTAACACTGTCTACAGCGTTGGTCACTTTACTGCGGATAGTTAAATACATTCTACTGGTTGTTTAATGATAATTTCCTTTTAATACCTAATTAATGTTATTAAAGCAGAAAACCAGTTGAAAGCGCTTGAGGTTAACTATGCACTGCACACCTGATGCTGGTTTCAGTAATATAAATATGAAAATCGTGTGTTAGCGAAAAACAAAACTAAACACCACCTCCAATATAATAATTCTTAAAAACAATGAGGAAAAATAAAACCTACGATTTTATCATAAAAATGGACTAGCAGTAAATAAGAACGAATAAGTTTTGGACTCAACAATACGGGAAGAGTGAGAAGGCTTTTTTATATACCCGTTATTTATTATTCTAGAAATCTGCTAGGAATGAAATTGTGATTAATTACCAATAAAAGAAAACTGTAAAGCAAATGAATAAATTAAAATATCAACCTACTAAAAGAAAACCATCAGTGTACAAAAATAATTCTACTTAACACGAAATGGAATTATAAGTGATATTGCTAGACGTATCATGAATTTATCATTACTCAAAAAAATGTAGGCCTATGTAATAGTGCACTGTAGGCTTTCAGCATCTGTTTACATAATTTATACCGCACCATGGTAGGAAATTTTTGTACCTAACGGCAAAATCGATCGGAAGGGCGGAGCGAATCAATTTCGAAACAGATCTTGACAATTAAAGGGCCCACAGTCATAATTAAAGGGCCCATTGAAACGTTCCATCCCCAATTCAGCAACCCCGCGGCCACTCCAGTCTAACGGTCCGGCCATCTGCTCCTTCGCAACAATGGCCCAGGAGCACGCCGCTCCGCCGCTCACTTGTGGCTTTGTCAACAGGGGATCGCGATTCTGAAAAGGAAAACCTGAACTCTGAACGCTGGGGCTTTAAAATCTTAAATCACTTTGAGAAAATTGTAAATATTTTACCTTGCAATCTTTTTAAATTCCCGTCTCTAGGCGATCCAGACTAGATCCAGGCGTTAAGAATCCTATGGAAATTAGGATTTTGAATGGACGTTAGGAAATCGTTGGTTGTATGGTCCGCTAAGATTTCTGTTTAAACGTTTAAAATGTGACCGGCGTTGAAATATTTAAAGTAATATTAATACATTATCGAGATTAAAGTCTCTTCGTTCCTTACTCCAAAACTCCTAATGCATACGAATCAACATAGTTAAAATTGTTTAAATCACTTGAAGAAAATGTAAATATTAAATACATATAGACTAACGAGTAAAATTTCATAAATTCTCGTCTCCAAGCGATCAAGGCTCGAGAATCCTAATGGTCATTAAGAAATTGTTGGATAACTAACTGATTGTGTAGTACTCAAGTGCTTGCTAAAATATCCGTTTAAAAAGTTTAAAATATGACTGAAATATTCAAAGTAACATAGCACATTATCGATATTAAATTATATAATTGGTTCCTTAATTCAAAACGCCAAATGTACAAATGAACACAGTTAAAATTGCTCTCTTTCTTACGTCGCATGCAATCAAACGTCAACTGGAAGTTTGGATTGCTGAGTCTATTAAATTCCAAATTATAAAAAATAGATATATTTTCTTCAGTCGGCTTTGAGATGTTATTATGAGTGTGATTTATAAATTTAATTGCATTAGAGTCCACATTCTCCTCGTTTGACACAGTTTGAAGGACTGGATAACTAAATGCTTGTCTGGTACTTTCTTGATTTTTGGTACTTTCTAGTACTTGCTTGATTTTTTGTTTAAAGCGTTTAGAGTATGACTAGCGAATAACTATTCGGAATGACATAATACGTTATCGATATTAGTTATTATTGATTTCCTCAGTCCAGAGAGCGTCAAATGCATGAATCAACACAGTTAAAATTGCTCTTTTTCTAAAACTCATGAGACAAATCTATCTAAGAACAGCAAAACAAAAAAAGTTATAACAATTGTCTGACATTTCCGACTAAATTATCCTCACATTTTCATCCACACATTGTGATTCACATACACTTTCAAGTCTCCCTTTCACATCCTCTTTTATACCGCCAATTACCGCGACCTGTAGTAATTTGCTGGCTCTAATTCGGTATTTGTATTCGTGCTCGGTTTCGGGACGTGTTTTGTAACTCGTATTTACCGCGGATGAAGATAGGCTTTCGGATGATTGAATCGTCCGACGTCTTACGCAAGCGGCCTGTTGTAAGCGATACGAGCCAAGGGGGGAGGGGGAGGGGGGGGGGTGATAAAAAGTGGATCTGGATAGCAACAATGGCGCAGGCGCACATCTCGATTGGGCGCTGCGCCGCTCGCCGGAGCGTCTGCGCGCTGCTTTGACAACGATTACATTTACCTTAATTTCTTTTTATCTAAATGTTTTGTCATTGGATATACGACTGCTGAATAGAATAGAATAGAATATCTTTATTTGTCTTTAAATACAAGTTACATTGTGTAATGGACATCGTCTCAACAAATAGATTATTTTTATATACAATAATATAAAAAATACATTGGTCAGGATAAAATAGAAACATAAATGTTGAAGAAAATGTCAAGTGCTAAACAAAACTACCCCTAAAATCTAGAAAATCTTTTACATCATAAAAAACATTGTTGATGAGAAAGTTATTAAGTTTACGTTTAAAAGAATTAAAAGGCAATCTACGGAAATCTATTGGCAATTTATTAAACATTGAAATTTGTAAATATTTATGTGAACTTGAGAATCTTTGTAAACGAGGTCTGCTATTGTTTAGATTTTGGCAGTTTCTGGTTTCAAATCCGTGTATTTCGTTCCTAAAAGAAAATTGTTCGTTATTCTCTTTTACATAAAGAATATTTTGATAAATGAAAATACTTTGTACGGGCATGATCTGAAACTTCTGAAACTTCAGCTCTCTTGTTGAGGAATACCTGCCATTATTCGCAAAGCCTTTTTTTGCCACAAAAGAACCTGCCTAGCTCTGATGCTATTACCCCAAAAAATGTTGCCATATAAAAGATGACAATGAAAAAAGGCAAAATATGATAAGAGCAACATCTTTTCTGAAACAGAGGATTTCAACCTTCTGAGTAGGAAACAAACCCGAGAAAGTTTTGAGATAACCTGGTTGGTGTGGGCCACCCAAGATAACTTCGGATCCAAAAGAAGACCAAGTAGTCGGACAGGCTTTTGTTCAATAAGGGAGTTCTTGAGGGAGCAATATTTTTTTTCCGTTTTTGAATCGTTAATCTCGAGATAGTTTGCTTCAAACCATTTGGTGAACTCATTTATGCTACTGTTGATACCTGTTACGACGGATTCAATCTTATCACCAGATACGATAAAAGATGTGTCATCTGCATACAAAACTGTTTTACATGGCATATTACTTGGAAGATCATTAATAAAGATGCTGATTTAAAACCGCCCTCATAACTTCACTATCATTATCATTAATTTGACACTCACATTGTTCCGTATCTAAGGCGGACAATACATGTTGAAAGTAGATAGTCAGATGAAAAGTAAATTAAAATAGACACCCACACTGTTACGTATTTAAGGCGTACAAAACATTTTGAGAGTATATGAGATGACAAGTAGGCATATACCTAGAAACGACAAAGTGCAGCTCGTTACCAGCTCTAAAATCAAAAACAGCCTCAATTAGCCTAGATTACACCCAATTTTGAAAACGTTTTAAATCCGGCGAGGATAATAAGATAATAATAATAATAATCATCTTTATTTGCATGTGTCACCTGCCTGTGATGGCAGGTGCTCATGGACTACAGTTCTATGTTGACCGATCCGGTGATCCAGATTGAGTGTGTAAGGAGGTAGTGCGTCTTCAACCCGTCTGTTTAAGCCTGCGCCGTATACATAATTTGAGAAGACTTCCACGATACTAGGTTTAATTAAATAAATATCAATTTTATAAAGTTGAGACATGGAAACCACTCTATACTTCAGTCAAATCAAGATGAAGCAAAGCAAAAACCGTCAGGTCGCAATGGTCGCACAGCAATAGGTAACTCTTGGCCACGACTATAATTCTGTTCGTTCCGAATTCGCATGAACCCAGGGATCGCAAAACCTCAAATGGTAAAAATTGACAATAATGCAGGAATCGCAAAATCTCAAACATTAAGTTAATTTTGTTAATGCGATTCCAGTTATTATTATTATAATTATTACTAACGACCAACTCAACTGACCAACATAAAGTCAGCGCGAATCCGTTAATTACCACAACGAAAGCCAACCCTCCGCCAGTAAATCAAGGCCAGAAAAAGCCACACCATCTCCGCAGTCCGCAGCCTGATCAGATGACACGCCGCGGTCCGTACCGACCGTCGATCCGCCGGGACGAATCCCCTCATCGATAGTCCACAGAGAAAGTCGCCTCACAATGGCGTCCGGCGTCGTGTTTGTTCCTCAAGAATGTGTGAGGACCCTCATTTGCCTGTAATTTCCGATTCTCCATGCGAGCGCTGGCGCTGGACAGTTTCAATTACAGGAGACGTGTCGGATTCGCATGTCGCCCGATCTAATCGATGAGATCTCGCGTCGGTCACGCGTGTCCACGGTGTTAGTTTCTGGAGAACAATGACTCTAGCTAGACTCCGGGCGAGCATTAGCATCGCCGGCATCCACGGATTACCGCGGTTTTTGTTTGACCAATGAGAAGCCGCGGCGCGGCGGTTTCACACCGCCCTGGCCCGTCGTCTCATCTCCGTGTTGGTTTTTAGAGTAAGCGCGGAGAAAGGAAATCATTTCTCTGTCGAGTGATGAAACAGTAGGAGCAGTAGGATGTAATTTTTATTGGCAGCTTTTAAAGACAATGGCAGACTTGGAAAACGTCTCAGGGATACAATCCCGGTATGGGTAAATATTTGTTGAATTTTTACTACCAAATATGCGGGGTTTTCGGTGTAAACAACAGTATGTGTGTTTATCCGTTGATTTACATCAAAATAAAATACATTTAGTGGCGCGGATTAATTTGAAAATGATTACCGGTGATGGTCTTGTGACGAATCAATCGGAACTATTTTCTGAATGGGAAAGCGCAATTACGGCCAGGTGCGCGACCTTACGCCTTTCAAGTTACGATATGATCGTCACCACCACGATACCTTTCAACAGCGATAACAAGTTCCGTTACCTCACTCATAAACGCATCTACTCAATAAAAGCAAAAGCATGCTGTAAGACATAAACTACATAGTTAGCAGCGAATGCCTTTGACAACCCGCGTGAAACCCTGCTGGAGCCGATCGCAAATGAGCACTTTCTCCTGATAACAGTGCGTAGGGGGATTTGCGATAATCACGGCATGAGTATAGAGTGCGAGTGGCTGTATAAGGAGAGGCATAATGCAGCATTAGCGCCGGGTAGCCCTCGAGGTCGCGGTCGTCTCGCTCCTACGCTAACAACCTCGACCGACCATGTTAAAGGATTGTAACTATTGTGCATAACAAAAAACAACGAAAACATTGTTTTCTCTCGAAAAAGAAACCTCCGTTTACACATATTAAAAATCCATGTGCCCATCATTTGCAATGAAATTTACAAAAACCAGCTAGGCCTATATATGAGGAACTAAAGAAAGGTTTATCGCATACAACCTGAAAGGGCATTTCGGCGTTCAGAAAAGAAGCACAAGCAAGTTTTTCGCTGCTACAAGACTGTATTATTAATTTCCGATTTTAATATAAATGTACTATACAACTATAAATTTCTATTAAAAAAGCTGCAAGAGACTTTTGTAAATAATTTTGTTTTCTCTCACAGACGAGATCTCTGTTTACACAAATTAGAAGTCCATTCGTACGTAATTTACACTGAAATTTACACAAAAAACAACTAAATGAAATTTAATCAAAATTTCAAAAAGAACTTTTCATCATACTGTCCCGAAAACAGCCGTTTTTAGTTCCCTAAATCGTACGCAAAATGATCGTTTTTGGATCACTTCGAATAGGAGTACTGAAAAAACATATGGTAAATTTTGCCGTACTCTAATGTCAAAATTTGTTTATGTTAAGTTTGAAAGGTTGAACGATTTCTTAACTTGTGTTTGTAAACAACTAACAAATGTGGAAATGACGGTGACTATTTTTGGATAACCTCAAAATTATATAGTCTAATTTGTTAACGATTAAATGGATATTTATACATAATGATGAAAATAGTTATTCATCACACGGAGCAAAAGTGTCTCCTTGGTACTCGATCGCATTTCCAAGCTCGGCTGCGCCTCGCCTGTAAATTACGATCTCGTACCTAAAAGAGCCACTTTCGCTCCTAGTAATGAAAACTACTATTCCAAATCCAGCGACTATGGTGATCTAAACATGCATTAATCTGAAGACTGTTGTGGAGTTGTCTGTGCGCTTATCATAAAAACTTCAACACTTTTGTAATCCGTCGACGGCGTCGCCGTCTCACTTAAACGTGAACCTAGGTTTCGAAGTTTTTTTAACAGACAGCAACGCCGTCGACGGATTGCAACAGTGTTGAAATTTAAGGAATCTAAATCGGCCACCGTCGTCGAGATCAACATCAAGTCCCATTCCCCATTGCGGTGAAGGGTAGAGAATGAGGGGGAGGGGAGGGGGAGGGAAGTGCCATTGACGGCTAGGTATGTAAATGGGGCCGCGTGTGAGTTCCCATTGACAATAATGGCGAGTGAAAGTCCGGGTTAATTGTGCAACCGAGCCGAAGTGGTGAGACCGAGGAGCAGATCGGCCCGGGGCCCGGGGGCTTCTTACATACAGTCGGTGTCGAAACCCAACAAACACTGGAGGGTTAAACGCGGCACTATACATTCCAAGATCATTATCAGACGATTGTCAAAAATTAGTTTGGCTTCCAAGCACAAAAATAGCACAAAACAGGAGTCAAATTAGATGTTTGGAAAAAAATAATTTAATAGTAGTTTATGCAACCATTGTATAATGAATGCCTTTAAGCCACGAGTGAGATGTAAGTTAGAACACGAGCGAAGCGAGTTAAACAAAGCCCGAAGTTAAACAAAACTCATGACTTTTACTAATGATGGAATAGGTCAACTAAAATTTGAGGTTAGGCAAATAAGCAGACTGAACCATGAATCGTTGTGGAACAATCAGCTGATGGAATAAGCAAACTCAAACATGAATCGTAATGCAACAATCAGCTGATGTGCGAATTGCGTAATTTTTATTATGACACTACTTCCGTCAAATGCGAGCTCTCATTGGTCTAGAACCAGTACTCTAAAGTGACTCCAGTACTCTAAAGTCGTCATTAGAGTACTGCTTGGTTTTTGGCGTTTTAATGTATATCATTATAATGTTTATTGTAATACCATAATTGGTGATTATTGCAATGGTCGTAGATAAAGTTCATTAGAATATTAGAATAAAAATAGCGCTGTCTTAATCGGATGCTCAAAAGCTTTGAACTGCGGTTTCAAAGGTAAACGGTACCAAATCTAGGGATAAACTGATAGGTTTGTGGTTCGTTATCTATCAAAAACAGTTTTTTAACTCTATAAGTATAATTTTTTTTAATCACTTCGGCGTTGGAAAAAATCAAATTGCTGGGACTTTTTAGAGCAGTTCGACTTTTCTAGAACGTGTTACGAGACCAAAGAATGAGTGATTATCATGTAAAATTAAACAATAAGCAGATGTATCTTTGGGTACATTTTCTTCAAATTCCATTTCTATTTTTATATCTGCACTAGAAGATTTTACAGATTCATTTTGTTTGGAACAATCAACTACCACAATCGGATAGATAGATTTAAATTGGTTTAGAATATTGAACGAGCAGGTTCATTAACTGTGAAAAACAATCAGAGGGAACTAATGGAAAATTTACAGTGCAACATATTCACCGTATTTTGCCATAGATTGGTAAACCACCTTAGGGAAATCGACCAATTATTTTAAACCAAACTACAATAGGGATTACCGCACAATAAAGGTTGCACGTTGGCGAGAAAGGTCCCCAGAGAACCGGCAGCGACGTGGTTACGTAGGGCGACGTTACAATGATGTTAACACCGGTGTAAACCTGGCTAATTGTTATCACTGCCTGGGACCGATCTATGGGACCGGCTCCCTACATGGCGAAACGATAAGGAGTTGCAATATTGCTGGTATACTCCAGACCTCATGAGAACTTTCAAATGTAAATTAACTGAGAGGAAAGAGTTTACATCTAGTCTTTATAGACTTTATACAAAGTAACGGTTGGTAGATGAAAAGAGAAAATAACGTAACGAGTTCTAGGTAGTATATCAACAATCACGATTATCCTAACTGGGAAATATAATTCCTGAAAATACTCTGCACTCAGTGTCCGTATCTAGCATCATTGACTGAAGTAAACTCTTACAGAAAATACTTAACATACTTTTGCTTTAAAAAAAGTGAGATTTTTATACACGCTCGTTATATTATAATCACACGATGTTTCAAATCATCACTTTACAAGCCTCACTCCACCAATGGATTACAAATAATAAAGACAAATAAGTTTAATCTCTCAAAATAAAATAAAATTACACCAACGTTCACTAAAATATCAATAACGTGTATATTCCAAGTTTATCAACGACATAACAACAATTTAAATACAACGCTGCCAAGAAGACAAACCGTATTAGGATCATCAACTCAGTAACGAGATTGTAGAAAAGAATATTGGAATGTGTAATAATCATAAATAATGGATTGGTATCGGTGTAGGCCGAGGCTCATTTCAATAAAGAACTGAATTGATTGGTGGCTGGTGATTTCACAGTCTCGCCCGCGCGGCACCCACACAACAGTAGCTACTAGCCGTACTGAGGGCGGGGAACAACAAGTCTTTGTGTGATAGCTAATCATGAAAGGCCCACAGTACAACATGTATTGGGTGTGTGTAAGTGTATTTGTATGTGTTAATGAGCTACATATATTTAAATGAGATAAGGCTCACTCTCATTACCATACAATAAACTTTGACCGTGTTTGAACCTCTACTTCATCAATGATGGTTTTTGATGGATAAGATTGAAGAGCAGTATTTTTCAACATGTTAAAATTGTTTTTCGTCATCTTAACATTTAATACTAAAAGCAGAAATATACATTACACTTTTAATAATGCATGTCTGAGAAGTTCTCATTATAATTTTACCAACGACTTAACTATACGGTTTTCCATTTGGCATGGCGTGTAAGTTGCTGTTTAGTTTTTATTGTTATTAGTTAGTTAGTTATTAATCATAACAATGAAGCAAGTGTTGAGTGAACGAGGGCGCGTAAACATTGTGAAGGATATCTGTGTGTTTCGTTCGATTGGAATTATTAAGAGTGGAAAACAGCGGTGGCGATGCTATTTGAAAAGTTGTCAGGCCAGACTGTATACCTTGTACCTTGGACTGCAATCGTCTTATTTGTACTACCTACTTTATGCATAACTCGACACCAGCGAGTACAGAAAAATAATAGAGGGGACATCTGATTGTTGGTGTTGAAGCCGGTCCGCAGCCCGACTGTGGGCAACAGCGACGGATCGTCGCTCAAAACGCTACAAAATTTTAATGCGCGCTTTTCAAATAAACTGCTGTTAGAGGCACTTGCAATCAACTAAAAATTACCAAATTTGGCAGAGAGAATGTCTATTTAGTGCTGCTCACTAACGGTATGAACAAAAATTATACTGTAATTGCAATGAGTAATTAAATCATTGAAAATGAATTAAATTTATATTTTTGTACGACCAGCCGTCAACGAGAAAATCCTCTAAAGAATAAACTGTGAAATGTCTGATAATTAATAAGTTGAAGTGGAATCTAATACAACCTAGGTATTGACCAATTTGGGGCCTTACAGTAATAGTACTAACAATAATAGATTGATTATAAAACGTAAGACTATGGACGTAAATATAATAACTATCTAGAAAAATAAATATTAAAACACGAGAAGTGGTTGATAAAAGAGGTAACATCGGCATATAGAACGTTTAATCAAATAGTTATCCGAACGTGTTGTGGCGCGCGGCGGCGCCGTCTGCCTATCCCGAGCGCCGCGGAATTTTTTTTATCTTCAACCATGATTTTCTCGTTGACGGCTGGTCATAGAGGTTTCAAAAAAATATATATTTACGTTTCAACTATTTTTCTGAAAAGTGGTAACAATAAAAGATTTCCTGGCAAAAAATAAAAATTTCGTCGCTTAGTAACTTTTTCATGTCATGAATATAAATTTAATTCATTTTCAATGATTTAATTACTTATTGCAATTACAGTATAATTTTTGTCGAATACAGATTTCCCCTCTATTATTATCTGTGCTCGCTGCTCTGCGGATTAGGAAGTGCTGACAAAACTGTATGAATTTTTAGATTTAGCTGACTCCGTTGCTCGCTCGCCACTTCCCTCCAAGCGGCAACAATGAAGGGTTTTGAAAGAATTCCTGTGTTCCGACTTCGATGGCGAGGCGAGGAGTGTCAGTGCTTGCCTCCCTCATGTGATTCTAGGAAGGGCTGGGGCGCAATATCGGTGTACCCCAGGGACAAGATTTAGGGTCGGGGCGCAATTTCGGTGTCTACCTGGATTTTGGGGCGCAATTTCGGTGCGCCCCTTCCCACCAACGCGGAGTGACCGGCCTCACCACCCTCTGACCGGCAGGTAGATGACTCATTCACTAGGGTCTTAAGTGAGTAATTGCATTTTTTCAACATCAATTTCAACTAATGATCATAACATATTTGTAATCTTCGTGAAATTATTACTATTATTATTACTATTATGATTTAATTTTTTGGACTTTTCCTTTCTCTTCTAGTGTTTAAACTACACTACATTTCGAGAGGTATTGAAAGCTCGATCTCTTTGTGTGAGTGTGATTTCTGTGTGGTTGAATGTTGGAAGAATGTAAATTGTATGTCAAAAACAACTAAAAGGATAGGTTATAAACAGAAATGAGTAGGTTAATAAAATTTTAACTAGGGTCACTTGACTTGAAAACGAGGGGAGTTTCAATACCTCTCGAAACTTAGTGTAGTTTGAACACTAGAAGAAAGGAAAAGTAAAAAATACAAATCCTTCCTTTTTGCTATCATTAATTTTAAAAATTCAGATTTTACTATATCAATCATTTACCAATGCATTGTTTTTTGTTGCAAGATTGATAGTATACGTTGTATAGATCGCTGAGTACGGCCAGACGCTAGCCAAGCGGTTGATTATTCAAACGCCTTTTATATCACTTTAAAACCAGTACAAAAAGTTAAGGACATGTTTGATTGATGTTGAGAACATTTACGCTTGAACATTTACAATACTTTTAGCAGAGACCTCATTGCCCCATATCCCACTAGATCCACGCAGTTGACCGACCACACCCACAGAACGATCGCACATTTCTATAGGAGGATTAAGAGAAAAAACTACGCATCTTGATTGATAAAAACACCGAATAGCCGCGTTTACATCCGAGGATTAAAAGTAAAAACTACGCATCTTGATTGATAAAAACACCGAATGGCCGCATTTACCACATTTCTATCGGGGGATTAAGAGGCAAAACAGAGCGATGACGCGGCGGCAGATGTGTCGGGCCGCCATCTAGCCGCGGACCGTGGGACTCCGGGTCTATCTGCATGACAAAAACTGGCACCCTCCGCTGCGATAGTGTGTGTGGGGTGTGATACAATGGTGATACGGCTTATCAGCGGCGCCACGCGACCGGCGGCGCTGCGGGCTGCAGGTGCGGCGGCGCCACGGCACTGTCCGGTGTTGAGACTGAGGTGGGCAGAACAAGGCTAGGCTATGTACTCATGAGAGCGTTGCAACGCGCGACAGATAACCCGTACCGTACACATAAACAGCGTTGACGCCGCCGCGTTGATCAGTTGAACCCCAGTTCAGCTAAGGAAGACGCTTAGATTTTTATATCGAAGGTATAAAGCACGAAGACGATGACGAAAGAAGTTATGGGTAAATCCAATATTATGTGACAGATTGACTCACAGCTCTTTTGTAACACTTTACCCCAATCTTTAAAAAAATATGAGCCTAAATACTTTAATTACTTAATCAATGAGAGATAAAAAATCCTATATATGATTTAAGTATATCTTACGCCTAAACTGAATATCAAAACTATAGTGATCTAGTTGTATCACGACTATTTCCTGATCATAAAATAAACACTGTCGTGTTTAACCCATTTAATAAATTATTTTCAATATTAAAAGTGTATCTTACCAAAATGTTTAAATTCCTCCTTTGAACTACGAAGTACCCTCTGGAGAAAACATTTTAACCAATTGCTACCAAGCTAGTACTTCAAAAACGCGCGACACAACGCGCGACGGAAAACGCCCTCGTGTGTACAGGGCCTAAAGTAAATAACTGACTTCGGACAAATCAAATATGTAAAGAAGGTATACGTATAAGTTATACTAGCTTTGGTAAAAGTGTCTCTGAAAACAGTACAAATAAACAAATATGTTCGTTTTTGCAAAAAAGTATTGCGCAATTTTGACATTCAAATTTAGACAATTTTCAATTGGAAAAAATAGTGTAGCACTGTGCTGCTGGAATAATAAACTATCTATTGAGTTATATTTAGTTTGTTGATTAGTTAGTTTATCTATTATTACGTCATGAATGAAACATATGTGATGACAGTAAAACTTTTCGATCATGTAGATTTTTAGAGTCAATAAGTTGGCGAGCTCGTCTATCACCTAAAATATAAAAATAATAGATATTTGAGAAGCTTGTAATAAATTTAGATTTCATGTTTATGTAAAGTAGATTCGTTTAATCCTATAACTATAACATGTTCCTGTCATATGGATTAGTTTGATAATCCTCTTTTAGCTTTTCATCTTTACATTCACTGACACACTTCGAGCCGAAAGGGCTTAACCCAGCTCTCGATTACATCCTTTACAGTTCACCCCATCATGATAAAAAATACACAAAAACCCCTTTAAACTAAACCATAAAAAGTAACGCCAGATGCCTAATAAAGTAATGAGAAACCCGCCGAAGCGTATAGGGCCGCTGATGGACGTAACGCAGAAAAGGAGGTAAACAACTCCATGGGGAGACAATGCGAACCGGCGACCGTAGAGGTAAGGAGAATAACAAATGAGGCGGGGGGGGGGGGGGGTAATTGGGGGGAACGGTTCCCACGTCACGCAGAGTGGTCACCCCCGTGTGGGGGAGGGGGAGGGGGTCCCGCATGTGCGTGACAGAACCACGCACATGCACGTAGTAGACCGTCGGCGTCGGCATCCGCACACGATAGACTACACACACTCGTGCGTTATCTCCTCACTAGAGGACCTCTCGAGTGGTTTGTTGTTGGGAAAGAGGGTTGTGGAGGTTTATCCGTGAGAACTACTTAAGGTTTATCCGTTCTAAGGCTTGACGGAGCCTTCAAGACGCTGGGACACAGCATAAGTGTAAAAACAAGAGCTAATTAACATTAATTAACCATCCAGCTGCTGATTACAGCATAGAAAGGCTAGTGAATGAAAAGGCCGAAGTAAGTGTAAACAAATGTTGAGAGAGAATATACACAAAGAATTAGCTGTAAAAAATCAAGAAATAAAAATTTAATTTCGAGTTACGAGATATCAAAGCTATAACAAAACATAGTGGGCTATCGACTTTCTGTAAAACTTAGTTTCAAATAGATTCTTATGATGTAATACAAATATATGATTTGTAATAATGTGTTTCAAAATTTTCAACAAATATCAATATTACCAAACAGTTTGGTACTACAGAATATATCATTAAATGTCGATGTAATAAAAATTGGTTTGTATTAAACCTCAGTTTATTTTTTGGCAAATTTACTTCATCACACGTAATAAGATCCCTACTTTAACCAACACCAACAGCAAACCGTTCCTAGAATCTCGATCAGAACAATGACAAAACAAATATTAAGGATTGCTCAACAACACAATGACGTCATCCAGTAACAAACCCCCTACTTCATATTACTTGAGCAGCGGCAGGAGAGGCGGCGGCGGCGGCGGGGTTTGCTACACTAGCGGCCGACAGCAAGTTCATTGTCGGCCGAGTCAATATTAACTGTAATGACTGGCGATTCTGACATCCACCTCGAGCACAATGCTATTTGTATCGGCCGACCGGTAATAGAATTCCGTGTTTTTTATTGTCTCTATTGAGAGAGCCTCTCTTTACACCGGGTTGATGTCCTGTTGCAATCGCTACCCGAGAGTTACGACGTAAGACATTCAATGAGGTCATGAAGTATTGTTTTAAACGGCAAAATCTCAGAGGACGTGAATTTTCTTGCGCTGTTTTGGTTAACTAGTTGGTTGATCGACGAACGTTCAAATTAGATATTTTAATGGCCCAACAGTTGTAATATAATATGTATCCTTATATTTACAATCAAAATTACTAACGGTGCCCCTAGAAAGCCTATTGGTCTACAGAATATTTAAACTAAGCTACTGTAGAGTCAGATGCATAAATTACATTACTTTTAGGTCTTGCCCACCGCAAAAAGAAAATATTTACAGTAGATAACTCTTCTAACCCATACACCATGTTCTCACCTGCGGCAAATGTAAACAGCAGCTTTGCTATATCACCCCTAACGGCCCTAACGTAATCTGGAATTGGGTCACACCGGCTTCGAAAAGCATGTTGTTTGTTGTACAACATAACCCATAACCTATAATCAGCAATCAACAAATTACAACCGACATGAACGCCAATAACATCTGCTGGTTAATACTAGCAGGTTTAGGTACTGTGGTGGAGTTATACTAAGCTTAAGCCTAACGTACACTAATCTAACTACACAGTTGATGGCGCAGCCACCACAAAGAAAGACAAACTAAGTTTAAACTCTAGCCTGTTTTATTGGCTGGCAGAAGGCCAGACCGTCAGCTCTAAGAAGGCTGCTAAGTCTGTGAGATACACAAGAGTTTTACTCACTTGCAATAAGACTCGCCCCGCGGGGACGACACACAGGCGCCGCCATTCTTGCAAGGGTTCGGCGAACACGACACTAATCCTGGAACAGAGAGGCGATAGATCATGTCAACTGGGTTTGCGATTATATAATTGTTTACTATATATGTTTATTTTCAACTAATGAAAACTATACAGATCAAAAATTACCTAAGAACAAGAATAAAATAAGAACATCAACATGGGTTGGCCGAGGTGTTCTCAACTGCAGAGAAAATAAATAATCCCTACTTTTAACAAGGAAATAGACAACAGACTAAATAGAAAGTCACTTGCTTTGCCATTGATTTTTTCTTGCCATTCATATATTTTTTTCTTGTTTAGGTAATTCTTTCCCCAATTTTGCATTTTATTTATATCTTGCTATCTTTCTGCAGTTCTATTTGATCGGGTACAGAGTCAAGTTGGTTTATGTAACTATGTTTGTTTTTGCTGAAAACCTTTGCCGAAACCCATGCTATGAACTCTATTAATGAATTGTATTGTGTAATGTCAATGTATATACATTGGTAGTGTTCATGTTGTGACGATCCCAATTGCATGTAATTTGTACAAAGGCTAAAAACTTGATTCTTTGCTGAAGCCGAATTTTCCCTCTTATAATAGAAATACAAGATACCAGTCGTGGCGTCCCGAACGACTAGGACCCTGCATCAAATGACGATCAAATTACTTGTTGATCCAACACATTTTGGTTCCCACGATTGTATAGGACAAACATTTGCGTCTATTGTTCTTTCTGCTGATACAGAGCTATCAATAGAAAATAACCTGATCCACACACTCTCGAAACTTCTATTGTCTATTCTCGCTTACGCCGTGAGAATGAGAGCAAAGATTCAGTATAATGAACCGAGTATTCTTATGGGGGCGGTCTACCTCAAGCTCCGAGCGCTAAAACAGGGCTTTGTATCTTATTCATTGATCGCTAGATTTTCATATGATTTCCAATATTTTGGTGTCATTTTAAAAAGGATATGTTTTTGTAGGTCGCTATAATTTTAGAATTTATGATTTTATCCCCGTTTATTTACAGGAATTGTGTAAATCTTTCAAAAAAAGGTAGTTTTTTGTTAGATTTTAAAGTCTCATAACTAACGACAGGAACGCTTTATAGAAAAATAAAAATTATAGAGACATATAAAATATTCTGAAGAACGTGAACCCACTCTCATTTTTATTAAATCTTAAAAAATAAAGCTTTTGTCGTGCAGATACGAAACGTCTGCAAGCGTACTTCAGCGCGCTTTAGCCCTATCTTTACAATGTTATTTCGCTCTGTAACGCGGATTTTTCTGTCAAGGTAGACCGCCCCCTTATGCGAGATTCATTAGCATCAGTTTATCATTCTCAAAGCAAGGAACTTAAAACAGAATCTTAAGCAGAATTTAAAATATCTGGATAATTCTTCAGATCAAAATTACAAACCCAAATTACACTACAGATCAAATTACACTTGAAAATTAGGTTAGATAAACCGGTTTATAATTGGATTCATTTAAAATTTATACCACTTTAAAAACAAGCTTTGCTGCCCTCAATCTCCAAAATTTCTGCTGGACTAATTTTTTTTAGCTGAGCTAATTTTTTTTAGTTGAGTAATTTTTTTGTGAAAATTCAATCTTTCACAATATCTCAGTTTTTTGGACAAACAGTTCTCTCAGTAATCTAATTATCGCTCGTATATGGAAAGTGACTTATTTAAAGTAAAGGTCGCAATACACTCCAATTATCATTTCTATCCTGTATATAACTCCTGAGAAACGCCTCTTTTCTCTGCATAACCAACGCCATCCATTGTTAACGAGCAGATTTAGCCGCTTATTTGCCCAATCCATCACGTTTGCTCAACGGCGGGACGGAGTGGAGCGGAAGTACAAATCGGCGGGAATTCATTAACTATCAGCCGTGAGAAACCCGGCGCGCCACTAGCGGACTGAACGGCGCGCGGAGCGGTTTCCAGTCGTGGGCTGGACGGAGTGGTTTCCGAACTGATCGGTTTCCAATTGCGGATTCCCGGCATATGTCCCCCAGGGGGAATTTCAAGGTTTCGTTTAATGAGGTAGATTATGGAGTGAATAAATAACCTGTGTATACCAACTTGTACAGCCGTAGGCCCTTTCTTCACAGGTGGTGATTAGATTTTATCCCCGAAGAATTTCACGAATTTATGACTTAGAAGGCTACAGGTGAAATAGTTAAAAAGTTACTATTGTTCTCAATTATTGGTTGTTTCAGTGACGACAGCGAACAGAATATATCTTCCACGATATCTTCAAACTATGGAGATAATTATTAGAACAACTAATAGCTCCTATAGACCATACATGTCACATTAGAAGTTTGGGCATTACGTATATCAGTCGTCTAATAACAGGTGGTAATTACAGTCCGACGATTAAAACATGTCGACGTCCTTCATCAAACACAATACAGTAAATTGTTCTCTTTATGAATACTTTCGTTCAAACATTTAGTGCGGTATGTTGATAAATATGAAGTTTTTTGAAAATCATCATATAAACAGCAATTTCAGAAACTTAAAAGTGGAAATCATGAAAACAAAATAAAAGAAATCGTTCATGATGGGCGATTGCTGTAAGTGAAACAAATGCAGACCGAAAGTAACTTTCCTGACGTATTTGACTCGAGATATAAAGATATTATTACGGAAGTAAGAGCTAAACTCAATCACAACAGCTAAAATCAACGGTGTAGAGAACAGTTAAATGCTTTTGGACTGGATAGTCCATAGACGACACTTAAGTATTCGCATTATTTTCACCTGTAGGCAAATTTGTACACAACAACCGTCAGTGACTTTAATGACTGGTATTGCCGAATCAATCTGGTCCACGACCAAATTCCTTCGAAATAGAATTTAATAATACACTTTCTATTCGATTAAAGAAATAAAAAGGGATTTCGAGATTATAATGAAAAAAGCAAACGAAGGCGTATATGACGTGTATGAACTTACGTGTGTTACATCACGTTATTTCTGGTAGTCTTTGGGAGCTTGTCATTTAAAATAGAGTAGGTCCTAGTCTCAATCAGGAGGAAAATGAAAATAGCTCTGCAGTCTACCGCAACTCGTTCCCATGAAGTGACCCACAAAGTAATTCAAGAATCACGTGTATACAACGTGAATTGGCTTTCCAGTCAATTAATCAACTCATTAATTTGGATCGCTTCTGGTTACGGCCTCCGATAGAACGAATCATTCAGTTCGTTCCTGCGGCCACAGTCGACTGAGTCCAGCACCTACAGAGTGCGAGGTAGCCGCCTCGTAGCCGCGGCCATTAGCCGCCACAGCTCGTGATTCATCAAGCCCCCGGTAGGCGGCGCTCCAACAAATCTCCCGCCATTACTTTCAGCATTTAAAAAATAAACAGTGTTTGGACGTCGATTACCGCCCCGAAGTGGCGGGCATCGCTCAGCGCCGCGGCCCGCCCCACTCGAGGTATTGATTTTGACTAGCTAACTCATCAGCTGCGTGCAACGTGCCGCTTTCTCTATTTTCAATTATAATACATCACAAGGTGAAACAACCTGGATGTTAACTGCTTCTACAACAGAACTGTTAGGAAATTAAAACATTCTGCCATTATCATGCGGTTCGCTAGATTCTACTTACGGTGATTCGAGAGTTGAAAATTTAGGTGTCGTTGAAAAGCTTGGCCTTACGTTTTGCAAGAAGCTAATTTTACAAAGGCCAGATTTGAGACGGACCCTGATCTCTCTTAGTTTTGAATTTTTCTACAAGGTTTAAAAAATAAAATATGATAATATTAAGGACTTCAATTAAAGAAGGTGATTGGAGTAAATAAAGGGTTTTTAGTACAGCTATTTTTACTCCAACCATTGAAATGTGTAGGCCTATAGGCTAGCTGAAAGCTGCAGGGCAGTCCACGTTTGCCAATTTCAATTCAAATTTGTGCACGTGTAACGGTGTTTTACATTGTATCGGGCCAATAACAAAGAGTTGAGGAGTAGCCAACGGCAATTTCCTCCCAAAACGGGATATCAGTATTAAATTGAAATACGTCTACAATTGGATTTTGTGTCATCGTTGGCATCAACTTGATGAACCACCGTTCAAAGACTGCAAATACCAAATTCGATTTCTTTTACAGTAGGCCTACTAGTAAATCACAGAGGTGCGATTTCAAGGTGCGTTTATCCTATTAAGTTATGAATGAATAAGTATTTTGACTCAACTGTCAAGTCCCTCGTACTGTAATTAACGCGACCTTATTACAACTCAAATTCATATCATAGACCCATTCTACTACTTGATGAAACTTGAGACGGCAGCACAGACATCGTACCCAACCCATATCCACACATCCTCGCCTGACCGCGGTCTAGTTGACCGACACATCGCCACTGACGAGTAGCGGGGGGGGGGGGAGGGGGAGGCTACAGGAAGACTGGGGTGACTTCCCGTGAGCGGCGGGTGGGCTGAGCGGCGGGTGGGTTGAGCGGCGACTCTCAGGTAAACGAGGGTGAGAAGTGATTAGCCGGTTTTCAACCCTTCCCTTGAGCGGCGGATTCTTTTGTCACCCTCTTTCTTATCTTTCGCTTGCACACGTTACTGGCACTAATGTGTATCGGTGGTTTTGTTTCTTCCCATTTTCTAAACATCACACCGTATTATGAATTCGGACTCTGACACGTGACGAACCCTCAACACAAAGTGTTATTCCATGACGAATAACACTTTCCCCCTATAGGGAAGTAGCTATTACCGTAGGCGGCATGGTGAGACTTAAGCCCAGGACCATGTTATTTTTTCGTTTTGAGGTCCCTAGAGCCCAAAAACACCGTTCGTTCATTTTCATATATGTATATACATATATATATGTGTCTCCGTAGGCACGATAACTCTCGTAAAAAAAGTCCGATCTTGATGAAATTTGGAACAAACATTTATAGCGATATTCATGACTTCAAGTTCGAAAACCAGCAAGATCGGTACACTCTAAGGCAGTTTTTTTGACTAAATAAAATTTATTTTCAAAATTTAACATATTTCTATTAATTTTATGTAAATTTAATGGTCAGAATTGAATTCAGCTTAAAAAATTAAACAATATAGCATTTTGAATTATTGATCTACATCAATCGGTTACTGAGATATTGGATCTGCAAAATGCAGTACATTGTCTTTTGTTTTTCCCTGAAGGGACATAAACTGTCCAAATTCTGGTATGAAAAAACCAAATTTTTCATTAAATTTCCCTAAAATGGGATTTAAAAATAATAATACAAACCACATGATTGAATTTAATTTGTTCATGTGATGGTTTGATTTGATTTTATTTATTGGATCTGAGTATATTGATAATATGTTTGCTGACATTTATGTACTATAACAAGTATACATTTATTAAAAAATATCAGAATATGAATAATTATTGAGAAATAAGATCATGAATGATAAAATGTACTTTATTCAGATTAATATTTACACAAAATATTCAAAACAACAACTTCCCTAACTTATGTAGAATATGCCCACATATAAAAAATAAATCCTTTAGAAATTAACTGAGTATGCAAGTTTGCTAACAAGTGTATTTAAATTTTGAGATAAATCATATGTATGGATTTAATTTTTTCACGTGACTATTTTATTTGTTTTTATTATGACTGATTCTAAATCATTGATTGTATGTTTGCTTACTATTTTATACTATAAAAAGGATACACTTAAAAAAATAGACTAATAATTATAAGAATAACAAAAAGAGTATTGTTGGAATGGATACCGATGTGATTCCCATGATCATTTCCCTTATATCTAAAGCTCTTGGATTGATGTGTAATATACTTTTTGCATTAATTACATAAAATGTTTGAAACATTTTCCTGTAGATAAATTAAATAGTAAAGCCTTAGCTACTTAGCGAATAACACACTTATGCTTACTGACGGACAGCGAAATTTATTTGTATATGTACATTATCTTCATTAATTAGTTCGCGTATCAATTACGCATACGTAAGACTTTTATTAATAATCCATCAATACTTATTTAATACGCTAGAGGTTTTTTATGATCGTTACTCCTCATAAACTCCTGGGCCAATTTTGATCATTTAAGAGTCATTGGAAAGTGCTTATTGGCGTGTAGTATTGCAGGAAGTTTTTATGAAGATTAGGCTAAAGGGATAGGCCCTAGACACCCTTAAAGGTTTGTATTTGTCCACAAGATATGACATGGGAAAATAAATTTCAAATAAAGCAGCTGATGCAGTAAACAAAGTTTTCCAGCAAAGCCATATGTTTTTGGAATTGAAATCATTGAATATTTATACTGCAGCATACTTTAAGCATTCATTTACGAGTTGGTAGATTTAGTGTGTATTAAAGCGCTTGATCAAGTTGTTCAGATGTCACAAATTGTGAGGTTTTCATAAAACTATTTGAATTTTATTCAGCTGTGATGTGTTAGTTATGTTTATGTTAAAAATCTGTACTATTAAAGTAATATATTTGTTTTTTACTAGGTGATTTTCTGTGGTTTTAGTAAGGATGTTCCATATAAACTTGAACTATCTACAATTTAACCTAAATTAAATAATCTCCTGAGAGATTCACAAGCTATGTTGTTTATAAAGAACTTTCGTAAATAACCTCAGTATTACCGAATGTGGCTTTTAAGTTTAACCATATCATTTAAAAAATGGTCCTAGAATACTGTACCATTATTGTTTTTATCTAGCAGTCAATACACATGACAATTGCTCGATAACGGGTTTACTAGTACTATCTTAAACCTGATGAAATGCAATTTAATATAACATAGTTAAACATTCTAAGTTATGGGTGATCTATCGTGTTATTCTTATAACCGCAGTTACACACATAATTTCAATATTTCAGTAAATCTATTTAGTTCTTCATTTTATTTTACGGAACCTAAGCAGAGTCCGAATCCATAATACGGTGCGATGTATAGAAAATGGGAAGAAACAAAACCACCAATACACATTAGTGGCCGGTGGTAATGTGTGCAAGCGAAGGTAGAGAAAGAGGGTGACCAAAGAATCCGCCGCTCAAAGGAAGGGTTGTAAACTGGCTAATCACTTCTGACCCTCGTCTATCTGAAAGTCGCCGCTCAACCCACCCGCCGCTCAGCCCACCCGCCGCTCACGGGAGGTAACCAAGACTGGACGGTGGGAAAGCATTTCAAGTCGCCGGACTTTCACCTGGCCAGACCCGCGGCCGTGCCTTACCCCGGGCCGCACTCGCTCGTGGGGGTGGCTGGACAAGAAACTAAATTTACTGTTCAGCATTACCCCGAAATCAGAGCTCGATTACCGAAACGCTAAATTAATTTTGTCAAACAAAAACTAGAAATCTTAACACATACTGGTTAAATTGAATTGTGAAAATGGGGGTTAAATTGCAACAGTGCAAGATTGACGCTTGAGCCTCGTATCCAGTTTTATACAATGCATCTTAGTTAACGTCCTTAGAGGTTGTTTGTATGACTAAGTGAATGGATCTTTGCAGATTCACTTCATGTTTTAAAAATAAAATATATGTTAAATGTAAGCACCTCCACAGAAACGTTTTCTCTTTGATTGAATATAATTTCACCTTGACGCAATATAATTTAACTACTACCACTTAAACAATCGGAAAGCTCCCTTGTTTTAATGAAGCTTCGTGACCGATGGGGGAAGCTTACGGAACTGAGGGAAGGTAAAATTACTCTGTAGGTCATTAACCATTTTGAAACTTCACCGGTATCGTCAAAACTGATAACATAAACAAAAGGTTTTGGGATACAGAATAAATTTTATGGCAATGTAGTCGCATAATAGTGGTACACGTTTTACCGAATACACCGGCTCAGCAAGCGGTTGCGACAGTATCACTGATGGTCTGTCAGCTGATCCAATAGAGCCGCCACGAGAGCAGCGGATGTCATGTAATCAGAACACGGCTCGGTAACCGGCCGCTTCCTGTTTAGCCGCGCCATACCGGCTCATGGCTGGCGTGCTACACTGGGCGCTAGACTGAAGCTTTGACTATAAATAATTAATAGACCTCCCATTCGCATGTCTCAGCTGTAGCTAGTTTTGGGTGACCCAGAATTTAAAATTGGCTAAGTGTAATTAATTACCAATAGAGGGTGCTTTTGTAAACCCCTTATTTTAGCTATTTAAAATTTTGCATTCTACACATCAGACGTCAATAAATAATTGACTATTTATTGTATTCTGCATGAGCAACTAAATGATATATTACCTTTTCCTAATGCTTAAATTTAATAGGTGATATCAATACACTCTGTTAATGATTCACTACAACTATAATAATTTTATAGGAGCACTTTTAATCCTGGGTCACTCAAAACTTGGTACACATTTGGTAATGTAACTTGGAAGGTGTGCTTCAGACCAACACAACCGATGGCTTGAATTTTTGAACTCTTTAGAACTATATTTTTTAATAATTTCTGATGCAGCTCTTAAAGAAAAGGGCAAATGAGAGGAAAAGTAGTTGCAATGAAAAATTACTCTTGGATTCGCTGAATGTCATTAACACAGGCCTATCCCGCTATCCCTGGTAAGAAAACTCCTGGCTAACTTGACCCGGAACTTCATCCATCTCCTCAACATTGTTGAATCAATGTATACATAATCAGCTCAAACAAGGCATACCGATTAGGATCATAATACATTCCCTATTGGCTATACGATTCCAATACTAGATACAATATTGTTAAGTGAAGGAAGCCTGAAATGTATTTTAAAATAAGTGCAAGTAAGCTACTAAATGGCTTTATTGTTGCAGGAGGAACTTGTCTGGCTACATTTCAGCATCACAGCATCACTGATGAAACCCCATGACTCATGACATAATTTTATAACTAAACGAAACTAAGCTAAGGTTATCCAACACATACCAGGAGAAAAATCACAAACGCAAACAAAACTCCAGATAATATATTCCATTGTGGGCCTACATGACGACGGTGATGAGGACGAGTATGAGGCGACCAACACGTGGGCGGAAACCGGTTGTGGACGAGGGGCAGGTAACCCCAACCCCACCTAGCCGGCTTTGTCCTGTAGCCCCCGGTCAGACCCTTCTATTTGAAATGTAGAGCTGCACCAGAAGAAGGCTCAAGAACCTCCGCTGAATACAAGCTTCTCTAACACTTTCACGCGGAATTGCAAAATTATACGATTTTTTCCCCTGAAAATACTATGCAGTATGGTGCGACTAAATGGCGTGAAATAGTAAAGAATAACACTAAAGAATGGTTTTAACCACCTCCGCACAGTCGTATTTCTATTCACCTTGATTGAATACAGGGCTACTTCCATCTAAAAGTTGGAAGTTGCATGGCCCAATGTTTTGTTTCATATTCACTAACTGAAACATGATATATGAACGATTATTCTTGAAATCAAAAATGTTAAAATATTGGCCTAATGCCCAAATAACTGGATGAATTTATATTGTAAATTTCTTTGCGAAGAAGAACTATTCTTCTTAATGATTTTTTATAATTTTACGGTCTAGCATGAAAATAAATTTGGTATCAATAACTACAGAAAGTAAAAAAAAATAATAAGTACACGACAGGATCATTTTATCTTGTTCAGTTAATTTCGCTTGAAACAGTGCTAAAACCGATAGTAATCCTATAAAACACGTCGTTTTGTTTTATTGTAGCAATCGAAGCGAAGATGAGGGGAATAAACGGATAGGGCCTACTTATTTCCTGGCTAGTTTAATAATTAAAACATGTCCAGTCCAAATTTTCCAATTCGTCAAGGTTTTTTTCTTGGCCAGCGAGTAATGATAAATGCACAAATACAATGTATGTAGAATAAAAGAAATTAATGTTAACATAAGTTCACAAGGTTATAAAAAAGATTAAAAACCCCACTTCAATTTCATAATTAATCATATAAATCAAAGCTGCGTAGCAGAAACACGTGGCCATTCAATGAAAAAGGGTGCAACAGATGTGACACCGTGTGAAAGCAGCGCGGCGGAAGACGCTAGCGCCGGCGGCGGCGACAACAGAAATCACTGGCAACAATAGAGCAACAAGTCGCAGCGCCCGTAACCATGGTAACCAACAGCTGCGCGGTCGCCTCGCGCTGTGATTGGTCCGCTCCGACAGCTGTGCACACGGCTACCAACTACACCGCGCTACAGACCGTTCTGAAAACATCCCAACTTCAATTTGCCACCTCTTACAAACTATCGCGTTTTACTATCGCTGCTTCGGCCGTTACACAATCATTTGGGGGGCAGATGGTGTTTTAGTCATCGGGGAATTTTTACTTGCTAATTACCAGCGTCCGGTTTTTGGCCACCAAAGCGTAACCGCGTGGCCACCTGCTCTAGCCGCGGGGTTGGTTCCTTCCGTCGCGACGCTCCGCATTGCTTAAAAAATATTCTGCAGAAAAAGTAAGATCACGGCTACGGCCATATTGTAAAGAAGCATTCATGACGTGTCATGTAACATCAAGAATCATAACTTACCGTATTTAGTATTTATTTTTCAAAAAGAACTGTTAGCCATTTATTAGAATGCTTATATGATTCAAAGTAACCCTAATTATTGAGAAAGACCATCAGCTAAGCCGATTCATTTTGTCAGGATTACTAAGTAATAGCCCAATAATTAATTACAGTGCGCCCAGACTTGAATCTTCGCAAAACTTTCTCAGAATCTCCCTTAAAATCGTTCTCCCTAATTAAATATTTTGAATACCGGTGATGTTTTAAATTAAAACTTATACATGTAACCTACCTAATTATGAATGAACAACAAATCTATGAAGTGAAAATAATTTTACTTTTATGACAAGCAAGAACCAACACAAATATGTGTAACATTAAACTCAAAGAACATGAATTCTTCAGACTTATTGGTCAAATCTGCATTGAATAGATTGTAAAATAAAATATGTTACAAAAAAACCTAAATAAAAGCTTAATGACGGCCCACAAATACCGTAATTCAACAGAACACTAACAGCCTTCAAGAAGAAAATTTCAGCTGCATGCCATAATGTTATCTGTGTCGACAGACCAAAGTCTAAGTTTACACTGCAGCTGAGTAACATGATAAGTCTATCAAGCACTGCCTTTATATCACTCAACTTTGAGATATCGCAATGTTCAATACTAACATCTAACGCACACCTGGCTTGCAACCTCCCGTATGTTGTGTAACATTTAATTAACCTTAGATGGAGTGGACACCATCATGCAAGACGCTCGCTATAGTTATCTCTTGAGAGAGAACATATTGCAGCAGTAAACAACTAACACTTCCAAGGCAGCCCCGATAATGTTCTACACCTATACCTTATGATTTAATTTTTTAAGTCTACTGTTTTGGTGCCTGTGCTAGAAACCTCTAGGTACAGCAAGGCAGTCCTTATTAACTAGAATAATGCTCTAAATCTTAAATCTACTTTTTTGCTATCTGTGCTAGAACCTCCTAGGTACAGGGGTATAGTTGGTAGCCAACCAACTGTAGAAAAGTATATAATCAAAAATCAAACTTACAGGCATTTTTAGGTATATATCGAGTTAAAAACACGACCTTTCTTAAAAAAAATAATAATTCAGTTTGATTGATTTATTTGATTCAGTTTTCTAAGGTACATACTGTAGGAATGGGTCTATATTTATTCAATTAAAATCTCCTGGTGTTGTTAACCTCTCAAGGAGCAATTTTGATATTAATTTAGAAATTTGTTACAAACCAAAACTAGTAATAGGCCTATGACTTTTTTCTCTTTGAGCTGAACATCTGCGTTTTACATTGACATTATGATACATGTCATAAAACTGTTCAATCATAAAAATAAAACAATTTATTTAACATGAATCAAATTACAAGGATTAACATATCACATTCAATTAGTTAATATAAAAAACAAATTTATCAAATTAATAAAACGCCGGTACTCCTGCCCCATCTTCAAATTCCCTTAGGGTCCTCCACCTCTTCCTAGATCTCCTTAAGCACATGGAGCTGGCTCTTAATGTCGCACAGGTGGTTTTCACCCTTTCAATCATAAAATAATTCAATGAATTATTCAATCAGTCTCTAAAACCAAATGTAAGGAAAGAAACAATTATTTTCAAAACATCCAACTCTTGAATCGGTAGTGAAGTAAGCACTTGTTTAGCTCTCAAACCATCCTAATTCCCAGTTACACCAAGAAAAGATTCTCAGGCTACTTAACTTTTAAAAAGAGAACCCCTGATTAACTTTTAGCTGACATTATTGGATGTAGGCTAGAGAGCAGGGTAAAGGAAAAGGTTTAAATACTGTAATAGACATAATGTTTTCACATGAAGATGATCAAATCCAGCAAAAGTTTTTGCTTGAACATCAAAGAGTGTTTTGAGGGTTAACTACTCAATTTGTTACAGAGGAATAAACTATACCAAAGATTAATTTTTGTTCCTAAAAATAACCAGAGAATAAGCACTAAGTACAGTAAAAGAGAATTTCGTACACCATCAAATGGAACAGAGCGGAAACAGTGATTTACCGGGCGTTGGTCTCCATCAAACTGTGACTGCGCTTGGCATTCCTTGCTCATTAATTTTCCGCCAAGTTACATAACTAACAAACCATGGCCCACACCAAGTCATTGTTGATGCAGGTTTGATTTATAAATCAGAGGTAAATAATTTATGTGAGCTCTTGATTAATCATAAAGTATTTTATTTTGAGCTATTGTTTTAATTTAATCTGTAGTGCATAAAGTTAGAACATTTTAATAATCTAGGTTGTTTCTTAAATGAAATATCAAATTTGCTATACTGACTTTTAAAGTTCATCTCTAAGCCCACATTACACTATCGTACTTTTTTAAAGAACATTTTATAGAAGATGTTATCTGACATATCAAACTCCGTCCGAGGTTTATTTTTAAAATCAGAAGGCCAAATTCCAAAACAGAATACATACTCTAAGCTACAATTGTTAGAAATAATCCATCATTACAAAACTGGGGAATATTCAGGCCAAACAGATAGGGCCTAACTAGTTTTTGGATTTTTTGTAACTTATTGTCTTTTTTCATGTGTATATAATATCTCAGGGACTAACTTATGCAAATAAAAAAAAAACAGAACCACTTGAATTAAAAAAAAATACTAAACATTGCACGGCAGCATCAATTTTGTTTTGAGTTTTGTAAGCTGGTTTTACGAGCTCCTTTACTGAATGGAAGGGAATTGTTAAAAAGCTATAAATTGAGCATCTTTTTATAACTAGGTTAGGTTTAAATAGGTACAAGTTGGAGCCACCTTCTAAAAACAGTCTTGCCATTTGCCTTATGTTAAAATTAAAATCATCAACTTTAGCTCTAGTTTCACCCTAGAGCTGCAATTAACTCATTATAAAGGCGCGTTTACACTATGTAGCTCAGCTATATAGCTCTGCTATAAGTTCAAAGTATAGCTGTAGCATGATTTCTCTCAGATATAGCTCATTTTCTGCTATATAGCTGAGCTGCATATAGCTCTGCTACATAGTGTAAACGCGCCTTAAGCTGTTTCATTGGATTGTATGTGGTTGTAGTACGGTAACTGAGATGTCAAAAGGTTCTGACAGACATTATTCTAGCAGGCTTATGAATTAACAATTGTTTCAGATAGTAACACAACCTAGGCAGGAGGCAATTGCTTGACATTAAAAAGGGAGAAATGAGGGCTTTCACATTACGGTAATTAACTTATTTTAATTTGGTATTAATGCACTTTCCTTCCTTGATTGATGTAAACAGTATTACAATAATCAAAAGTGGTTTAAATACAAACTGTTGTCAAAGTTTATTTATAGTTGATAAATACATGAAGAATAGCTCAATGGTCCTTTCAGCCAACTTAGATTAGATCAAATACTCCACTGTTCCTATTCTTTAAGATCTTGTTGAATTTTTGCAAAATACTACCTAAGCTTGCTGTATACATATTATTAGTGAAAACTGTGCCATACATTTTTAGTAAGGCATAAAATTAAAGAGTGAATTAATTTTTCACTAGAATTCTTTAGAAAAAGGCTTGATGCCGAAAATGCTAGTCTAGAATAGAATAGGCCTAGGAGCTAAATAAAAGAATATTTTTTATTTAATCGTTTATACCTACAATGATCACATTACACCAAAACATTAAAGAGTAATACACTGACATTGGCAGGTGGTTAGTCAGTTCTAGGATTGAATTTCTAATAAAAACTATGAAAATTACAATACAAATAAATATAATGGGATTATCTTAATCAAGTAAGATTCTTAAAATTTAAATAATCTTCTACACTGTAAAACACCTCTGAATTAGAAAGGATTGAACATTCTTTGCAAAAATTGACCAGTTTTGGATTCTTTTATATATAAGGAAAGTTATTGTAAAACTTCCTTCCCACGTAGTTCAAGTTTTTGGCCCAAAGACTTGTATTGTGGATTGGGTTATGCATTCTTCCCATTTTCAATACAAATTTTTTTAATGCAGATTGTCTTTTGGCAAACCATATACATGGTAAGTAAACAACTTTGTTTTTCCCCTTTTGCTTTGATTTTCAACCTCTGTGGAACCCTTTATTATACAAGCCACATAACACCTCATGTACCGTACTCCATCATTTTGATCTTAAAAGGCCTCAGCAATTGTTTTTTTTACATTACAGTATTGCCGATTACATATATAGGAGCTTGTTTAAGGAGCAGAATCCAAGAATGCGTGGAAAATAATAATCTGTCAAAATAATTGTGGGTTGTAAAAAAAATAGGTTAGTTTAATTAATGTGTTTCTTAAACTAATATTTAAAACATTTAGTTAACCTCAGCGCCCCCCCCCCATGGAGCTAAACACAATAAAATATATCACATTTTTAATAATAATTTCATAAAAATTGGTTATTTACTACGACGCACTTCCTTTTTCAATTATCACCGCGAAGCAATGTTAGTACGTGTATCTCTCCTATGAGGACACAACACTGAATTACCTTTAACCTCTTCTTAAATTGAAAGCATAACCGTGCTTGGTATTGAATTCAGAATGGGTGGTGAAGTAAGAACCTGGGTGGGAAATGAGTGGTAAAACAAGGGACACAGTACCAAAACAAAAAAAAACAAGGGAAGGGAATTAACAAGGGGGAAACACAAGGGTAAACAAGGGATATTTCTGTACTTTAGAGGGGTTAAATATTATTTCGACCTGGCAGCACTGTAACTACCTACTCCAATTTATTACTCCTTCGAAGTTCCTCTGTATTATTTCTCGATTATCTCACCCAGAACGCATACGATACATTGCAATCTCCAATTAATCTATAAATGTAAGTTACCATGTTTAATTGATACAAAAATCACCCCCGGTAAATGCTATAATATTATAGTATAGGAGTTTTTGTTTGAAATAACATTTATTAGCGTTGATACTTCATTAGTGCTAATAAAAAAAAACATTTAAATATTTATTGACAAAAAAGCAGTTTAAAAAAGATTTGACATTAACAATTGGGGAAAACAAATATAAATATTTATTTAGGCTACAACTGATTTAGAGGCTACCTTACTTTTGAAGGTTCACAAAAGTGACTTAAGGGCTGTCTTACAACGTCCGCAAGTTATCATCGGTAGCGGTGATCATAGTCATTTACTGGTCGCTAGTTGATAGTAGAGTATCCTACATTAGCCCACAGTATTTTGTCTATTTTCTTAACATACCATACTGGCAGTTGATTTAATTTTAACTTTGATCTTATTTGTAATAATTTTTGCCACATAAACTTAAGAGAAAAGAATAATGAAGATTTGAAGAGGGAGTGGATTTATTTGTGTAAGGCGAGGCAGTACATAACGATGTAGTCTCTTGCAAACTTTGATGTTCGGAGTTTTCGGTTACAACATGATGGTCGTTGCAGTTATTAGATTAGGCTTGGGTTAAAGTAGCCTGCCTTAAAACATTTCAAAGTCAAGTGGGGTTAAAAACGAGAAATTGGCTATAATTTACCATTTTACTTCATCAAACTTTTAATACTTTTTGCCAGAATGTAGATAGGTTGTTTAAAAATAATTTTTTTTAACATTTAAACACCAAGTTTGACTCACATATTTACGGACAGATTAGACGTCTGCTTGAAATTAAAACACCCAGAAAATCAGACTGAAACTAACCATGTTATCTAAAGAGATTTCTATATTTTCCTGAGGAGACCCCAAAATCCATCTTATCTGGGGGTTTTTTCTTTCTTTTCTTCTGGGGGTAAAACTAACCTTTCGAATCACTAAAAGGGTACCATAAATTTTCTTGGGATGGGCCCCCCTAAAATTAATAATCCTAATAATGCTACTGCTAGGTATCGTAATGTACCGTAACTTTGGTCTACCATTTTTCTGGAGCTCATATGTTCTTGGGAACTGAAGTTTTTAAAGCACTAGGCCTAATCCTTTACCTAAGTTCCTGGCTACATTCACTGTGGTATATAGATTGTTAATATGGGGTATGGTAAGCCCCCTATTAGTTATCTTGTCAGACTCTATTGTGGTTCACCTGAATGTCTGTTTGAAGTTTTAACTTAAAATTAAATTATTTTCACCCTAAAAGATAACAACCCGTAGTGGTTTATTATCTTATTGAGTCAGTAATTAGTAATGAAAAAATTTTAATTGCATTCATTGATCTTGCGAAAGCTTTCAATTCGATTGATAGGAATATTCTTTTCTTCATATTAGAATGTTTAGGAATAAGGGGTATTGCACTAGAATGGTTTAAAAGTTATCTATGCAATAGGACTCAAGTTGTATCAATTAAGGGGTAGGCCCCCCATTGCACTAGAATGGTTTAAAAGTTATCTATGCAATAGGACTCAAGTTGTATCAATTAATAATGTAATTAGTGATCAAACGAGTGTAGATTTTGGAATTATTCAAGGTAGAACTATGGGGCCTTTACTGCTTTTAATTTACATAAATAACATTGATAAAATTAACATTTCTGGAAAAATTTTTCTCTTTGCACATGATACCGCGGTAATATTTAGGGGACGTAGTTGGGAAGAAGTTTGGGCTATAGTATTGCATCATCTGAATTAAAATTATTGAGGAGATGGTTTCCAGAAAACGTTTTAACGATGAATATTAATAAAACTAAATGTTTGCCTATTGCGCTTCGACCCGCGAGCGAACCGCCCACCGAACTCAGACAGGACCTGCACTCATGCGGCACCTCATCAGGCAGCGTTTGCAACTGTCAGATTATTGAAACCGTTTCGCATTATAAATACTTGGGCATTATATTAGATTCTAAATTACGATGGGAAAACCATAGGCCTATAATTTATTTAAAAAGCAAACTGAGAAAAGTGATTTATGTTTTTTATCAATTAGGTCAAATTCTACGTCATGAAGAAATTAAAAGGATTTATTATACATACGTTCAATCTCATCTTCAGTATGGATTAATTGCTTGGGAAGGTGCTTTGTTATCCGTATTTGAACCACTGTTTGTGATTCAAAAATCTATAATTAAAAAGCTGCGCTAAGAAAACCTAAACGTTATCTATCATACTGATCTTTTGTTTAAAGAATCTGGGCTTTTATCAATACGACAGCTACATGTTAAAGATTTATTAGCTTATGCATATATCCAAATATGGATCATATTGCCGCACCAGTAATACATAAATATCAAACTAGGAATTCAGTGATGATTGGATTACGGGTTCCAAAAATTTTTTAATCTATAAATTTAACGAATGCATTTTACATAGCTAATTGTTTGCTACGCAAAATTCCGCAAGAAATTAGGGACATGCGAGTGTCGCTGAGTGTATATAAGAGGGTTGTCGCTGCCTGGCTGGTGGAGATAGGTCTTGATAATACCAAGACGCTTATCAGCCCAGAATATCAGGTATAACTTATGCATAATTGGACTACTTTGACTGCTTCGACTGCCTACAGATGCTTACTCTTTTACAGTTCGTTTCGTCAGAAAATCCATGCCTCAGTAAATTAGAAAATCTATCATTTATATCGTTTTAGATCTTGTAGGCCTATATGGTACTTTACTTTTTCACAAAATAAATTTTTTACATTGTTAACAAAAGTGTTTTCCAAATCTTTCTTTTTTAAATCTTTTTTAATTCTGTTTAGTTTTGTATGTATTTTTTTAACTGTAATTATTTAGTTTTTTCTCTATAAAAAGTGCTTCTATTTTATATTTTTGTTTTATAACTATAACGCAGCCAGATAAGGACTAAGATCACGCACAGGTCATTCGACCCATGTGATTTTTCTGTACTTAATGTAATTAGGCCTAGCTGTAAATTTATATGATGAATAAAAAATTTTTGATTGATTGATTGATTGGTATTTGCCTACGGGGTTTCAAATACTAATAAAAATTAGCTGTGTAAAGTTAACTTTCGCCCCCCTGTATCTGCAGCTACTTACATATGAATTAATTGAGTTTTAAAAAATAAGTTTAGGGAGATTTAAGTTCTAACCAGAATCAATCAAGTTTAATAACCGTAATTAAAAAACAAATTAATAGCTTTTAAATCAATCAGAAGCACAAATTGACTGCCAGACTGGCTGTTTTTGAACGATGGATTTAAGAAAACAATTGCATTATTTAGAAAAAAAACACTGTTTTAATTCAGATTACATCGAAATTAAAAACCTCGTGTTGGTAAATAAACTAAAAGAGGCAACACGCGCAATGGTTGATCAACAGGTAGTCTTTCCTGCATTTGTTTACTTGTATCTTGACAACTAACGCAATGATTTACATTAAAACTAAAGTTAACTACTTTAATATTCATCTGTGCTATATTATCCATTTAATCCATCTGATCTATGTGGTTTTTACCTGAGACACAGGCGGGTAGCTCCAATAAAATGAACCCAACAAATATGAGGGCCAGAGGTATATAATCCAAACGTCGCCTCATTGTGATGAAGCGACTTATTCCTGTACCACTGATTCACATTAGTCGATAAACCATTCACTAATCACTACACTTCACTCACAACTATGTTAAAACCATCATAAATAAATCGCACTTACACTACGCGCGAGTGTCATACCCTAACGGTCGCGAACCGAACAAACTATGAGCGGCTTTTGTCCTCCAGTCTGGAGAAAGTAGTTCCATTCTGGTATCCTTGCGCGCGCTCTACTGTGGGAAAATAAAATTTGTTTTAAAACTTTTAATTAATCAAAATCTATAACTATTGATGGAAAGATGTGTTATAAAATATGTACAAAGTTCACTCTAAGTGCCTTCGTGACAACAAAATGTCGATTATATTTTTCGTCGTTGGTTTACTCACGCACTATGTTTCAAGGGTGAAAACGAAGATTGTAGACTTTATTATGGAGGATGAACCACTGAACCAGTTCTCTTTGAGTTCATTCTCTCATGAATTTAGTATGTTTATTGTAAATAATTGTTATCGTACCGAATAAGTAGTCGTGATTTAAAATTTCAATGAGATTCCCCAATGATTTGCATAGAATTTAAAATAAATATATTTTATTCTTTAATTATTTACTTTTAACTGCTCAATTTTATGACAAATTTATTAAATATTATTCATTAATTTTAACTCATCGTAGCATGATTCAATAGAACTAAAAATTAATTAAATGTTTAAAGTAAAATTCATGACATATTTTATTAATTTTTTATTATTTATTAATTTAACTCATCATAACTAGAGACGAGTCCAAAATTTTTTTTAAATGTTTAAATTAAGAGCAAATTTAAATATTTTGGAATATTAATAAGCTCTCTTTTAGTCTTAACAATGATATTTCATCAAAAAGAGTGAAAATATAAATTTAGATAACCACATAGCAGCCTGCATGTGATGCGGTTACATGCACCCACGCGGATTTTAATATAAAAATTAAGCCTTTTAACATAACATTGCATTCCTGCAGCCCGTAATCATCCTCTTATCCATACATGAAACAGAAACAATTATATTTTTCACCATTTTGGAGCCTTGGAGGGCTACCCGATGTTCTCTTTTTCCCGGGCATATCCTCTTTGTGATCCTCAAACGTCCGGGGAGCGAAATGTGTGGATTTTAAGGAAAAAAAATTCAATATTTTTATCACCTACAGAATTTTAAAAGCGAAATTGAATTCCCAACAAGGGGGCGGTCTACCTTGACAGAAAAATCTGCGTCACAGAGGGAAATAACATTGTAAAGATAGGGCTAAAGCGCGCTGAAGTACGCTTGCAGACGTTTCGTATCTGGACGACAAAAGCTTTATTTTTTTAGATTTAATAAAAATGAGAGTGGGTTCACGTTCTTCAGAATATTTTATAGGGCTCTATATTTTTTATTTTTCTATAAAGCGTTTCTGTCGTTAGTTATGAGACTTTAAATTCTAACAAAAAACTACCTTTTTTGGAAAAATTTACACAATTCCTGTAAATGAACGGGGATAAAATCAAAAAATTCTAAAAATTTAGTGCCCTACAAAAACATATCCTTTTTAAAATGACACCAAAATATTGGAAATCATATGAAAATCCAGCGATCAATGAATATAAGATACAAAACCCTGTTTTAGCGCTCGGAACTTGAGGTAGACCGCCCCCTTAATTTTAACAAATTCGGCATTTACTGTATACATAATTATTTCCTCAGCATGCATTTTGTGTTTTATGTGCCTTTTATGTGAGATTGTACAACTTTTGACATGCGAATAGTGTGATATAGGCTATAGTGATAAATTGCCTATTTCTTTCATTATTGGTTTTGTTTTATGACGGGTTTTAGTTAATAATTTTTTAATTCTTTGTGAATTATTTGGTCACTAATTTTTTTCTTCTACACTAATCAGCATAGTGTGGGTGATTTGCATGATAATTTTGTATAAATAATACCTAGCTTGTTAATGGCTTCTTAAGTTGTGCTTGTACCCTCAGTCTTTTTATATGTGGTACTCATGGAAATGGATATTTTCAATCTAGAAAATTGGTAAATTCAACTAGTGATATGAAAGTGCAAAACGTCATATTGCTAAATTAAATGACATAGAGTTTAAAAATGCCTCCTACCCACTTAGAGGCACTTGAACTTTAAATACGCTTCCATGAATTGACCCCTTTTTTGTAGGCTGTGTTTTTAAAAATGCGGTAGCCTACTTGGTTTTATAAAAACTTTCCAATCATTTTAACAAATCGTCAAATATTTCAAGTAATATGTATTTCATTTTAATTCTATGAACAACAACATTTTCAACAAGATATTTTATATGGCAAAAGAAAGTTGTGAGTGAGTGGGTCCTGTGGCCGGCAGTTATAGCAATTTTTTAAATTTCTAAATCCATACTATTCTGTCCACCTTATTAATTTTTATATAAAGCCTCATTACAAGAGGAATGTTTAAGGTGCTGCTATACATACACGTCACGTCACGTCTCGTCGCGTCCATTTCCAAAGTGAATGAAACCTGTGTAATCAAATGGAACCGGCTATACATAAACGTCACGTCACGTCACATCACGGCACGGCCCGACTCGAATGCTCTGATGAGCATACACGGCCGAATCGGCCGAATTGGGACGCGACGCGACGTGACGTGACCTTGTGACCTTTATGTATAGCCTACACCAACGTCCACTCGCCCATTTGGCTCTTGGAAACTAGAAAATGCGAATCGATGCGAATATGTACAGCACCCCCTCCGGCATCATCGAATTGGCCGTAAGTGGACGCGACGTGACGTGACGTCACTGACGTGCATGTATATCAGCACCTTTAGAGGAAACCATTAATCTGATACCCATCAACCCCGTATTTTAATGAACGGTCTCAGTTAGCAAATTGGAGAAATAATATTAGTTTTTTGATAATGTTTCCTCTAAGTAGGCTTACCAGACGTCAGGGATTTCCCCGGACAGTCCGGGTTTCAGGCTTGCGTCCGGGGTTTAATTTTGTCCGGGGTTTTAGTCAGCCTGCGTGAAAAAAAGGAAAACGCCCGAAACAAATGAATTGGTAATTAGTTTTGAGCAGTTTTCAAGAAAGTTTATACAAAACAAAACAAAAGAAATTCTACACGAAACGAACAACGAAGGGATATTTTATGAGTTCACCAAGGGTCTCGGCCGGTGACGGGCTAATTCGTTGCGCGACAACTACTCAACAGCGTCTTCTGCTTGGTCACAGGGCCTACATAACTGTTTTTAGCCAATCAGTATTCAAGAAACGATAATGCCACGCAAAAATGACAGCAAAGTAGCCCGTCTGTCGAGACCCTTAGAATTACACCGGACCAAACTTTACCACACCATTTCATTTCCTTGACTCCCTATTCTCCTCTTCTCCCCTTCCTTTTGGTGTCCGGTGTTGGCTCTGAAAATTTATGGTAAGCCTACCTCTAAGGGCACCAATATAAAGAAAAGGACTGAGTTATAATGACATGGAAATAAGAATTTCAAGGAATAGCTGATTATAATAAAATGTTACATCAAAGCTGCTGGACAGCATGTGTCCACTAGTGTTCTTAAATTTTAATACACCAAAAATACACTCGTATACTTAATAACAGTTCTAACACCAAACACAAAAATAAATATCCCATTTAACACAATCTGGCATTCAAAGAGCAAAATGACCTGACGCAGAAGACCCATTGCATTTGATACTCTAACAGGGCCGGCTCTAAGCAAACTAGGCGACCGCCTAGGGCGCCAGGGCCTGGGGGGCCAAAGGGGACACTGGATGGTCACATTTGTAAAAATAGGGTGCAAAAATGTAATAATTAACATGAACGCCAATGATAGACTTAAATTGTAGGTTTGAATTATATAAGATTGTAATTCAGTAACAGCTTTACAGGCACTGGTCGAGTAATTACTCTTTAAATCACTTCAGAACTTATCACCAGTGGTGGAAACCCCCAACCTGCCCTTTAATCGACTGCTTCTACCAAGAATTAGCACCTGTTATTATACACTAGAGATCGCCAGTAGTCGAAAATTCGACCAATTTTCAAAGTGACAAATAGGGATAGCTAATTTTATAAATAATCCCCGCATAAACCAATGCGTTTATAAAAACATTTCATATAGTACATATTTTCCATGTAAACACATAATATAACCAAACTGGGGGCCCAAAAAAAAGAGAAAACTCAGTCCTTGACTAATTGTTTTACTTAATTTCTGGCTTATGGCATGGTTTTAAGTAATTAGTATTTTATTAAGATAATGACTATTTTATTATGATTTCATGTTTATTTCATTAAGAATAGTTATTGAATCAGAGGAAAGTAAAACTTCAGTCATCAAATCATTAATTCCTCACTCTCTACTTCCGACCTTCTTTCCACTTTTCCCTCCTTTTCTCTTTCATTCTCTTCTTACCATCTCTCCTCCCTTCTTTCCTACCATTTGGAACTTTTTCCCTCCTTCCCTCTATTCCTATTATTATCACTAAAATGTAATATATATTTTACCCATTATCCACCAATAAAACAAAATTTAAACCATTTGTACTCCGGTTGCCAAGCCCGGTGACAGGATTTTCGGGCCCCTGTGCAATTGAGAAACCCGCCTTTTTTTACTCATCTCGATTCTGGGCCCCATTTTTACTAATCTCGCGTGGATACCCTGTGAGCCCAGGCCCCTGTGCATTTGCCCCCCCCCCCCCCCCCCCCCGTCGCCGGCCCTGCCGGTTGCAAGTCAGTACATTGGATGGTAAAAAACTTAACTTAATGTACTTTTTTCTTCCTTTTTATCAGAAAACTGTTATCTCTTAATCTTATTTAAGCAAGTAAACTTTATTTTTCCATATATATGTAAAATGGAACACATTTGAGTGTGATATCCCTAATCTTCTCTAAGTAGTCCTGATTTTAATGAAATTCTATATTTTCACTCCATGTCCCAATTAACTGTGGCTTAATGTTTCTACATCAAATCTTTACTCTACGAAAAATAGCATGTGATAACAGCTACATACGATGCTAACTTTGTTTACATTTGGTTGTTATAATATCACCAAAACAGCAACGCATAAGGCTAATGTTAATATTTTTGAAATTTTAAATTGAATTTTCTACATTTCTAAAAGACTATAAATTTCAATGGAATTCTGCACATCTACAGGAAAATACAATTTCATCGGTGTGCTTAGATTTTCGCTACGTTGCACACAGGCTGAGAAAAGAGTACAAAAACCTTATGGAAAAAATGCTTGTCTATTAATATAAAGATTCTCTTTGTGCCCTAGTCATTATGTAGTTTGGGTTTATACTTTTAGCCAAAAGTCAAATATACGTGAGTCGGGCCGGTTTTTTTACACCAAAATTAACAACAGAATACGAATTAAAATGGGAGAAAATTTCCATGTTAGCAAGGCAATTCTTGTCAAAGGGACCTGTTTTTGTGTTTACAACTTTTTGTTTGTAGGCCTAACCATTTTTGCCTCATTGTTTTAATTGTTGAATTATAGCCTACATTAAATACATTACTTTTATTATTTTCTCAAAATCATACCTTATCAAACAGTGCCTTTAATATCTGAACTAGGTATATAAAATACTTGTTTTGACTTTTCAAAGTATTGACTCCATGTCAAGTCAATCGAGCCTCATTTTATGAGTATATTTTGTCAAATGGTATCATGTCCTTTTAATTCTCGATATGCAGTCGAGATTCCCTGATCATTAATAATGAAATGAAGTAAAAACACACGGATGAAAATTAACAAATATGACAGTATTATTGTTTGATCTCGTGTTTATTTGGAACGGGGCGCCGTGCAATACTCTCGCCTAGGGCACCAAAAACTCTTGAGCCAGCCCTGCACTCAAACATTTAAAAACATATTACAATCTAATTACAACATGAAATATGAAATATTTTATTTCTTTCCATCAGTATTATATGGTAAATCAGTATGCAGGTTTGCTTAAGCATGTAAAATTTTGGTTGGTTTCAAATAAATATATAGTAAATCTCATTCAAAATAAGTCATCTAGGTACCAAGTTTTATCAAGATATGTCAAGAAATAAGGAATATGTCACCCACACCCTTGTCAAAGGCCTTAACTGCAAAAAGATAGATTTTTCAGAGCAGCAAGGCAATCACTTTCATAACAACCAGGGGCGGACTGGGAAGAAAAAACGGCCCTGGCATCCTTCTGGCAACCGGCCCCACCCCAAACAAGAAAGAAGGGGGGCTGGGGGTATGGAGAACCCCCCAAAATGTGAAAGTACAAATTTGCAAAATGTGAAACTCAAAATCGTGTTTTAAGGCTATCTCAACCCCTAGAAATGCCTAAAGCAGATGGCCTAGAAATGACAGATCACAAAGCACGGGCTTAGGGCCGTGCGCCGATAAGGGCCGCAATGGTTGGAAATAAGGCATTTTTAGTGAATATATGAGGCCATAATCAGGCAGCAAAACTTTGCAGCTCAGCAACAAAAGAGGCTGATTTTTTTATTTTGGTTTAGAGCCACTTTTTTTAATCCACCGGCCCTTTTCTGACCTAAAGAGGCCGGCCCTTCTCGCATTTGCCCGAATGCTCAAATGGCCAGTCCGTCCCTGATAACAACCAGATCAATAATATCAATACAAATTTTTCCTTTTAACTTTTTTTTAAAGTGCAAATGCACTTAAATTGTACCAAATTAAGTTTTTTTTTTAACTTGTAATTAGATTAATTTCTGTGGGATGCATGGGTTTTCATGAGGAAATTTTAAAAAGTAACAGAAAGTACTTTGCCCTTTGGCACCCTAATGACAAAAACTGGGAGTTTATGTTATGAGCCCAATATTAACAACATATCCAAAAACCACAACTCCCCAGTCTTTTCTTGCATTATACTCTAATGTATTATTTTACTGGACTATATTACAATTTATTTTAATTATGAATGTCTTATCTAGATGATGGAATGTTTGAAATGTTGAAAATCATTCAGATTTATTTTTTCTTTGATTTTTTGGGTTTTTTGTCCTTTGATTTTTTTGATTTTTTTTCCTTAGTACTTCCCTTAGTATTTACATCCTTATCTTCAATATTCTGGGTTTGGATTGGTTTTTCTTCTGGGAATGGTTTCCAAGAAATGTGAATCCAGTTGTTGGGAAGACAGTTCAGTCTAAGTAATGGCAAACCTGTCAACAAGTTATTACAAAAATGAAGTAAGATATCTTTACTCTCATCAGGACTAAAGATTCTAGCGCTTTTTGGTGGATGCTGGATTGTATTTCTCAGCAAACTTTCTTTAAAAAACAAATATGTATCGTTTTGACTCCGCCAAGGAGAACTGAGGAAAAAATCCATAGTTTTGGAATAAATTGTAATTAGGACAATTGTTTTCTTGCCGTCCAAATTCTGTGACTTTGTCCAGCGGAACACTGTATATAGAAGGATCGCTTGCAGGGTTGGTGAATTTTGATTTAAACATCTGTTTATGAATGATATGGCTTCAGAGGAAGACAATGAATCGAGTTTTATGAGCTGGTCTGGTGTTAATAATGGTACATCACAGCGTTCAGGCCTAACGTTGTCAAGGGTCGGAGAAAAAACTGAGAATCTTTGCGCAAGGGGTTTTTCTGCCTTCACACTAAGCTCAGGGGCTGATAGACTCACAGTCCTTAAGTCAAGGTTTGGAGGTTTCAGCGGCTGAAGGGATCCAGTCGCGTGTGGCTGCATCTTCAGGCTTTAATTTTGAATTTTGAGTCTCAATGCAAATTATTCTACTTTCGGTTACTTGGTAACAAAAAAATTTGGAATGTGTTTTTATCTTGAAGGCTTTTTTTTTGTTGTCTTAGGTGGTGAATTAGTGTATAGATGAGAAGCTACCAGCTACCTAATGATTGTTCATGATTATATAAACCAAACCCCATAGCCCATGATGGGTGTTCAAAAAGTTAATGGGCTTTGTAATGTTTTATGGACTTACAAATCTTAAAACAAATAAGTTTCTCAACATCAAAAACTATTTTATAGCCAGGGTTGTAACCAGGAGATTTTTCAGGGGGTAGAGCTAAATAGACCACTTCCCTTTTTTCAATAATTACAAAATATCGTCAATTAATACAGTAGAACCTTGATAAGAAGACTCTCAAGGGGATTCTGGAAATAGTCTCATTATCAAGGGAGTCTTCTTATCGAGGTTCGTGTTAACATGACGTTAAGTGTCTTTACAGTATCAAGGAAACTTGAAAAGTGCACTTTTTATAAAGGTTTTTGTGTTATTGAGTGTGTTCTTATCGAGGTTCTACTGTATTGGTAATGGTGAGAGGACGCCATTTAAATAACAAACACACAATTAACATCTTACATGTGTTAAAAAAATAATATCAGATAGTTTATGATATTTCAAGAGTCAATATTTATAGAGTATAAATTTAATAAAAATCGGATAAGTTGGGAAATAGGGGATCATAACTCAAACTTCTATGATCCAAAGAAACATCTATCGAAAATGTTTCAATATTATTTTTTTCAACTAATAGTTTATAAATTTTCTTATTTTCCTGGATATGCTGTTAATAATGGCAAACAAGGGCGCACCATGACGGATGGGGGGGATGAACGGGGCTGGACCCCTCCCAGAAGCTTCGGTTTTTGTAGAGTTTACTGTTAAAAATTGTTTCTAATAATATACAAATACAGGGTATTTTTTTTTAATTTTATCAGTGAAGGATTATTCCAAGATCCTTGGATTTGACCCCAATATATTATTTCCTTTTGCATGAAGATTAGCATGGATCTTCATTGTTTAGTGCATCACCTTTAGTGAATACTTTTAAGCTAATGGGGTAAAAATTCTCATCAAAATCTTTTGTAATTTGGGAATCCAAACTCAGACTAAAATTTCTCCTTTTCGCATCATCTTTAGTGAATACTTTTAAGGCTAATGCAGTAAAAAATTCTCATTAAAATCTTTTTTAATTGTGGGTATCCAAACTCAGACTAAAATTTTTCCTTAAAATATAATGTTCAAAATCTGATATATTTTAACGTATCAAAGTCAGACCTTGGTACTTTGATAACCAATTGGTAAAGTATCTATATCCTCTTTCCCACTCCATCGTTTAATTTTATCCAATAATACAATTGTTGAAAATCACATGAAACATTAGCAAACATTAAGTACTCAAAAAACATTAAACAATAGTATTTTTTCCTTTAAATTAAATTTTCGGTCCGAGCAACTCAATCAATATTATCCAGTGGGGACGTCACGCAGCAGCACTGTCTCCTTGGCAACTGAGTTGTTTGTTTTTGAGCTTCTCTTCTCAATTTAAGTATAGAAATAAAATTTCTTGTTAAAAATGCCCTTGGGTCCTTCAACAGATAAAGATGATAGTGAAACGATGTTGGAAGTTGTCAACAGACAAATTGCTGAGATCAAGAAAAAAATTCAGCTCTCAGGTACGGTTCTTTAAAATATTAAATGGTAAAATTAAGAAATCTGTTGTTTCCTAAAAAATAGTTTGAACATTAAAAATTTTTATTATTTTATTTTATTTCTTGGCTTGTAAGTTTACAAATGTTGTTATGTGTACACACGAGCTAAAGTCCAAATACAATATTATTTTACAGAAGGTCAAAGGAAAGCCCATTATGAAGAATGTGACACAGAAAAGAAACGGAACATTGAAAAAATAAGAACTTTAAAGAAAACAATAAAACAACTTCAGCACCAGCTTGGAAAGCCTCCAAAAGTAAGTTTAAGAACAATTAGTTGCTTTTATGCTTTTAGCATTTCTCATATTTTAAAACTAAATCCAGATATCCAACATCTTATACCATACTTAATTATAAATGTTTATCTGGAAACATTTAATATGCTAGTCATGATTAAAAAAAATCTGGTTACTTTTTGTTCTTGAGTTTCAATGGGATTCCTCAAGATGATATAAAGGTAATCAAAAATGTATATATAAAATGAACACAAAGAAATAAATTATTTAAAATAATATTTGATTACTTAACTAAAAACATGTTTAGTTATGAATTAGATGTAAATAAAACAGTGTTAAACACTTTTTTATATATGTTTTTTTTAAATATGTTTTTACAAATATACGCAAAAGGGTAAAATGCAGTAAAGAAAGAGATTCCTTTTTACGTCCAGTGAATTCAACAAATAACATCGTGCTATTCAGAAATGATTTAATTATGTATGTGTAATAAACTATTATTTTGTGTGTGTGTTATGGTGGTTTTGTATCTATTCAGGCGGAAAATTTGATGAGAGATTTGATGTTTGGATTGTAAAGGAGATTTGATGTTTGTATTGTAAAGTATATCCCTGTGTTATGGTAGTTTTGTATCTATTCAGGCGGAAAACTATAAGCACACGAGATCTGATGTTGGTATTGTAAATTATATCTCTTAACTCCCAGAAATGCAGCAGGCCTGTATGTTTTCAGAGAGATACTATATTCTTCATATTTTCTTTTTTCCGAGTAAGTTGCCGACGACATCTAAACATATTTTAAGACGAATATGAGTGTAAAATGTTACTGATAAAGGCAAGCTGATTCATTTTGTCAAGATTATTAATTAGCAGCACAATATTCAATGACAACTGGGTCCATTTTGATCCTTCACAAACAGGTTCCATTTAGTGTTAGGTACCCAGTTTGAAACACCAGTAAGATAAATCTCATTTATAAATAATTTTTATTTATTTTAATCGCTAAGGTTAGTTTAATAAGGTCATAAAATCACATTTTAGCGAATTTCCCCTATAGGGAAGAAGCTATTACCGTAGGTCTCATGGTAAGACCTAAGCCCGAGACCATGATAACTTTTCGTTTTGGGGCCCCCAGAAGCAAAAAACACCATTCGTTCAAATTTCTAGATATATATATATATCTATATATATATGTGTCTGTAAGCACAATAGCGCTCGCAAAAATGGTCCGATCGGAATGAAATTTGGCACAGGCGTGTAAAGTAGTAATTATTCGGACGAGTTCGTGAACCAGCCCGATCGGACCACCAGAAGGGGGGGTAAAGGGGGATAAACCCCTTAAAAAATGGGTTTTTTGAGTTTTTTACATAGAAAAATAAAATTTATCTAATTTTTGTTGGCACCATTGAATTCAGCTCAAAAAAACAAACAATTTAGTATCTTGAATCACTGCTCTATGTTCATTGGTTACCGAGATATTGAAAGTGGTAAACACAGTACGTTGTCCCAATGTTAACCTTATGGGAAATAAGTAAAATTCTACATCTCGTTTATTTCTCAACATATCTTGATAAAACTTGGTAAATAGCTTCTTTTAGTTCAGATCTACTAAATATTGAATTAAAACCATCCAGTTTTAATATACCTGTAGCAGCAGACCTGCATACTCATTCCCCATGTTATTCTTATGGAGCTTACCAAAACATGTCAAATCTCGCTATGTTGGATTGAAATACGTTGTTTTGCATTTGAAATTCGCTGAGTATGCAGGTCTGCTGCAACGGGGGTATTTTAAACTTGTATCTTTTCACAGGGACCAGGTGGTATAGTTTATTGTCTTGAGAAACTCAGATGTTTAAATTAAAATAGAATAGATTGTATACAATTAACAAAAAGTTTGGAATTTTCAGTGTGATGAGAGTATACTGAAAACTAGCAACAAATACCCCAAAGAGACGATAGCCCTTCGCAACAAAGATACCCGGGAAGCAGCTCAACTGTTGGACTACAAAGTGATCGATCTTCAGAAGAAATTAGATCTAATTAGATATCATGCAAAAATGGTATGCACCTTTTTTCCATTTTACAGGTCAATTTTATGTTTTTTTATATGTTATTATTATTTCGGGACTAATATTATATAAGTATTTTTTTAATACACAGTATTTTATCACAAGGTGCAAAAGTGACACTTTTTGGTACTGAATGAATTGTGTTTTATAGTGAGATGAAGCTGAGCACTGAGAAACAATTAAGGACCAAAAAGACACTTTTGTTCTGTGTGATGAAAGTTATATTTTTCTCACTGTGGAAAGAAGCATTTAAATTATTATGTATAATTAATTATAACTAATTGTTAATAGTTCTTACTATAAGTTTGATCTCTGATGATCTCTGAGATCAACCAACTTTTAGATTATAGGTCGTTTGACTGCTTGCTATATTTTACAATGGCAAGAGTTGTACTTAAGCCCTTAGCCAGGATTTTTTGTGGAGATGTTTGAGCTCCCAATCAGGTGCCAGGTTTTCACTCACCAAAAGTGTTGACTTTCTTTAGTCAATTTATGTTCGCTCTTCGCCCCTATGCGGCCCAAATCCAGTGATGTCTGGGGTTTCAACATTACTTTCTGACCTTTTTTTAATGTTATTTCAACATTTTGGAGGGGGGAGGTTAACCCCCTAACCATCCTGGCTAGGACCTTGATTGTACTGAGAAATGCTTGAAAAATAAAAACTTTTTTATTTATTTACCTTTATTATTATGTTTACATTTCTATTATTTACTAAAAAAAATTTAAATTTTGTGAACCACTATCCTAGCATTAGCATTTATACATATAAATGAAAAATGGGTGTCACCGTGAGTCTTTGACCACTGCAGTCGCAAAATAACATGGCGGATGAGATTTCACTACTACTAGTCAGCTTAAATAATCATCCAGTGGCGGCCGGCCCATAAGGACTCTCGGACGCCGCCCCCCCCAGAAGATTTTCAAACACACTGAATTAAATTAGTTTACATATGTATCCGATAAATGTGTAAAAACTACTAATTTTCATTACACTGACCATTAATTATAAATTCATTTCAACTATATGCATAGAAATATGTTGCGAAATTATTTAGGTATCATCTGCTATTGCGCGCACTAGGCCTATATCCCGCGGACGCTAGCCGGAGCGTCCCAATCCTAAGGGCCTGTTTGCACGACGCCCAGTAGAGAGGACAGTCGGTAGGTCAGTACTGTCTTCGACTGGTACTTCGACCCGTGCAAACGGAACGGGTCAGTCAACTGTCTGTACAGTCGGCCAGGACAGCGGCTGACCCCTCGGTCGAAGTAGCTGTCCAACAACTGTACCCCGAACCTAACCTCAAAATTGATTGTAGCGGTTTATTTAAACGTGTTTCACGGTTCAAAGTATACAAGGCAGTTTATGATATCTATATTTTCTTAAATGATTCCTTACAACTTCTGTTATTATACTTGAATTGTTGTAAAAGAAACAATTGACAGAACCATTGTACTAATTATAAATTATTGTTTTTCAATATAAGAAACAATAATTTTAGGTATACAGTATTTAATTTTGTTCAAAAATGACGTGTAAATCATTAAAATACCCCCGTTGCAGCAGACCTGCATACTCAGTGAATTTCAAATGCAAAACTTCATATTTCAATCCAACATAGCGAAATTTGACATTGGTAAGCTCCATAAGAATAACATGGGGAATGAGTATGCAGGTTTGCTGCTACAGGTATATTTAAACTGGGTGGTTTCAACTCAATATTAAGTAGATCTGAACTAGAAGAAGCTATTTACCAAGTTTTATCAAGATATGTTGAAAAATAACGGAGATATAGAATTTTACTTATTTCCCATAAGGTTAACGAATTTCCCATTGGGACAACGTACTGTGTTTACCACCTTCAATATCTCGGTAACTAATGGACATAGAGCAGTGATTCAAATATAAAATTGTTTGTTTTTTTGAGCTGAATTCAATGGTGCCAACTAAAATTCGTTAAATTTTTATTTTTCTATGTAAAAAACTCCAAAAAATTCATTTTTGGGGGGTTTAACCCCTTTTACCCCCCCCTTCCGGTGATCCGATCGGGCTGGTTCACGATCTCGTCCGATTGATTACCACTTTACACGTCTGTACCAATTATCATTAAGATTGGACAATTTTTACGGCCGCTATCGTGCTAACAGACATATATATATATATATATATATATATATATATATATATATATATATATATGTATAAATTCGAACGAATGGTGTTTTTTGCTTCTGGTGGCCCCAAAACGAAAAGTTATCGAGGTATCGGGCTTAGGTCTTACCATGAGACCTATGGTAATAGCTTATTCCTTTAAGGAAATTCGCTAAAAGTAATCTTCACAATCACAGTTCTTTCAAAACTTATTTCAATCAAATTATTAACATACATTACTCATAAGAAAGTTGAAATTTTAAGTAAAGTGCTAAGTTACTATTAGGCCAGTCATTCTACAAAAATTAACATGGGGAACTTCAAAAAAAACTGCAAGAAAACGTTTTTTGATGGAATTCTAATATCCAAAGTTTACCAAAATCGGACCATGGGAACCTCACTAAAATCACGTTTCAAAATGGCGGCTTTTCCCACCATACAATTTTTGAAAAAAAACATTCAACTGCATTTTGTATCAATGTTTTTCGTGATATTGACTTTGGACCGCCGCCAATCATTGTTGGGTTATGGTTCTAAATTTTGACAGAGTTTACATTTTCGGCCGCCATCTTGGATCCGCCATATTGGATGTAAATATTTTTTTTCAAAAGTAAAAATGGTGTTGTGACACATCATTATGGACTAGATTTTTACCCTGAACACAATGCTGAAATCCATTTTTGAAAATATGCATTCGTTAAAAAGATATGCTCAAATAAAAATTCATTCCTATACATTTCTTATGGACGTTTACGTTTTTTAATGATTTTTAAAGAATTATCTCTTATATCTCCAGTTTCTAATTAAGTAGAGTAGGATTCACCTAAGTTGGCCAAAACGAAAGTAAACAAATTATTATCTTTTTACGAACTTAACCATAAAATCCAGCTGTGCTGAAAACATTGTCAACGAACATCTGTTTAGTATAGCACTTGCAATAAAGGGAAAGTTCTGATGCAATTTGCAACTGGAAGTTCACTTGCGCGGCTTAAAATATTACTAAGGGGCTTTTCCAAATAAATTATGTATTAACAGGGAGATGATGTGTCATGGATGCGGCATGGTTAATAGTCTAAGATTTTGTAATGAAATAATATTCACAAAGAAATATAGGCGAGTTTTTGAATAGCCAGTATTACTTGCTGCAAGTCAGTATCTGAAAAGAGAGATTGTTTCATATTGCGGTCAAAACTTATTAAAATTGGCCCAGGAAAAATAAACAAGCAGTTAAACAAACTAAAATATTTGTAAATCAAGAAATAGAATCAAATTAAACTTTGGCAGTTATGTAAAAAGGTTGAATAGAAATAAAAACTTCTAAAAATAGGCGATATTGTAAACATTCTATAACCTATAACAACTTGTAAACAAACGCAACGTGGCGATTTGACAGTTCTGAGAAAATGTAAACAGACACCATGTGTAACCAACAATGTTTTCAATGTTACTTGTATAAACATTTTTGATGAGATGATTAGTACATGCTTTGGCCAACTTACGTGAATCCTACTCTACATAGTTCGTTTTGGCCTTAAAATACTCAGTCATTTAACGGCTTTTATATGAGCTATTGATCAGTAAAATCGGACGACTGCTGGACGAGCTATAAGGCTAAAATCGACACGAAAATCCATTTTTTAGAAATTTGTTTTTGTCAAAGATGATATAAAAGAATATAACTCATCCTTTTTTTGTAAGGATATCAATTATCAATATGTCAAATGCTAGTAGATCAGTGCGTGTTTCAAAACCAATCAAACTTGCAGGCCATGTTTGGGACTTGACATACAAATCTTGAAATAATTATGAAATTTTGAAAAATTGATTTTTATGTTGGTTTGAGGTCTATATCTCACCTCAAACTCAACAGATTTAAATGATCAAGAGCTTAAATGAAAGCCAATTATGTACTGAGTTAATTAAAACATAAAACTGTTTTGAGTCTCTGTTAGTTTTCTAGGTATGAGTCATCAATTATATACCTACAATTTACGAAAGTGAACAGATTTTATGGTAAATTACGGTTCATTTTAAGTAAGTCCGATTTTAATGAGCCATAGCTCATATGAAAGCCCAGAATATTCTGAGTAATTTGAGGGGAGAATGAGCTTTTTAATCCTTTTTGGACCTGCGCTATTAAACTTTGACAGAAAACTAATTTCTAAAAAATGGATTTTCGTGTCGATTTTAGCCTTACAGCTCGTCCAGCGGTCGTCCTATTTTAATGATCAATAGCTCATATAAAAGCCGTTAAATGACTGAGTATTTTAAGACCAAAACGAACTACATACCTTAATTAGAACTGGAGATATAAGAGATAATTCTTAAAAAATATTAAAAAAATTAAACGTCCATAAGAAATGTATAGGAATGAATTTTTATTTGAGAATATCTTTTTAACGAATGCATATTTTCAAAAATGGATTTCAGCATTGTGTTCAGGGTAAAAATCTAGTCCATAATGATGTGTCACAACACCATTTTTACTTTTGAAAAAAAAATATTTACATCCAATATGGCGGATCCAAGATGGCGGCCGAAAATGTAAACTCTGTAAAAATTTAGAACCAATCACCCAACGATGATTGGCGGTGGTCCAAAGTCAATATCACGAAAAACATTGATACAAAATGCAGTTGAATGTCTTTTTTCAAAAATTTTTGTATGGTGGGAAAAGCCGCCATTTTGAAACGTGATTTTAGTGAGGTTCCCATGGTCCGATTTTGGTAAACTTTGGATATGTTAAAATTCATATTTTTTAAGTAGAATTCCATAAAAAATGTTTTCTTGCAGTTTTTTTGAGGTCATCGTGTAAATTGACTGGACTATATTGAGAATTAATGAATAACATTAATGGAGCATCACTTTGTGATTGTAAATAATGGTGACAGTTACCTGGTGTTTCTTGAAGGAAATACTGCGCTGCGGCGCGTACAACAATGACCATCTAAGGCCATCTACCAGATTGACTGATGTGCGGATGTCCATAATTTCCGGACACCCTGTATATGTTGCGGCAAGCAGTTTCGCATAATTAGTTAAGGCACTCTAATTCCTTCAGTTTGAATAAATAATCTTGTTAAGAGAGAGTACATTATCTAAAACATAATATTCTGCTCTTCTTTAAAATGGGATACTCAACGATAAAATTGATGAATGATGATCCGTTTTCTTGTAAATTATTATAAAGGGGGTAAGTTGAATTCATACCCGGCGACTGATATCGATCTGCATACCTGTAAAAGCTAGACTCCGCTCTAGCCTTTATTGACCAAGACATTACATTGATAACACCTTTATCAGCAAAATAGCTCCTGTCGCCGAGGTCAAGGCCAAGGTCGATGTCCACCAACTGACTGTGGTGGACGGAAGTAGGCCTACTTGCACTGGCAACACACTCGGCAAGCCACGCGTCCCACAGCCCTTTCCTTCACCCTCCCACATTGTTGCTGCAGCAAACCCCGACTAGCTTGGAAAGTGTGAATTAATTCCTAATGCTTCCCCATGTTGTTTATTTTTACTCCAATCGACATTTGTAATATTATTATATGGTTTGCTACAATTACAGGAAGTTCATTTTAAAGAAAACTTAAAACAAGTAGTTTACATTTTACACTGTAACGAAAAAGTTTATCAAAGCCGGTTTATCAGTATTAGTAGAAATATTGTTTGGCAATTGGAATAATTTGTTATTGTTATTTGTTGAACATTAACTATAATTATTCATCTTCTAAACAGGCCCGAAGTGTATGGGATTGCTTATTATTGTCTGTCATTATTGAAATAGACGAATTGTTTTATCTCCTATACTCTTATATGAGCAATGTTATCGTCCGGCCGTGCGTGCTTGCTTGTATGCTTGCACATTTATCTCAAAAACGGCTCCGAGGATTTCTTTCAAAGTCTGGAAATAAGTAATTTATGACTCAAAAACGTCTTTTACGCAGATTACTTGGCCAGAGAAAATCTAATAACGTAATAAATCGAATTTTAAAGTTGTAAAATTTTAACATTGGCCTTTATGGGTTGCCGTGATAGCAACGAAAATAAACAAGGAAAGTGTAAACAAATGAAGTAATAATAACAGCTGTTTGGAATCTACAGCTATCAAGGGAAAATACAGCAGGTGGGATGAAGAGTCCATGGAGCAATAAAAAAGGTTTATATTGATACATTTTATGACATTGAGATATTTTATAGTAACTGGATGAACTGGTAAACATGAAATAACACCGAGCAAGGCTCGGTCCACCAGGTACTTCTTATTATAAATTATAGTTAATAACTAGAAAATAATTAATAAATACAAGTAATGGAAATCAACAATTTATTTACATAACACTGACTGTAAACTAAAACATATTGTAGGTTATTTATATTTTAAATACAACTGGATCAGCTGATTTTTAAAATCCTACAACAATGTTAATAATTTTTTGTGAGAAGTGTTATATGATTCATAAATTCACCCAACAAGTTTAATTTATCCAAAAACAGCAATGAAAGTAATTAATTATGAAACAGTCCATGTAGAATAAGTTCTCAAATTCATTTATTCGTATTTATACCCTATGAAAGGAGTGATTTAACATTTAATCAAGTTATAACATTTAGATAATACAAATTCAAATAGAGAATAGTTTTAAATCGTTTTTCTCCACATTACAACAAAATCGCCTGTTTTACAAACGTCAAAGGTGGACCGAAACACATAGTTTGCCGCCAAGGTGCGATAACGTTTTCGGCCCTACGTCCGCTAAAATATACATGTATTGTAAATGAATAGTTTAGTTCCTATATTTAGGAAAAAGGTATGTCAATATTTTGGTACCAATATTATATTGGTGTATCGGTATTTATCTTCTGATACGTATCGCCTCAACACTTTCTTTTCCGTAGGTTGAATCATACCCTCAACGTGTTATTTTGGTTTTAAATTGAAATTCAGATTTTTGATGTGATATAGTGTTTTATTGGGTAGAGTGGTGAATAATAGCGTTCGCACTTCGGCCAAAAAGGTTTTGCAGCTCTCGATCTTTTAAAATTCTCGACTTCGTCTCGAATTGGAATAACGATCTCGAGGCGGCAAAACCTCGTTTTCGGTCATTGTTGCGAAATATACTAATATGATGTAATGAGTCAGTGCTAATAATGAAACCAGGCAAAATTGTGGTTCGGATCTCGCCTTTAAAAGTAGGTCCCTTAGTTACCATTGGCTGTTTGGCTATTAATTAACAGTCCTGTCTAGGGAACATGTCGGCCTTAGTAACAAGACTACAATATCGCGGCAAAATCATCGTTCACTCTTCTGTCATTAATACTTAGCCGAAATACATACCTGGGTAGGTCGCCAGTTCAAGCATTGTATAACGTATAATGTAAGATATTATGTATTGTGCATTATTCATTCCAGATCCCGAAACGTCCTGAAACTTGTTTTTTACTAATCAGTGATGGCAAATGTCTGCAAAAATCCAAATCAAAATATGAAATCACCATCACCAACAATGAATTTCAAACAAAGTATAACTGTGTATTTCCTTTAAATTTTTGATCAGCCGCCATTTTGTAATGAATGAACCTTTTAAAGTGCGGTTTGCGGCATTGAACTCTACTTCATTAGCCCTTTAAAACGATGTGCATATCGACCTATGCTTACATTTAAGATTCTTTACCGACTCCTTTTGGGCCGTCCCGACTAGGGGCCAAGAGTCAGTAAACACCTCAGAAAGTAGTGTTTTTACATAGGAGTGAATGTGCTAGGTTTGATTTCTCAAACCAATTCGGTTAAAAAAAATTAGCCGTTTCGGGACTTTTCATCGCGCGCGTGTGTTTGTTTATACAGTGTGTAAAAAAGTCCGTCCCCCCTTCATTTTTTTTTGTTTGTTACAACAAACAATTAACCTTTGGGGAATGATACTAACTTAACTCAAATTATTTTTTGACGTTATCAAAAATTTTGAGTGTCCCCCAGAAATGGGGGACTTTGGGGGAAACTCAAAATTTTCAAATGCAAACACCTTTCGAGTGACCCCTCATTTTAAAGAGCGTTCAAAAAGTAGATGAATGGTGAAAATTGGAGGTCTCTAACGTGCTTCTACCCAAATTGACAGCTTGTCAAAGTTTTTAGGAGTCGTATTTAAAACTTTGACAAGCCGCCAATTTTGATAAAAACACGTTAAAGACCTCCAACCTCCACCAATCGCCAATTTTTAATAAAATAAATTTCTTCATTCTACCATGCACTAGCAATACACAACGAACACTGTCCTTTACGAAATGCAAGTGTGCAAGTAACGTTATAACCATGGATGAACTACTGAATATAACAAATATATACTAATGGATGGTAATGTTAGGATGTAGGCCTATTTATACAGGGCGAGTCTTCTAAGCCGTCCACAACAGATTATATATAATCTGTTGCCTATAGGCAAACGGCTTAACATACAAAGACGAAACAAAATATTTCTCCAATAAATCATACCTAAGGAACAACGTAAAAATATTGCTAAGCTTTATGAAATACAGGGTGTTCCAAAAACCGGGGGTCACGGGTTCGAATCTCGGAATTTTCAAATATAAACTATGCCATGTTATACATCATTTCAAAGCTCTAAGCAAGATAAACAATTTGGTGAAAACAGAACTCAATTATCTTTATTATTTTAAAAATGGCGGCCGTTTTTGTGCAAAATATTGGTATTTACGTAATACCATGTATCTCGAGAACTACTGAAGGTTTTTTCGTTCTGTTTGAAAATTCTTAATCCTTGTAAACTCAGATTTAATTTAAAGTGCAACATGCCAACATTAAAAGAAAATTAATATTTGAAAAAATATTTATTTTTTATAAATGTTGGTAGCACTGAAAATAAAAAATTTTAAAAGGCAACATATGTTAAATAGTATATCATTTTAAAGGTCTTGCAAAATCCTACAATTTTTCAATTTATACTCCCCTTCTATCTTTGGTAGTTTTTCAGTAATAAACAAACAACTCTATTTTCCCATATAACGCCCATGTTAAATTTGCTGTACTAAATGTTAAACAGTTAAAGAATGCAAATTTAAATGCTTTGACAACTGCACATTAACATGGGCGTTATATGGGAAAATGAAGTTTTTTTATTATTACTACAAAACTACTTAAGATAGAAGGGGAGTATAAATTGAAAAGTTGTAGGTTTTTGCAAGACCTTTAAAATAATATCCGATTTGACATGTATTGCCATTTAAAATTTTTGATTTTCAGTGCTACCAACATTTATAAAAAATTAAATAAACAAAATTTATTTTCTTTTAATGTTGGCATGTTACACTTCAAATTAAAGATGAGTTTACAAGGATTAAGAATTTTCAAACAGAACGAAAAACCTTCAATAGTTCTCGAGATACAGGGTATTCCGTAAATACCAATATTTTGCACAAACACGGCCGCCATTTTTAAAACAATAAAGATAATTGGGTTCTGTTTTCACCAAATTGTTTATCTTACTTAGAGCTTTAAAATTATGTATAAAATGGCATATGTTTATGTTTGAAAATTCCGAGATTCGAACCCATGACCCCCGGTTTTTGGAACACCCTGTATTTTAAAACGCTTAAAAATATTTTTACGTTGTTCCTTAGGTGTGATTTAGACGGGAAATTTTTTGTTTCGTCTTTGCATGTTAAGCCGTTCGCCTATAATCTGTTGTGGACGGCTTAGAAGACTCACACTGTATAGTTACATCTTAGATATGCTATTTTAAATTTTTCGCGGCAAATTTCAAGAAAAACCATATATTAAAAACAGCCGCCATTTTGAAACGGTTGAGGATTCTTTATTATTATTTTCTACAAAGATAGCGTCTAATAAGCGACTAAGATACTAAACTTGAAATTACTACTACGTGATGAATTTAAATTAATATTCCTGTAATAACTAAAAGATATATAACAAATTTTCTCCTTCTTCAGAGATAAATTATTAGCGGTACACCAGTCCTGAACAAGGTTTAAACTATCTTCAAGTTTTTCATGTGTTACCTGTATACTATTACAACAAACTTTCAGGCCCAAGTCATCAGCAAATAAAAAACCTTTTATTCCGTCTCTTTCAAAATTTAAAGGCAAATCGTTAATATATATATTAAACATATATCGAATTCATTAATTTATTGAAAAACAATAATTTATAATTATCAGAATGGTTTTGACAATTATTTCTTTAACAATTATTCAGGAATAATAACAAAAGTTTGAAGGAAAGATTTAAGTAAACAGATTTTATAATTTACCAAGTATTTTTGTATTTTGGACCTTTAATAACATTTAAATAAACCGCTAAAATCAATTTTTAGGTTAGGTTCGGGGTATAGTTGGACAGCTACTTCGACCGAGGGGTCAGCCGCTGTCCTGGCCGACTGTCCAGACAGTTGACTGACCCGTTCCGTTTGCACGAGTCGAAGTACCAGTCGAAGACAGTACTGACTTACCGACTGTCCTCTCTACTGGTCGCCGTGCAAACGGGCCTTCAAACTGTCCCCCGAATCTAACCTCAAAATTGATTTTAGCGGTTTATTTAAATGTGTTTCACGGTTCAAAATGCACAAATACAAGGCAATTTATAATATCTACTTTTATTAAATTATTCCTAAGTATAATAACAGATTATTATACTTGAATTGTTGTTAAAGAAACAACATTTTTTTAACTATCAAAAAAATAAAAATCTTTAAACGTTTCAAAATAGCGGCTATTTTTAATATTTGGCAGCAAATTTCAAAATAACCAAATATTTAAAATAGCCATAATTTTGAAACGGTTAAAGATTTTTTATTAATATTTTGTATAAAGATAGCGACTAATAAGATAAACATTTTCGCACAATCTCAACGCTGTAACTCAACCCGTTAAAGAGTTATGAATTATTTTGTAAAAACACATACATACAGACAGACGCTTAACTAAATGAGATAGGACATTATGTCTATACAAACTTTTTTGGTTATTTTGACCCAAGAAATCACTAAGTAAATTATTGCCCCACAATTTTTGAACACCCTGTATTAGTATAATGTCCTGTAAACAAAGGTAGACGTAAACATTTCAGTAGTTCGTGTTTTTTAACTATTTTTATTGTTGTGTAGCAGACAATCGTTTTGAATTCCCGCGCATTTTACAAGCTACTGTCTGGAAATCATCTGCGCCGTGCAAACGAGCAGAGACAGTCAAGAACAGTTGGACAGTCCGTTTTAAAAAAAGGGACAGTTACTGTCTACTGTCCTCAACTGTACTGGGCGTCGTGCAAACAGGCCCTAACGCATGCTATCTTATGGCAAATCGAGCAGTCAGCGGTGAGGGTGCTCTGACGTCACTACCATGTTCTGATATATGGCGGCTCGGGCAGAGTCCGAAGATGCGCGCGCACATCAGCAATCAGTGCAGCCACCACAATCTCTTTAGGGCAATAAGAAACTGAACCTTTGCTGCCGTTATGATTGCACGATTCATGTTGGCTCACCTGTTGTTTGCTCGTTTTAGTAACCATAGCAACCAACCTCTTTAACATCCAAACCGTAACTTAACCTAAACGGTGGGTGAAGCATGGGAGCTGAAGTGAGGTTATTTATTTACATGCTGTGTTTCATGTATCTATTTTACTCCAATGAGACGGTAATCAGGGATGGTGACAAGTGATTAATATTATTTTAATAGTGAATTCAGCGGATATTGGTAATATTACAGACCATGAAATGTGAATAGCAATCGAAGGTAGGTGAAATACACAAAATCCGTAATACTCTTGGTAGTTAGTAGTAAGTGAGTCCTCCTGTTCATTTAACCCACCAGCCGCCACTGTAATCATCTGATTTAAAAAATGACAATTGTTAATAGAAGGTAAACAATGTTTTTAGAAAAGTGACCAAGCTCCCATTTGATAAAAATAAAGTACCAATCCACCTGTTTTTTGGCCATCCGCCAAGTTGTATTGCGAGGCTTATAGACAAATGCACTATTTCTGCACAATAAACAATTGCTACTTCTGTTCTGGTTCCTAACCGAACCCACTGAACAAATTTTCGGTGGATATACCAACAATAACCAGCTGGGAAATCCACCACTAACACTGGTAGATAAATTACTGGGCGCGTTCAGCCGCAGTCACCGGTGGGTAATATACTAACCTATATTAAGTGAACGGTAGCGGTGGACGTACCACCTACCGACCATTGTTTTGCATCCACCGATGCTGTGTTTACGGTGGATTCGGTAAGTAACCGGACATTGTTGATTGTCAAGATGCGGTGGATTTGCCTATTAGTGACTATGGTAACCGGTTAGCCACCGGTGACTGCGGCTGAACGCGCCCACTGATGAGAGTGGCTGAACATGCCCAATACATCGATGTTTGAGGTTAGCATACCGAAAAAAATCTATAGACTTTTGTCCAAGGTAAAAAAATAGTGGTTTTACAGAACCGTTAGAGAACTAAAACAGCTGTTTTGACTTGATAAACATTTATTATCTCCTTGAATTCATAAGGTTTAATTGCGCACATAATGATAAAAATATAAATAGTATAGTAATAAATTACATAACAAAATAAAAATAATATTATTTTCAAAACAATATCTTGATTAATTTGACTAAATATATCATCAAGAGAAAGCTAAAAAATTAATGTCATAAGTCAGACTGACATTTATTAAATTTAATATAAATTGACATGATCGTAAAAATATTTTTAAAACCCCCAGAATCTTGATGTTTTTGATTTATTTTAAGCGTTAAGATAACAATATAACAAAACAAATAAGTATAATTGAGGCCGGAACAATAACCTGAGGGCTAGAATGTGGTGCAATTCACTAAATTCCAATGAGGCAATGAGGCTTGTGAATAAAGAAAGTTATCTGTCAAGACTCAAAAGAATTGTTTAAAGTTTCTATAATCAGATGTATTATACAATTTGCATACATACATACAACAAAATCTTTGTTTTTATAGAAACCCTAATTATTGGGGAGGAGAGGAAAGAGGTATTCTTTTTTGAATGAATTATACGCTCCAAGGTTTTAACACCCCTATTGCACTTTACTAAAACAAGTGGCTGTGCTGCAATAATGCCTTGAGTAATAAGGGCCCTAATTTAAATAGTATATTTTATACCATTTAACTTTTATTTAAGTTTTTAGACTACTTGATTAATAGTACAATATGTACTTTTAGTTCTATGAGCATATTGAATAAAAGGCGACACTCACTAACCTGAACCTCAATAACTCAAAATTCTTGATGGCTCGAATTATTTTCAATCCCTTGGGACAAACCTGTTCAAGTAAAATAAATAACCATTCATAATCCAAATTGGTTTGGAGGTATCTCGAAGTTTTCTCATTGGACCTTTGTAGTCGAAAGTCTGACATCAAAACGTGCAAGTGAGTATTATCCTTTCAAGCACATATCCTGTCATATTTATTCCTTACTCCTTTATTACTCAAAATTTTATTTAGTTGACCTCTATATCTGAAATTCAGCTCAAATTACCTCTGTAAGCCGAATTTAATTAAGAATTACGACAGTAACTAAAAAAAAATCGCAGCTCCATACCATAGAATTTTGGATTGCAAGTGTCTACTGTACAATCATTTAGTTACCATTATAACTTTCTCCCTAATATATAAAAGATAGACGATAAATTACAGTTTTGTTAACAGCACCAGAAAAGGATGAAGGACCTTGCGGACGAGTATCAAGAGTTGCTCATCAACACAGCGAACGAAGGGATCAGAAATCAGCTGGACCCTCGTGGCAAAGTGGGTGTCTACTATCTACCTGAGTATCAGCCACTGATCGTGGACTGTAGACGAACAATAAAAGAGTACATTAAGGATATAGAAATTGGAAAATTGTCAGTAATAGACTATGTTTATCGGTATGAACTCAATTGATACTCTTTTATAATGAGTGAAAATTAAAAAGAAATTTGACTGATAATTTTCCAAAGATAGTTAAAAAAAGTTATTTTGGAAAAGAATTAACGTTTATCCCTTCAAGGAACCTCAAAATAAAGACATCTGAAGTCAAATAAGAAGTAAATCTTAATTAGCTTCTCTTAATAATCTCTTAACTTTCTCCCCAATTCTGGTTCAAACCTTTTGATCCTTTTCATAGCTTTTCCACCCTTACGTGAAAGGAGGGACTGGTCACAAGAAACCACCAGCCAGAAACCAAAATTTGAACTGCAGCAGCACTTATGTCTCTATTAAGATCAACAATGAAATCAAAACATGGTGGTGGTGGTGATTATGGAGGTTGTTATTGGAACTCACAATAATTCCTGTACATCACCCTTTCTGCACAGTAATATCTGACATGTTTGAAATATTTTGACACATTCAAACTTATTACACAATCTGCTGTCTGAGTGCTTTAACAACTCACAGTGTCTGTACTCCTCACAGCAAGTTTCCGTCCTGGAAAACAACATCCACAAAGTGGAGATGAACATGATGGAGGCGGAACACATGCGGAAGAAGTACCGAGCTATCCGCGCCAGTCTGCTGGAGGACAGTGTTCTGTTCGAGAGCACCCTGGACAAACTGGAGCACAACATCATGAAGCAGGAGACAGAGATCCGCCACCTGCAGGTGACTATCCACACAGTACCGAGCTATCTGCCACCTGCAGGTGGCTGAATATCCACCCAGCAGGGATGTAGCCAAGGGGGGAGGTCCATGGGGGTACCTTCCTGTTGGGACTTCAGTCATCAGACCCCTTTCTTACTAAAATCCTGGCCTTGTCCCTGTACACAGATTGATCGTAGAGAATGTATATAGATATCGTTAAGGTGTGCTGCCACTTTTGAGGGCAAAAATTGAAAGAGCACATGTATCATAGTGTACATAACTGTTTTATACCCAACTTAAAGGTGAACAAAGAGATTATTGAAGAGGTTTTAATCATCAACTGTGACTGATGTCACTGATGTCATTAATTTACTTTAATTATTTATGCTAACTCTGAATTCACCTTTAAACAAGACTGTGAATAATTATCAACTATTTAATCTCTGTCACACTAATTGCAAGTTTTTTTCATTTTTTAGGGTGTAATTGAAAATTGATATCAGTATACTCTGGTGACTGAGTGTCCACTTCAAATTGACCCCAAAGACAAAAATGTTTTGTTGTGTCGTCTTGTGTAGTGTGTGGCCAACTTGAGGGTACTTAAGTTGTGGTTAGCCGCATTTGCAGGTGGAAAAAAGTGGAAGCTCCTTAAATCGTTTCTTAAAATGATGATTGTATAGAATTGTAAAACTTACAGACATGTGGTAAGCTCTGTGGGAGCTTTTAGCTGGCATATTTCTTAAAAGTTTAATATCCTCACACAATTGTTCAATGTCATCTCCAAAAAGTGGCAGTTTTCAAAAATTGTAATTAAAAATAATTGTTTGCGTGAGTCTAAATGTATCCTATGTAAAACCTCAACTTATCTTTCAGGCCATCAACAGAGAAGCACTCGATCTGAGGGACAGCACCAAGGGGATACTCCTTCGACAAGAAGTCATGGTCATGAACGCAGGGAAATCCCGAGAAAGACAGCTAATGGAGCTCAAGTAAGATTGATATACTACTCCTTATCTTTACAATAATTAAATATTTAAAATAATTTTAAATAAGAAACCTTTTTCATATTTTAGAAAAAGACCTTTTCCATAGTTTTCTTCTCTTTAACCGAACAATTTTTCAGAATGCGAGTTGATGAGCGCAAGGCAGAGTTAGAGCGTTTGGAGCGGCGCATTTTCCCGACAGGTCGTCCGTTGATGCATCAAGACACAGTGACCTCGACAGATATGACACACGCTCCCTCAGACGAGAACTCACAGACTGTTGAAAACCTTGAGAAAGCATTCACCACATTGAAAGAAGCTACAGGTAGTTTGAAAAATGGTCTTTGATGTACTGTTTGGTGATTAAGACTTGAGGTTTGCAGGGTTCTTGGGTTTTTAAAGCTGTGTAATGAGCTTAGAAATCTACAATTACTACTACACTGGGCCGCTCCTGATGGAGTGGCCGGGTGTAGTAGTAAAGTAAGATACTTACAGGTCTGGAGGGTCCCGGGTTCAAATCCCACCGATCACCAAGGGCAAAATTTACTAAGTGATAATGTCGCAGCCACAGGGGTGCCACAATAAGCTGATAATAGCTGCAGTGCATGTCCATGCAGCCTACTGACACTTGCCCTCTGTTTGAAATAAATTACTTAATGAATTAATTACCGGTACATGTATTTTTTTGTAAAATGTAAGGTATCCAGGAACTATTTAACACACTTTCCTGAATTTAGGAGTAACCGACACCAAAGATGTCCTGCAACGGTTCTTGTCCCAAATAGAGACCCGAACTAGACTTACTTACTTGAAAGATACAACTGAAAGGGAGAAGAAGCAGTTGGAAGTGAGAAAAGACATGATGCTTGCTGAATTAGAAGCCTTTAAATTTGCTCAAGTCAAAGATAAGGAACAGTAAGTACTAAAAAAACTGATGAGCATTCAAACTATTACATACTGTATAGTAGAAATACAGTAGGTGCAAAACGAAAACCTAAAACCAGGCATACAAACCCTCTTAACATTTTTGGTTTTTGATTCAGAAAACCCCAATTCTAGTGGAAACTTTATAAGAATAATGGAATGATGGAACATAATGTCTCATGCAGTTTCTAGATTCTATTTTGATTAGATGTAATTTCTATTTTAATGTCTTTAAAATATTCTAGAGACCTTCAATCAATATTTTTTAAATGTAGCTCTAAAAACTAAAAAGGCCGCCATTTTGAATTAAACCTTCATTACCTTATTTTAGCATTTTGAGAGAAAATATTTTTAAATATTTTCTTAGTACAGATATCTAGAGCCTTTAGAGAGTATTTGTGCCAAGTTTTGTGGCCCAAAGCCTTATAGTTTTTGAGAAACTGTGATCAATGAGTCAGTCAGTCAGTCAGTCAGTCAACCGTTTTTGGCTTTTGTATATATAGACCAAATAAAAACATTTTTTCCAGGAATGAGGAAGAGGTAGAGAAACTGAAAATAGCAATCCAAAATGAAATTGAGAAAAAAGAAAAATTGGATGAACAGACAGCAACAATAAGAGAACATATTCTGCAGATCAAGAACACACTGCTCAGAATGTGCTCCATGTTACATGTAAGCAAAGCAAAGATCACTTACTTCTTTAGCAGCAATTATGTCCAGAAGCAAAGAAAAACAAATTCATTTTTAGTTAAATTTAAAATTTAGTAAGACCCCTCTTGGTGGGGAGGGCCCCCAGCCACCCCCATATAATTCAATGTTTTGAAGCAGGTCAAGTGGATCGGCCATAGCCACCCCCATTACTGTAAGAGACAAAAAGTGATCCACCCTCATGTACCGCCAGGGACATGGCTCAGCCTCCAGTGTAATACGGGCATAACCTTTGAAAATATATCATGGGGTGTTTTAAATCTTAATTCAAAATACTAGCTTATGAAACTTCTAGACAGAGCTTCAAGCTTGAATAAATAATGCAAATAAAAATTTAGACTGAAAATACATCAATACTTCAACTACAGTATGTATTTATAGTAATTAGTTATTTTAATGGAATAAAAATTGGAAACTTTATAGAAATTTACATCAAATTTGAGAGGATTTGTTCTCATCACATGGTCATTTGAAATGTCTATATTTTACAAAAACTTAAAAATATTTATTTAAAACCTTAATCTCATACATTTGTAGGAGTATGAACCTACGACAACCCCACCGGCATCAGAGGAAATCAAGAACTCTGAGGAAACTGTGACCCTGCTCAAGGCTAAACTAAGCAGCCTGTTCAACAAGATTGACAAGGAAGAGCAAGAAGAAGAAAAAGTGAGTAGTACTAATTCAAAACAAGGAAGTTTCTTAATGTGTTACATTGGCTCACTCATTCACTAACAAAATTATATCACGAGAAATGAGGAATAAACAAAAACCTGCAGTAATGTCTCACTTTAAGGAAAAACCAATCAAGATAAATGCCTTTACGTTGTAAAAATTGTTTTGAAAGTTCATTAACATTCAGAGGCCAGTTTTTCAAGTTAATTGCTCAATATCTTTTGTTTAAATAAGGTGTTTTTTTTTAAACGCAACCCAAAACTTTATTTTATAAGTGAAATATTATTTCTCCCCAGAATCCCCTGATTTGACGCCACTGTATTATTTTCTTTGGGGATACATAGAAAGTAGGGTCTACAAAAACAATTCACAGAATATTCAGCACCTCAAAACAAACATAACAATTAGAATGCAAGAAATTCAAAGAGGTACCTTGCAACATGTGTTCAGGAATTTGATGGAGAGAGCACAACTTTATACAAATGCCAATGGCGGATTGTTTGAACACATAATGTTTACTAAATGTCAAACTTAAATAATAGGTTGTATAAAATGTAAAAATCAACAAAACAATACTCATTTCTTATTTAGATGTTCATTATTCAATCTTAAATATGGGTTGTGTTTAAAACAAAAACACCATGTATAGATTTGATTAATTTTAACACTTGAATTTCAGTGATTCCTCTAGATGTCACCAACAAAACCAATTAAGTTTTCACAACTTTTACTTGTTTTACAGGTTTTCGATAACTGAGGCAGCCTCGGATAATTGAGGGTATACCGTACGGACAAACAATACTTTCATTTGTTAGAGACTGCGATTGGTTTGTTTGTGTTGCAGGCCGGTGTGAGGGTGACTCGGGTCGACGCACCGGTTTACCCGCAGGCTCTAGAGGTTCACCCGGACAAAACCAGCGAACCCGAAGATGATGACGAGATCCCGACCCGAGGCTTTCTCAAGCGACAGGCCCAAGTCATCATTGATGCCAAGAGCCGACGTAAAGGCTTCCGAGTGGCCGTCCCTCGCACGTTTGGCAGGATGAAGTAGTTGCAAGTTAATCTCGGTGTAGGTTTTTTAATTCTACTGTGCAATTGTGGTATTGTAGTGCAAGGGAGAATTTCTAGAGCTTTGAATTTTGAGAAACATGATTTTTCACAAAATATTAGGTGGTTTGCAAATTCAATATGAGACACAGTATTCCACTCATTTTTGTGAATGATATTGTTGTATAGTGAATTTAATTTTGATTGTTGTCCTACAGGAGGTACCATCGCTAGGTGTTCACATTAATTAACAATTTCTCTGTTTTATTCAACCTTTGCCAATCACTTCTTTTGTATGTAGTATGAAAATTATACATTAAGAAATGTAGTTTTTTTTACTTTTTAGCTAATTTCCCCTATAGGAAGGAAGCTATTACCGTAGGTCTCATGGTAAGACCGAAGCCAAGGACTGTTAAGGTATAGCTTTGTTTTAGGGCCCTCAGAAGCAAAAAGCAACATTCCTTCAAATGTATATATTATGCTAATTACTCTTACATTTTTCGTATAACCGTATTCAAATAGTAATAATTTGAAGGATTTTTTCTCCTCTTTAATTTCTTTAATTTGATATATAACATTTTGGTTTTTGATCCAAAATTATAGACAGAATATGTTCGCACACAAAGATGTTGTCCTGATTTTCACGGGTTACATCGTGCAGAACCATATCCTGACGTTATTTTTCAATGTACAATAAGCAACATACCAAAATGAAAATAAATCAACCATATACAATATGCAACTTTATTTTTCTGATATTACACAAAAATAAAAGTACTTGGCGACTGAGTTTAAAAAAATGGGGTTTTAGCTAGTTAATATTTTGAGCTTAAACAACTCGGAATGTAAAAAGAAAATTAAAAATGTAAAAATAAAATCATTCTTTCTAAATTAAAATAAATATAATTTGTGCCCATGTGGACGTTTACAAGTGCTAATCGCCGACCCCGTGAAGGAATATTTACTACATTCATCACCGTTTGGCCACTTATATGAATACGTAATCATGACTTCTGTGATTTGATCTTTTGTTACATTTAATTAAAATATATTATTTTACTCATCACAACTGTTTTTTTTATTTATTAACTTACAATACCTCTTAAATGTGATTATGCTCCTCATTTGGATTGATTGAACTCATGATATAAATCCTCAACTATTTATATCATAAAATTACGTCTTTAATGGCTAATTGTAACCACGGCACAAGACATAAGCAGGTTTCACATCGTCTTTGTTAATGAGTTCCATTATAACACAGTAGCATTTCTAAAATGGACCTTCACGATAACCTTTTGCCTTACATTGTAAAAATTGTCTTGAAATAGTTATTTATCGATTAAGCAGGCAAAGTGGATCTTTCTCGCTTCACCAAAACTGTCACGAGGAAAGACGTTTTGCACACAAAATACATACATTTTCCGACAACTGCATTTTTTAATTCACATACAATAAATACACTCACAATTACTCATTTCCATTGTGGCTGAATTATGCTTTTAAGGTAATATCAGCTGGCGAAGATAAAGTGATCAACTAGCAAGCATAAATTACTTCATTGCTCCTCAGTAAACAGTTGTTTTACAATTTGTTTTCAGTCTGTAAATTGAAACTTTATGCCCGGTTGTAGAAAAATATTATTACTTAAAGATGGGGCAAGTGAGTTTCTTGATTCCTGCAGGGCCTGATTAACCACTAGGCTGACGACTATGCTGCAGCCTATGGCGCAGTCATCCAGGGGCGCCACAAGATGGAGAATAAATATTGTTTTTATTTTTTAGTGAATTAAAAATTATATAACTAATTCCCGCGCCCCCTTTTGCGTAAATGCAGCCTGCTTAGCATGTTTTTTTTATCAAACCTAAAGGTACATCCTTTAGTCTTGCTATGAGCAATGTTTGCTTGATTGCTTGCTTGATCATGCTTGATTGTATAATTATCTAGATTACGGCTTCGAGGATTTCCTTCAAAGTCTGGAAATGACAAATTTCTGACTGAAAAACATGTTCTATGCAGGTTACTTGGCCAGAAAAAACTAATAACTTGATTGAACACATTTTTTAAGTAGATAAAAAAGGCAGAAGAAATCTTGGTCCTCCAGGTACTCTTAAAAGTATAATGAAGACTGTTACGAATTGATATCTGAGTCAGATGTAGAGAAGTCAAAACTAGAAAAGAAGAGCAGTAGGGGTGTAAGTTGCGAGATTGTCAATTGAATCAGTGTCACAGGCAGCGGGGACTTGTCCTTGAACATATAACTGATTAGAATGGACTTAATTATTGCATTTGTGATAGTTTTAGTCAGCACTGATCATAGTTCAGTTATTTTCAAGATTAAATATAGTTTTTAAGCCATTAGTTCTGGAGGAATTAAATTCGTAATTTCATTGTATATACGATACATCTGGCATCTGGCGATATATAGGGTTAGAAGGGGGCTGAAGAGGTGGGGGGGCGCCAAATCAGCTCTAGCCTAGGGGCGCCACACCTCTTAATCAGGCCCTGGATGCCTGAATCCAAAATTCCACCTTTATTTGTCAAAAATAATGCCAAAGCAACAAAGTTTCTCCACTTTATTACAAGTCTTAAAAAACTCTGATATGAACAAACAAGGTGCTTGAACTAAACCCCTCATCCGAGGAATTTATAAATTGGTATTATCGAAATGGGAAAGAAAGTAAAAGCTTTTGTGTTGGAACTTGACATTTATTACTCTCGACACCGTGTAAACAGCGAACAAGCAGAACTTTTCAAACACAGATAATCACATTTCACAATCTGGCTCCGACTCTTATATACAACTTTACCCATATTTTGTACAACAGATGGCAGTGATACCTGGTGTATTAAAAAAAATTAATTTACTAACAAAGCTGATTTTTCAGTACTTCCAAACATCGTAAAATGCCAAAGATTTTGTAGCATTTTATAATGCTGATACTTTTGCTATGTACATAATGTTTCAAATAAAAGAAAAAGGATAAATAAACATTTAGAGAGAAACTTAACATTGTATAAATATACTGAAGAGATATCTTTATTTACATGAAACAATCCTTTTTTGCTTCAATTATTTTACTCGTCCAACACAAAATGCCCATTCTGGTAATTAATATTATAGAAATTCCGAAGGATTTTGCCTGAAATAAAGCTAAAGAAAAAAAATTGAACGTCTTTTAATATTGTCCGCCAATAAATCTTAATCCAAGTGAAAAAATGAATGATCTTAAATCATTAAGCTAGTGAAACAAATAATAATACAACAAAAATGACTGAGTCAAAGAGTTCGGATAGATGGTTAATATGTAACTTAACCAAATACTAGTCTTATGTTTGGCTCTTTTTGTGCAAATATTATAGAAACCATGAAAAATAAATCAGCTTAAATATTTTAAATATTCTGCTGGGAGGGGCAGAGTTTCGGTAGTAGCATTAAAAGATATTACTCGACTTAAATAATAATAAAACTTTAAGAAATATTCTGCCTCGTAAATGTTCATGACTTGGTTCCCTTCGATATACCTTGAAAAACAACAAGCATACTTATCCATTTAACATGATTAAAACCCTAGTGACTAACAATTCCAGTCATAATCATAACTTTGCATGCATTTACCAATGAAAGAGACTCAAATGTAAAAATACTAACTTATTCAGTCTTATATACCTGACTTTCCTTCGCTGCTTTACAAACATAAGGATGATCTACAAGAATTTTAAGAGTTTGAAATCAATTCAGTTTTTGTTACACAGTCTTCTCATTCTTATACAGCACACACCTGATTATCTGAGGAAGCTGTAGGCTGAAATAATTGTTTTTATTTTCAAGTGGAACATAACAATGAGCTAGTAACATTTGTCTCATTACAGCCAAATACTATGATAATAATGACCTTTGTATTATTTGAGGATCTCTAAATTTAAAGCAGCCTCAATCCAAAAGACCTCAGATAATCGGGATTGTATTGTATTTGTAAATGACCATATTCTAAAATAAAAATAAATAAATAATGGCGGTAAATATCTGAACTACCTATTATTTCCAGGCTTTCTACAGCCGATGATAAAAAACAATACAATATAAAGTAATGAAAGTACAAAACATAAAGTTAAACAAATATTTATTGTAAGTGTGCAGGAGTTAATTTTAAATTATGGGGGATATGATATTCAGCTTAACATTATGAAAAACAAAATATTAAAAATAACAAACCAAATATTTCAAATCCCAAGGCAACAAACAATTAATTGAAGGCAAAAAGGAAAATCAATTATGTGTTTTAAATTTTAAGACCCCATCAACTGCAGACAAAAAAATTAATCTGAGTGATATGTTCTGGCTTCCCAATAAAATGAACACATGGACGAAAAATACATTTTGATTCATTAAAAGGTTAACCATTGAAATAATAGTTAGAGCGAATAAAAAATAATATCAATATACTAGTGCATATAGCATTATCTAATATACATTATACATAAGCTAAAACATATGAATAATTTAACAGAATTTGGTAAGTTATCGAAATATAAAGTGTCAGTAAATTAGAAATCTTTTTCAAGTCCTCAATGTAATACTGATGTAAAACTTTCTAGAGTGCTCTAATCCGTTTAAAAAACTGATTATTGAATACGGTTTAAACAAAATAATTATTAATTTGAATTTGAAAGTAGGGTCTTCAAACCTGTTAATACACAGGTTAGTTACTACACATCATTTTTCAATTTTTGGGTTGTATTGGTTCAGCAAAAAGAAATGATTTCATATTGAACCACTTTTTTGTAAATGGCTTAGTGTCAAGTTATATGTTTTTTTTGCATGCTAACATTAATATGATTTTTACTAATATCTTGTAGAACATTTTAGTAATAATAAGTATACTTGATTTTAAATTTGTCTTCAAAACAAAATAAAAAATTAATGTTTTTATAATGGGCTGGTAATAAAAATACTCACAAAAGAAACATGAACAGCAAAATACTTTCTTAGTTCAAAATTATATTAATTGATATAAATACATCATACCATAAATAATAATAACAGTTATCTATAAAAATCAATGACTGAGGTTAAAGCTACGCCATTTAAATATTTACACTGACTTCGTTCACACCACTGTTGTTATGCATTACTCTTTTCTAAAAACAGACTGAAATAATAGTTATAATAGTTAAATTGTTTTAAATTAACAGAAATTTTATGATATACATTTTATGAAGTGTTATCAAAGTTTCATAAAATGTCCACCCAACGGATGGAACTTGATAAATACATTGAAAAATCAAACAATAACTTTTTTAACTTTAATCATGACAGAACGGAATTCAATAACGATGAAAAGAAAGTATCGTTAAATTATGAACACAATTACAACACAAGCACAGATAGTAACATTGAAATGATTGGTATGTAATTTTAATTACATAATATATTCACAGATACTTTTAACACATCTAATCCAAAAACACCGTATACATAAACATATTCCACAAAACTCCTACTATAGCCTACCCTACCTTTTCTCCATAACCTCAAATTTATTTTTAGTCTAATAAAATTTACAAGAAAATGCAATAAAATCATAAATTTCACAGCTATTGTTTTTAAAACAAAATCAGAAAATTTATAACTTAAGAAAGTGAAGTTGAAATTGTAAAAGGGGAAGTAAGTGAATAATAAACATTACCTTACAACCAGCGCAGGAAAGCACAAAGAAAACATCTGGTAGCAGTCAAAAAATTATATACGTTCCCCTAGAGTTATGGAATAAAAGTAATCAAAAAGTAAATTCTGAGCATTGTGAACAACTACCATTTTCAATACAAAAACTATTACATCTCTAAATGTTTCAAATCAATCAAAAGAAAACAAATGTAAGGTAAAAAATAACAGGCTTTGGAATATTTTAGCAGTTCAGGGAATTATTTCAAGAATCAAGATTTCCGTTCCATCCTCCATCATGCAAAATCAATTTATCTTTCAGTTTTAGCACCTATTCTTAGTATATCTGAACCGTTGGTTGTTTCCTGGAAAACTCAAAGAATAAAGATTCATTGAGTATTCAGTAATTGAAGGGGTCCCCCGTAAAACGTTCTAAGCGACAAAACTTCAAAATCATGGATATTCAATGAAAAAGGTTCTATAGAACACGAGCTACATTGCGGTATATTTTGTTTTGAAGATATTTGAGTTGGTAGCCCTGATTTCATCTGTTAAAGTTGGCGCGCTTAGCGGGACTCCATGGACTTTCTAACACCTTACGTCCTATCCGTTGAAAGATGGACTTCCCAACGGTCGTTGCATTGTCGCCCAGCGACCTAAATAGCATAAAGGTAAAATACCCCCATTGCAGCAACCTACATACTCAGCGAATTTCTAATGTAAAAGAGCATAATTCAATCCAACATATCGAGATGCGACATGTTTTTTGTAAGCTCCATAAGAATAACATGAGGAATGAGTATGCAGGTTTGCTGCTATGGGGATATTAAAACTGGGTGGTTTTAATTCAATATCTAGAAGATCTGAACTAGAAGAAGCCATTTACCAAGTTTTATCAAGATATGTTGAGAAATAAGAGATATATAGAATTTTTCTTATTCCCCATAAGGTTAACATTGGGACAACATACTATGTTTACCACTTTCAATATCTTGGTAACCAATGGACATACAGCGGTGATTTAAGATACTAAATTGTTTGTTTTTTTTGGGCTGAATTCAATAATGCTAGCAAAAATTGGATAATTTTTAATTTTCTATGTAAAAAAATTCAAAAAATATCTCGCTAACCAATGGATATAGAGCAATGATTCAAAATACGAAAATACAGGGTGTTCCATAAGAAAAATCAAAGTTGCCCGCCATATTGGAATATCCCCGTTGCAGCGGACCTGCAAACTCAGTGAATTTCAAGTGCAAAACAACAAATTTCAATCCAACATAGCGAGATTTGATATGTTTTGGTAAGCTCCATAAGAATAACATGGGGAATGAGTATGCAGGTTTGCTGCTACAGGTATATTGAAACTGGATGGTTTTAATTCATTATTTAGTAGATCTGAACTAGAAGAAGCTATTTACCGAGTTTTATCAAGATATGTTGAAAAATAACCGAGATATAGAATTTTACTTATTTCCCATAAGGTTAACATTGGGACAACGTACTGTGTTTACCACTTTCAATATCTTGGTAACCAATGGACATACAGCGGTGATTTAAGATACTAAATTGTTTGTTTTTTTTTGGGCTGAATTCAATAATGCTAGCAAAAATTGGATAATTTTTAATTTTCTATGTAAAAAAATTAAAAAAACCCATTTTGGGGGGTTTACCCCCCCTTCCGGTGGTCCGATCCTGCTGGTTTACGAACTCGTACGAGTGATTACCACTTTACAGGTCTGTACCAAATTTCGTTAATAATCGGACCATATTTACGGCCGCTATCGTGTTAACAGACATATAAAAATTTGAACGAATATTGTTTTTTGCTTCTGGGGGCCCCAAAATGAAAAGTTAACATGGTCTCGGGCTTAGGTCTTACCATGAGACCTACGGTAATAGCTTATTCCTTTAAGGAAATTCGCTAAAAGAAATAGAAAATATTGGAAAGTGGAATGATAAGACCAGGAAGGAATATAGACTTGATTTCCTTGCATTTAAAAAATTCCCAGGAAAATTTCCCCAAAAGAGATGATTAGTATAGTTTGAAACCCCAACTTTGGATAACTTTTAGCAAACTGACGTATCAATTTATATAACAAAATAATGTTTTTGTATTTTTACCTGAAGGAAATTTGTTTTATATTCAGTTTTATTTTTGTTTATGTTGGCATTCCTACGATTGTTGATGTTTTTTCTTCCACAGCAGAAGAGTGGTCCATCAGAGAATGTTCAAACACCAGTCATTTACAACAATATAATCAACAAAAAATGAAAACGTTTTAGAATGCTTAATGGTAGGTAAAAAAGTAGTATAAGGCTACATCATAATGTTACATAATGTAGGGTATTAATAGGCTATACATTATTATAAGTAATAAACCTGAAAAAACTGAATTTTAGAATTCAACTTTCAACGCCTAATTACTCAAAACTTGGTTTTTGTCACTAAAGCATTTTATGGGAGACCCCTTCAATTGTAAAAGATTTAGAGTTTAAGACCACTATCAAACAATTCAGAAATGCCAATGTAAGAGTTCACCACAATCATTTATATTGCTAGCAAGTACATCAGTTACTGGATAAGCACTAGAGGCCTCATATGCAACTGTTTCTGACATTAGATTTTTCTGGCAGTTTTTAAAGTGTGTAAAGATGACTTTTGAAGTTCCAGGATAATTAACGTAAATACTGATTTTCCTTTTGAGAAATTTGCTAAAAATAACTTGTGATGTGTGGTTACAAAACAACCATTATTAACAGGATGGATATCAAGATACAATAGCAAATCTTTGATGTTTAAGATAAAATCGCTGCAGAGATTAATTGAAAAATGATTTTGAGGAAATATTGAGACCACGTACCTCGAAGCAGGAAATAGCTGAGTCTGATTAGTTATGCTAAAATTATAAAATGTTCTGAAATTGTTTTAAAAAACAAATATAACAATACCAAATAAAAAAAAATGACAGATTTAAATAAACATTTCAAAATCCATCCACTTTTTAAGTGAAATGTATATATACAACTAATAGATAATATATCTCAATACTTCTACAAATCAACAATTATTTGGAAATTACAAAGATCTTAGAGATCAGAAAGAACAATTACTGGAGAAGAAACCATTAAAAAAAAAAAGAAAATTACAGTGAAAAATATATAAAATATATTCACTAGACACTACTTCTCATTGATATAATACCTAGTTATAATGGCAGTGAAATCATTCACAATATACATTACCTTCTAAACGATAAGCTAGTTCCTTGATTCATCAGTACAGAACGTAAAAATAATCCAAGAAGTTTACTGAGTGCTATAAAAATAACAAATTTTTTACGTCCAATGACAATGGAAACCATATAAAAAATAAAATAATTTTCATGCAAAATAATAACAAAAATGGAACCACTATTTTTCAAACAGAAAGTCAGAAGAGCCAAAATTAACACCAGTCTTAAATAACCTAAAAGACCTTCCTGCTTAAAAAGTACGTAGAGCCTCAATCTCAAAATGTGAACAAATGTTTTTTTTGAAACCATAACTAAACGAAGACACAAAAATCATGGTGTACTTGGACCGAAATATGAACTGATGCAATAATGTATAAATGGCTGAGAGGAAATTGTAAGTTTTTTATATTTTTCAGAAAAATTTTATCTCAAAAATAATACTACCAGCTGATCAAACTGGTTTCACCCGTGGAAAACTGAAAAAATTACTTGGTTTCATGATTCAACATTTCATTTAATATACAATACTTCATTAGGTCGCAATGACAAATTTAAAGAGTTCCCTAGAGTGCAAAATTGCAACTGTGGTATTTGAGGTACCATAGGGTGTAGTCCTGAGGCAATTTTGAAAAATCCTTTCTTAGAAGATGCCTACGCCCTAAAAGGATCGTCCATACAAATTTTCAAGGTTCAAGGACAATTAGTACAGGCTGTACTGTAGGTGAGTGGTATTTGACAAATATGAAGTAGAAGATAACTAATCTGAATAAGAAGTTAGTCACCAAATAAATTGCTTAACTGGCTTGGTAAAAATATTGATATTTACTTATTGAACAGTCATTGAGCAGAATAGTATCTGTGTGAAAATTGTATTTCATATCCAGACTTAATCAACCAACTACTTTACAAATAACATTACTGGCAATTTTTAAATGTAACTGCAAAATTAAAACCTTTGTTTTGAAATTTCCCAATCTCATTTCCCTTGAAATTGTAAGTACAAACTTACTTATTTTTTAGAGACTTGATTTTTGATGGGGTGGAATTAAAATAGACAGTTATCACTAGGACAATGTGACAATCTGTGTGTTAACACGCAGGCAATATGAATTTGAGAATCTGGTAAAATAAATTGACACTGTGCTTAGCACTTTAATTAGGTAAAGAAGTTTCACATACCAAGTAAAGGCTCAGTATAAAGTAGTGCAGACATTTAATTGCAATAATAGTTGGGCTTCAATAGATATTCGATATTTTCAAATAAAAAAATATTAAAATATAAATATAATATGTCAATTAATGATTTCCACATTAAAACAGATACAAAGTAATAGTGATACCAAAAATAAATATAAATTAACACAATGAAATTTAAAAATTATACTAAAAATGACTCAATTCCTTAGCAGCAGGCTTCCATGAGGCAGTGTGTTCCAGCAAGTACAAAATTTACTCGCTGTTTTAAAAAGTCAACAACAAAAAACAAAACCTAAAACACCTACAATATTATGTAACCGTCCCACCCCATTCTATTAAATACTCAGTCCTCCCGTTGGCAGTCAGTCGTTTCGCCTTCACTCTGAACCTCTCTCCGGACGCGATACGGTTTGCCGCGCCGAAATAAATGTTCACCGACGATTTCAAATCGTCCAACGATATGGTAGGATTCTGTTTCATCGGGGAGGCGGTGGGCGTGAGGCTTTTGTGTTTGGGTTTCTTGAGCTTTTTCCCGTTGACGTAATCCGCGCCGACGGAAGGGGTGGGGTTGTACATGCTCCGCAGGGACTTGGCACTGTTCCAGCTGGCGGTGGGAACCTGTTCCGTGTTCTTGACGACGGTGCATTGGCGCCGCAGCCGCCGCCGCTTCACCTCGCCGTTGCGGTTGATGCGGATGTCCTTCTCGCTGAGCCGCCGCTTGGTCGGCCGCAGCGTGGGCTGCGTCACGGACGGCTTCAGCGGCAGGGAGAGCGAGATGGGCGGCGTCGCCTCGGCCACCACCGTCGTGCCCAGCAGCTCTGCCACACTCCGGAACGGGTTGTTCTTACCTGGACAACAGAGGACATGTTCAAATTCTTAAAAGTGGACAACCATATAAATAAGCTTAAATATTTGTAATATTCTCAAACTGAGGATATAAAACTCATGTTATACTACAAAAGCAGTATTTGACAGCATTAGAAATAGTAAAATTATGAACATAACAAAAAATTATAAAAATATAATTTAGCCAATAGTTACTTTACATTCAACCCCCTAAAGACAGCCTTTTCCACCCTAAGGGCATTAAGCGACCATTGCTATCGACTCAGATACAGAGTCCTGTTGCTGTGCTCGGAAATTGCAAAGTGTTTAAATTGGAAGTGATCCTGCCTATTTGTAATGTATTTCCAACATAGGCAACATTACTTTTATGAACAGATAAACCTTTGATTATATAGACGAAGTCGGGGAAAAGAATTATGGTGGCAAAGCAGGTTTAATTAACATTAAAAAGGTTGAAAATGTAAGGTTAGAGGACTGAGTAGGATAATTTAATCTAATGAGGATAGTCCAGTCCTACACTGAACTGGTTAGCTGACCCAAACTCGCGATAACTCGTGACCGCCTCACCTTCAAAGTCGTTGGGCGGGGGGATGAAGGCGTCGAGGGTGCGGCTGGAGGAGGTGTCCTCGCTGCTGGTGTCGCCAGGTGTGGCAGCGGTGGGCGTGGCGGGGGCGGCGGGGGTGTCGGACGCGGCCACCGACGACGGCGGCGTCAGCGGCGGCTCTGCGCAGATCTGCCGGCTCTGCTGCAATACATCAATGTTCTGGGTTTTAAATTCATTGTTGGTGATGATGGTGAGGAGTTAATGTTTTGATCTTGAATTTTTCGGTCACTTGCCATCACTAATTAGTAAAGACAAGTTCCACAACGTTTCAGGATCTGGAAACTGACCCCATATTCAGGTGAAAAATACCTTAAATACCTCTTAAGACCAGGACACAGCACTGGCTGCGTATTTTAACTGGAATATGAGTGAAGGATGAGTGTAGGATGATTGTGGCGCGATCTTGTAGTCTTGTTACTAAGGCCGACATGTTCCTTAGACGTGACTATTAATTAATAGCCCATCATATAAAAAGAACCTAGAGCATATTAAAATTTCATACAGCCAGGAAAACCTGGACAAAAACATAGCTAAAACAGAGAACTAACTGTAAAAGTAGTTAAAAATACTAATGCTGAAAACTAATTAAGAACACAATATCAGGACAGAAATCACAAATATCACCAATCAGAACAGAGGACGTCCACACCCAATTAGAGCAGAGCAAACTGGTTGGAGGAGAAGGAAATGGTGGCGACCACAAATAGCAGCCATTTCCTTCTCCTCCAACCAGTCTTTGCTCTGCTCTAATTGGGTGAAGACGTGCTCTGTTCTGATTAGAGATATTTGTGATTTCTGTTCTGATACTGTATTCTTAATTTGTTTTCAGCACTAGTGTTTTGTGATGCTTTTACAGTTAATTTTATCTTTTTTTGTTCAATGTGTTGAGCTATGTTTTTGTCCAAGTACTCCTGGCTGTGTGTAATCTTGATATGTTCTAGGTTCTTCCTCACCTGAAAACGAGATCAGATTCCAGATCCCAAAAGGTTTTGAAACTTGTTTTTACAAATCAGTATGGCAATGTCTGCAAAAGTGGTGAAAAAATCCTAAACACATCAATGTTATCAAAACCTGTCAATACCAGATAAACAGTATTTACCTTTAAGGAATTCTTATCCCTTCTTGGGAATTTTCTAAACCTCCCAGGGGTGGAAAAAAGGATCTATAGCCTCAGATAAAATAGGGACAGAATTTTGCCTGAAAAATTCATAGAAATGTATGAAGCCATGTAAACGCAAACACCGACAGCTGGTCCAGTGATTAGGTATTAAGGCTCAGACTGTAATATACAGGAGGCACAAGTGTTCCCTAAATTTCCACATTTTCTCCACATTTTCTATTTGACTCAATGTATTTCTTATATTGAATAAAAAAAACTATATAATCACTGGTTATCCCCGAACTTAATAGCAGCATTAAATTTACACTCAAGCACTGAAACGTGAAACTTAAGTGATAATTTTAATGCTATCTTGACACAAAGTTTTAATATAAATTTTGATGCAATCTATTAGACATATGCCGGTCATCGATGGACACTACAAGAAAGTACGTATTACAAGTATCTTAGAGTAACTTATTAGTAAATAATGTAATAATTCACCAACTTCAAAGAGACAGATTAAAGACATAGTGTGAAAATTTTCCAAACTGATTAATCTAAGAACTAATAGGACTCTTTCCTTAATACGTTTTTACATAATTAATAATTATTCTATTATTAAAAAAATTCCAGGTATACTTACAGTGGTGGCTATTGCATTTTTTAAAAGTTTCCTGGCTTTACGAGCACGAAAATTTCGTATCCTCTGGATTTTCAGTCCTTGTGCTCGAATTCTTCGTTGTATCTGAGCTCTGGACTCAGGGTAACAAGGGAAGGAGCTTTTTATACAGACCTGAAATGAAAAAAAACACCAGATTAAGTATGTGGCTTCATCAACAAGTGAATAACAAATCTCTTCCATGTGGACCTTTTGTAGATTTAATTTTGACTAAGCATACATTGCGTACATTAAGTTCTACCTCTGCAAATCTCTTTCTCTTTTACGTAAGTTGCACAATATCACAAAGGAAGATGTGCTTGACCAGCAATGCAAGGGCTTTCCTTTAAAACGCCCAAAATACTTAATTTTTTCAATATTATTTATTTTTTTTAAGTAATTATGAAAAACATTTCTATGAGTCATGAAAGTCTAAAAAGGAGTGAAAATTTATCAAAAAATAAACAACTCTCATGAAGTCACAAAAAATAGAAAAGTGTAATAGTTCACAAACATTTACATTTAAATTTCATAAATGAACACCCATATAAATAAACAAACACACAGCTTAATAATTATTTGTATATAATATGTCAACCTAGTATATCACTCAGTTAATATAAATTATTTGATAATGTTATTTTCCTAAAATCATTCATTAATTTATTACCATCTACCATAAAAATTTTAGATAAGTTAAGTTAGATCAGCTGTATTCATAATTTAATATAATTTATATTTATGGGTCAGGGAACGCTATCTCAAATTATCTATTTTATATAGCATGTTTTTCAAAATTTGATCTCTAATAATTCAGTGAAGTGTTTACCAAAGACCAAGTTAGTGAACCATGTGTTACATTGTTAAAGTGAAAAGTGGAACCATTGTAAAGGACTCCAGCTTCTATTCCAGAGAGAGATGGCCAAGTGTTAACTTCATTGTACCTGGACCTCGTTCCAATTTTAAATTTCATCCCCCTTAATTAGTAGATTTTTTTTTTGGTTAGCCAGCGGTAAACCTGATCTTAGTTGATTCCCCTTTAAGTGGCCAAATTTATCTATCTGAAGAAAAGATCAGGGTGAAGAGATAAACTCTTGGTAAGACCAATCCAAAATTTACTTCACCAACCATTGTTGAAGAGGAACAGACTTTCAAACAAAGACTTGATTTAATTAAATATAAAAAGAGATCAGAATTGGCAATTTATATTATTATCAAAATTATTTATTCTATTTAAAAGTATTTATGATTGTGATATTCAAACAAATTAATTTTTCAATGTCATGCCCGCACGATTCCCAGAACCCTATGTGAAGAGATCATGCTTCTCAAGAACTGAGCTAATGCCCTTAAATTGTACCATATTAATCCAATTAGCATAAGTAATTTTATCTAACCCCATCCACTGTAATAATCCTTGTACGTCCCCCTAGAGTTCAATTTTGATATTCATATTTATTGTTATTGTTGAATAAATAATAGTTTTGTAACAGATTACCATTCTTTTATTTCAAATTTGAATATTAAATAGGCTGGTATCACACTAATTGTAATGACGCCATCTTGAACAGTAATAATTGATTGGAATTGAGAGGAAAATATAAGAGTCACCTACCTGTACTTATAATTAAAGATATTTATTTATTTATTTATATTTACAAACCAAAAAGGCTGAGTTGTAATTGGCGCCGCAACGTAAGGGCATTGACAATGAAAAGTTAATGATCGCAGACATTATTTGAGATAGCAAGAAGATAATTTTGTAGGAGATAGCCTAGATTAAGACTCATCTCACCTCATTTAGATATAAGTATAATATCCAATTTATTGTATAATAATCCTAATTGCGTGCTTACTACCTCAATATGGGCGACGAACATAAATACCATTTAAGATCAACCGACAAACCTAAAGTTTCAACGACGCAGTCCGAGCAGACAAGTTTTGTTTTATTCGGCAATAACACGGAACCAATAAATGTACACCGCGAATCGGACAGTGACCCGTCAGTGAACAAAGAAAACATTGTTTCGGTAGGCGACTCAAATAATTCCGACAACGCGAGTGATTCTAATAATGAGACAACAATTTCGGCCGTGAGTGAAATGTCAGAACGTTCCGCCATTTTGTCCCAGCCGGCGTCTCCCACTTCAACACCAACGCCAACCTCAATCAGTGCTACCACTACTTCCGCGGCGATTTCCCCCGCTACATCGTCATTGAGCGAAATATACCGAACGGAACAACCAATCAGAACGCTAGTTTCTTTGACGAGCGACACAAGTACCGTCCCTCCTGTGCTGATTCCAGACCATACTCGTACTGAATCAGCTGTCGACAGTGTCGACCCACTCGTACAAATAGCAGCGGCGATCAATGCACTTAGAACCGACATGAATGAAATTAAATCGAGCAATGCTGCGATTAAAACTGACATGAATGCGCTTAAAACCGAGTTAAGAAATGAAATTAAAGCCGATATGAACGCAATCAAATCTGATATTAAAATACAACATGCAAACTTAAGATCTGAATTTCAAAATCACTCTGCCCGGGTCGAAAATCAAATTCAGCAAATTCACAATGAACAGTCAAATCTTAAAACTGACATAAATCAACTTAAAATTCTTCAGGAAAATTTGGCTAAGGAAGTCGATCAAATTGATACTAAATTAGAACAAGGGGAATACAAAATCAGAGAAAATTTAATACAAGACCTCATTCAACATAAACGGGAGGTTAGTCAAATCATCGTATCAGAAAATTGTAAAACCCAATTAAAAATCACTGAACAAATTAAACAGATTCAATTAGAGACACACAGGGAGGTAGAAAACATTTGTAAGGAAAATTATACACAAATCAAAGAACAAGTAACAGCTGAAATCAACCAAGTCAAATTAGAACTGAACCCAAACATTAAATCCAATGAATACCAAATTGCGAAATTGGCTGAGTCCGTGGAGGCGTGTCATAAGAAAATATTAGAAATACCTACTACACCCAACATTCAAACAACACAAGCGCCCGTCCCTATTAATATTGTGTGTAACGGCAGATCGACATTAACACCGGAAATGACCCACCCAAAATTTAATGGAAAGACACTTAATTCCCAGGAATTTCTAAACAAACTTAAGAAATATTATGAGAAAAACCTACAGTTAAATCCAGAAAATAATAGTGCGGAAAGCCTAGTTGATCTCATTGAAATGTGCCTAGAAGGACATGCCTCAAAGTGGTTCAATTTAATCAAAACTGATACTCACACATGGGATGATTTTCAACATATGTTTGAATCGAAATATTGGAACCGAGATATCCAAAGAGGCGTCAAACAACGGATCGAAAATGAACGATATCGGCCAAATGGTTATCTGAACCGATCAGAGTATTTTATAGAGCGGGTGTTGACCCTTAAATCGCTAAACCCTCCCCTGGACGAAAAAGAAATCCTCGATTGCCTATCAAACCACTTTGGAGACATAATCCAAGATGCCTATAGAGTTCAAAATATTCAGACGGTCTGCGATTTTGAAGCTCTACTCCAGAGAGAAGATCTGCGAGAACAAGCAAGGTCACCTAACCATCAAAGGAACGAAAACCATAAACATAAAAAGGAAAATACACCTGAGGAAAATCATGTAAATAGAAACCACCACCAACACGGTAGAAAAGGTCATAACCAACACTACAATGAAAGAAACACGGACAATCGAGCGTACACACCTAAGTACCACCCGTACAATCGGAGACATGAGAATCACCTCCACCACGATAATCGGTACCAAAGAGACGACCGACGCCATCGATTTGGAAACGATTACCGTGACCTAAGACAGTTTCCCAATCTACCATCAAACCAACCGCCGTCTGAAGAGAGAAGACCACTGCCTAGATACCACCCGACACAAGAACAAAACCAGGTGTGCGCTGCCATTATTGAGGAGAACGCAAACCTAGTGCCAGAGGAAAATAATCAGGATTTAAACTGAGAGGCACTGATGATGGTGGTGACCTCATTCTCCATGTAAATAGCTCAAATCAGAAGAACACATCTTCAGTGCAAAATAAGAAAGAAGTCGGACATAAGAGGTCAATTGAAATTGTAAATAATGTAAATAACATGCATAATGAATCAGATACCAATAGTTTAACTTTGAGCAATATTTATTGTGATCGGGAGTTTTTATTTGAAGAAGAAACAGAACAAAATACTCATACGACTATATCGCAAAAATGCCCCGAAATAAGAATAAAGATCAAAAGCAAAGAAGTTACAGCTCTCATTGATACAGGTTCTAACATTACATGTCTAGCAGAAGATTGGTACATATCAAATCGGAGTGAATTAGGAAAAATAGAAGAATTACCAGTAAATAATATGCACATTAGAACAGCAACCAATGAAAAATCCCGGAAAATTTCAAAAATCGTAATGATTCCTATTACCATTGGTCAACAAACTATATTAACACAAATGCTCGTAGTACCAAAACTAATACAATCAGTAATTATCGGGATAGATACACTTAGTGCCTGGAAGATGAAGATAAATTTTGAAAAGGGTGAAATGCATATGAATATTAATGATACAGATTTAGTAATTCAATTCAATAACACAAATCGAGCTGGAATTTTATGCCATATAATCACTAATGATAAAAATGTGGATAATTTAGAAGATTACTGCTGCAATGAAGATCCATACGAAGAGTGTTATTATATTGAAGAAACAAACCCCAGAACATCATGTGAATTATCCCCTGAAATAATTACAGAATCCCTCAAAAATAATTTAAATCTAAATAGTATTCAAAAACAACAATTAACTGATTTGTTATTGGACTTTCAAGATGTATTCTCCGACCAACCTGGGTTATGTAACAAATACCAGCATGTATTAAGAGTCGAAAATCCTCAAAATTTTAAATGTCATACTTACCCAGTACCATTAGCACACCAAGACGCAGTCATGCGAGAAATAAGGGAAATGGAACGCCTAGGGATCATAGAGCGAAGCAACAGCACTTTTATAAACCCAATTATCCCGGTCGTCAAGAAAACTGGTGAAATAAGACTTTGTTTGGATGCTAGAAAAGCGAACGAAATTATTATTCCAGATTACGAATGTAATAGAAGTGTCAATGAATTATTAGCAAAATGTCAAGGTGCAAAATTTATCAGTAGTATCGATCTAACTTCATCATATTGGCAAGTTCCACTATCTGAAGAATCGAGAAAATACACAGCATTCCGGATCCGAGAAAAGAAGGGAACACGAGCAAGAAGAGCTAACCGCGGTGTATTACCAACATTATTCAATTTAAACGATTTGGTATTGGTCAAAAATCATCAACTATCAAATGCAGCATTTGGAGAAACAGCCAAACTATTCGCCATATACGAAGGACCGTACCGCATCTCAAGTATCCTGGGACATTCGACTTATTTTGTACAAAAGTTAAATGAAGAACAAGAGTTTGGACCCTACCATGTAACTGCTCTTAGAAAATATATAACGCCAAACCGAGATCAACAATAAATACAGTGTAAATAGTGTTATTAACAGTTATATAAACATTTGGACAATACACGGACAACTAATTAAAAGTTGTAGATTAATTTGTTTATTTATGGATTGAGGGGATAAAAGACTCCAGTAAATATAAACAATAGTGTAATAAATGTTGAACAGTGAAACAAAATTTGAAATAAGTGAAGTGCGCGTGGACAGTATTAGGACCTGAAGTTATGATTGTAAATATTAGGTCATATAATCCATTTAGTTTTAAGAAATCATCATTTTAAATTATAAATAAATATTTTATCATTTAGTATAGTTTTGTAAATATTTGTTCCTATTATTATCGAGTTTTCATTAATTTCAATTCTTTAAATTAATTCAACTCTGAGGGGATATTGTAATAGTTCACAAACATTTACATTTAAATTTCATAAATGAACACCCATATAAATAAACAAACACACAGCTTAATAATTATTTGTATATAATATGTCAACCTAGTATATCACTCAGTTAATATAAATTATTTGATAATGTTATTTTCCTAAAATCATTCATTAATTTATTACCATCTACCATAAAAATTTTAGATAAGTTAAGTTAGATCAGCTGTATTCATAATTTAATATAATTTATATTTATGGGTCAGGGAACGCTATCTCAAATTATCTATTTTATATAGCATGTTTTTCAAAATTTGATCTCTAATAATTCAGTGAAGTGTTTACCAAAGACCAAGTTAGTGAACCATGTGTTACATTGTTAAAGTGAAAAGTGGAACCATTGTAAAGGACTCCAGCTTCTATTCCAGAGAGAGATGGCCAAGTGTTAACTTCATTGTACCTGGACCTCGTTCCAATTTTAAATTTCATCCCCCTTAATTAGTAGATTTTTTTTTTGGTTAGCCAGCGGTAAACCTGATCTTAGTTGATTCCCCTTTAAGTGGCCAAATTTATCTATCTGAAGAAAAGATCAGGGTGAAGAGATAAACTCTTGGTAAGACCAATCCAAAATTTACTTCACCAACCATTGTTGAAGAGGAACAGACTTTCAAACAAAGACTTGATTTAATTAAATATAAAAAGAGATCAGAATTGGCAATTTATATTATTATCAAAATTATTTATTCTATTTAAAAGTATTTATGATTGTGATATTCAAACAAATTAATTTTTCAATGTCATGCCCGCACGATTCCCAGAACCCTATGTGAAGAGATCATGCTTCTCAAGAACTGAGCTAATGCCCTTAAATTGTACCATATTAATCCAATTAGCATAAGTAATTTTATCTAACCCCATCCACTGTAATAATCCTTGTACGTCCCCCTAGAGTTCAATTTTGATATTCATATTTATTGTTATTGTTGAATAAATAATAGTTTTGTAACAGATTACCATTCTTTTATTTCAAATTTGAATATTAAATAGGCTGGTATCACACTAATTGTAATGACGCCATCTTGAACAGTAATAATTGATTGGAATTGAGAGGAAAATATAAGAGTCACCTACCTGTACTTATAATTAAAGATATTTATTTATTTATTTATATTTACAAACCAAAAAGGCTGAGTTGTAAAAGTTGGCCGTGGTGTCGAAATTCACAATTTTTTGGCAGTAAATTTTTATTAACGAAACATCACACCATTTTTAATGAACTGAAGAAAGTGAAGGACCTTGACTTCAAAAGGACTTATTAAGGATCAATTCTCAAAGGACAGAACTTGTATTTCTAGAGTTTAGTAGTGAGAGTTATGACATTTGTGCTGATTCAAGCTTGGGATTGCGGAAGGCTTACCTTGTGGCCAGTGGCAGGCATGCCCTTGGGCAGGAAGACGGGCGGACAGTCCTGTATCTGCAGCAGGCGCAGGCCAGGTGGGGGGTCGCAGGGCGGGGTGGGGGTGGGCGGCCGGGCGGCGGGCGGCAGGACGGGCGAGTGCGACTCCCGCACACCGTTCACCTCCGCCTTGCCACTACTGGCGGCAACAAGACGTGTTAGTCAGAAACAGATCTCTTAGTAAGCTTATCAGTTGGAGGGTTCAATAATTAACAACACTAAACAAAATTATTGCTGATAAAACTTTTTCTTTTCTGGACAGTAATGAACTAAAACTCTTATAATAACTGTATATTTATTCTTAAATTTTCTTGACGGGACCATGCGCAGAAAATGTCCGCACATGTATGGGTGGTAAAATTCCTCACTTCATTCCCCTTTCCCCTTCAAACTACGGAACAGGTTATAGGAACTGCTCCTTTTTCTAATGCGACCGCTACTTAGAAACATATTTTAAATGATAACTGTTTATTTAACGGTTTTAGTTGGAACAGTTCCTTTTCACTATTATTCAAAAGCTATGAAAAATTAATTTGGTTCCTTTATTTAGACCAGAGAATGAAAAGAAAATTACGAATACAGAAAGGCTTTATGTTGTCGTGCATACTATATGAAACAAAGGATTTGAAGGGAGTTTTTTTAAATTTTAATTACTTTTTTATTTTAACGTTTAGCTTTACAATCATTGAGTGTGAGTGGTACATCTTTCCATCTTTATAGTGGTGAAGAACAAAGATGGATATATTACCCACAACTAAACTTGGCACTTGGCAACTTGGCCAGGTATAAAAAACGTTTGCAACGAACATGTTAATTGAACTTTGGTATCTGCCTGGTGTAGATAATTAGTGTGCAAATTAGATGAAATGAATATGAACCAATTATTAGGTTCTTAGATGTAAAATATCAGAAATTAGGATATACTAAAAACACACATAGATGATACCAGATATAAAACTGTTTGGTTGTTAAGGATTGAAGTTTAACATTAAACGTTGATTAAAACTTTTGGAAAAAGCCTCTTTTCATCGTTTAAATAAATTTTCAGCATGACTTGTTTCTAAAGGGCCATCCATAAATTATGATAGCTTTTTTGCCTATTTTTGGACACCCTACATGTGTACCTGGGCAGGAGGCGGAGGTGGGGGAGGGCGGCGTCGGTGAGGGGCCGCTGCTTGGGCAGGCTGTAGGCGGGCGGCGGCGGCGGGATCCGCACCCGCAGGCCCCAGCTGCTGCGCTTCTGCTTCACCTCCTCCCCGCACTTAAACCTGCCACACACAAACGATATTTCTAGTATGTGGCGATATTTCTTATATGTTCTACTGTTTTGAAAATTGTTTATGGCCACTTTACTGAAATTATGAGTTTTCGCTGAATAACTATAGCCTACTTTTATAAAAGTACAGGGTGTTATTTTAAAACGCAACCCAAAACTTTATTTTATCAGTGAAGGATTATTTCTCCCCAAGATCCTCGGAGTTGACCCCACTGTATTATTTTCTTTGGGTATACATAAAAAGGAAGGCCTAGGAAAACAATTCACAGGATATTCAGCACATTAAAACAAACATAACAAAATTAATGCAAGAAGAGGTATCTAGCAACACGTGTTCAGGAATTTGACGGTGAGAGCGTAACTGTATACAAATGACAGTGGCGGAATGTTTGAGCACATAATATTAACTAAATGTGATAAAACTTTAATAGGTTGTATAAAATGTAAAGATCCATAAAACAATACTCATTTCATATGTATAAATGTGCATTTTTCCATTTTAAAAATGGGTTGCATTAAAAAGATTAGGCAATTTAAAGGCACATACAATGTATAGAAATAATTATGGCAATGAACAAATGGTGTTTTTGTCATCTAAGAACCTCAAAACAAAAAAATAAGACAGTCTTTGGCTTAAGTCTTAATATGAGACCAACATCATTGCTAAATGCCAGAGGGAAAATCGCTAATAATGTAACCTTCAGGCTTCAATTAAAATTAACTTAAATTATAATTTAATAATAAAGAGATATGAACAAAAATTAAAAAGAGATATGATAAAAGCAAAATTTTTGATTATTTTACAATAAATGTGGTACTTACCTACTCAAATTAGTGGCCAATACACTCAATACTATACTTTTACGTTCTTCAGGAATTACATTTAGAATCTGAAAAATAATACATTATTAGAATATATTAAACCGAAAGCAAAGCTAGTGTAATACTGCTTGCTCTGTAATATCAAACAGAGCTCATGCTTTTGTATATGCTTATGCTCTATACAAAGTAAGTCTAGGGGTCAGTTAAGAATCAATATTTAAGGACCCCTTACTTTACCCATTGTCGACAGCTGTAGTTGGAGTAAGATTGAAATACCAAAGCCAAACAATAATACATGAATTAACAAGGAAAAACACATTAATTAACAAATTTCCAGTGAGAATAACACAGGATAACTTTTTTACCTATGTTTTGTGTCAAAGCTTGATTGAATATATCAATTTTTGTTCACTTCTCAGTGCACAGAAAACAGAATTAAATTAAACTGTATATAAATAGATTATTAATTTAATTAAACAATCTAAAAACACATTAATGAATTCAATTAAAGTAAATTTTCTTAGTTCTCTGGGCAAACAAACAGTAAACAAAATTGGCACTGCATATTATAGTAAAACATAATAATTATCTTTGACAGTAACAATAAATGACAGTTGAAGCACAACTAAAATAATATAAACAAACAAAACGAGATCACTCACCTTTGGTGGCAGCTGCAGTGTGTTCCAGTTATTGTTGAGATATTGCAAGATATCAGTTTCTATATCATGGAACTTTTTTGCTTTATAAACAGTCAAATTAAATAATACTAAATGCACTAGGTCGACCCACTTCATTTCTAACCGTCTTAAAAACTCTTTACCATTATTGCACAAGGAACAGACAAAAACATAGAATCTGAAACAGAAAAACATTATTTTATTAGTAAACAGATATGGTGTTGCGAAAATAAGTGATAAAATGTTTTCCATACATACGAACGATTTCGTACCAGCCAGTACAATTTCCATACGTTTTTCTACCAATACAGAGATTTGTCACTATTTTCTGTAGAATAAACAAAACTTGTTTTAAGTTCATAATGTTTTGCAAACAATAACTTCAAATATTAAGTCCAATTGTAGGATGTTTTCATAGAATTTCACAGGCTGTGTAACATCATAACCCCTTTGCTTTAGTCCTGCGGCAAACTGATATTCTCTGTGGGACATTTTTTCGTGTACTATATGAATTGTGTTCAGCTTGTTTGAATTTAACATCAACTGCGCTAACTTGCAGCGTGCAGTTGCAGCAAAATATTTCTAGTGTAAAGTGCGATCACATAAACACTTGCCCAGATGTTCAACTCTAATAATTTTGGTAACAGCGCACTCATTCACCCGCGCTGGTCCATTACAGTAGTCCAGAACTATAATTGAAGGGGTACCCCGTAAAACGTTCTAAGTGACAAAATTTCAAAATCGGAGAAAATGAGTGAAAAAAGTTCTCTAGGACACGAGCTACACCATGGTATATTTTGTTTTGAAGATATTTTGAGTTGGCAGCCCTGATTTTGTCTGTCAAAGTTGGCGTGCTTCGCGGGACTGCGCAGACTTTCTGGAGAATAATGTTCTATTCGCTGAATGATGGACTCCCCACTGGTCGTTGCGTTATCGCCCAGCGACCAAAATTGCATAGGTAAAGAAAAATAAAACATGTGAAGTAAATATTGGAAAATGGAAGGATAAGACCAGGAAGGAGTATAGAAAAGCTGGATTACCCTATATTTCAAAAACTAAGAAGCCAAGGCTTGGAAAATTGCCCCCAAAAGAAGTGAGTAGAATGACGATTTAAGCATCACATTTAGATAACTTTTAGCAAAATGACGTATCACAATATGTAACAGTATTACATTTTTGTACTTTTATCTCAAAAGAATGGTTTTATATTCAGTTTTATTTTCGTTTATGTTGGTGGTATTCCTTCACTCCCTAATGTTTTCTTCCAAAGCAGAAGAGCAGTCTGTCAGAGAACGTTTCAAAAGCCAATCATTTAAAACGTTATATCCCCAAAAAAACACATAAAATGTTTAATGGCGAGTACAAATTTAATATAAGGCTACATTATGATGTTATAAATAGGATATTAAAACCATATACATTATTATAAGTTCTAACCTTGAAAAAACCATAAATTTTAGGATTCAACTTTCAACGCATGATTACTCAAAACTAGATTTTTGTCGCTTAGAATGTTTTATGTTGGACCCTTTCAGTTAACTTCCTACAGTTATGCTACAGGACTCACGGGTCGCCGAGATACAGCGGCTGGTGCAGGCAGGCGAGGCAGTGCTCGTGGAACCACTGACGACACCGGCCGCACTGCAGCATCTTGACGAACCAGTCGCCGGGCCGGCCGCAGTAGCAGTAGCGGCCCTCCGAGTTGACGCGGTGGTGCATGTCCCACGTCAGCTCGTCCATCTGCGAGTCAAAATAAAATCACATTCGATTTTCTAAGTAATCTATATTCATAAAGACACCTGGACCGTTTTTATGAAACTTGGTACTATGTAGAATTTCATGGAAAGGATTTTAAGTATCCATTTCTTCCTTAATCAATTGAGTTCCTCCCAAGAGGCACAAAAGGGTTCCCACGTTAACCTTATACAAAGATTAAGTTTATATAAAAGCTCTGGCATGTTTACTTGAACAAATGATCTTTGGTACCTAAACAGTCAAAGGCATGACAACATCTGCCAGGGTTCAGCTAGTAATTTTATAAAACACAGGAAGTATCTATTCTGTGTGTGTAGCTGTTTGTTCCAGGTAATTGCAAAAACTACTGGATCGACTTGGCTGAAATATTACAAAAAGATAGATCGTAAACCAGGTCAATACATAGGGCCTATTCATGTCTTTAAATCCTTTTTGGCTATGCCCTATGGCTGTCCAGAAGTTTAATGATTAACTTTTGGAAAAATATTTGAACATTCAAACACTGAAAGGTAAACAGGTATGGATACTACAATTTTACAGTTTGAAGAGCAAAGAACAGCAATTCCACGCTAACCGAAAAGGAACTATTGATTAATGCATTCTATCATGCAAAGATCAACTACAGAGACTAGTTTTTGTTGGTAATGTCCATAATTACAGCATAGCACAGATTGTATTCTCAACAATTATCAAAAATGTTTGACAATGCAGCCCCAATGTCGACTGAAGCTAAGAATTTAAAACACACATGCTAAACATGTTTTAAGATTTTTAATTTATGTTGAATAGCACATAGACAGAAAAAAACTTTAATTGCTGAAAATTTATATTTAGAACGAATGTCATGAAACCAAAATTACTGATTATTGTCATGAGCAGAGTTTATTCCAAAGTCAGCAAAAAAATTTCCATTAAAGTTGACTCCCTCTAATCAGGACACCTTGTCTCCATACCCTTGTGTGTATAGCGAATCTAAAACTTAGTTTCAATAAAAAATTATCAAAGATATCATGAACACAGTTATCAAATGAACTGAGCATATTTACCTATGCTTAAGTATGGCAAACAAACCACACAAACTCTCTAGTGATTTAATCCATGTATTCAATCAGATATATAAACAGAAAAGGTGTTTTCGGTAGACATGCTGTGGGAACCTATTCCATGGGCAGATAACTCATTTCCAAGAAGTTGTCTGGACTATATTAGTCCAGTAGAGAGTGAGTCTACCGATTAACTAGTCCAGTCTTTCAAATTGAATGTAAGTAAACCGAGTGCCCGAGTGCACTTACGTCGTAAGGCAGCTTGTTGTTGGGCTGGGTAGGCAGGACGGAGAGGGGGGGAGGGGGTGCAGGGGGTGGGGCTGGCGCTTGTTTCCTCATGGCTCTCAGCTGTTTCAGCGGCGTCACCTGCAAAAAAATACAGATAAGCAACCTTTCGACATTTGCAAATTCAATGGTAGGTAATGTTTGTGAAAGAAAAGCTGTTGGCTGGGATTAATTTGTTTGAAAAGGAGGGATATAAGGCCAACTCACCTGAAGTAGCAAAGTATGGAGAAGCACTAAACACAAAAAAGTTATAAAATCAAACAATAATTCTTCTGTATTAGAGAATTCCTTAGTTGAGAGGAAGAGTAACATTCTTCCCTCATCTGAGGAGGACTTAAAGGTAAAAAAGTGTGCTTGTGTACTTTTTTCTTGTGCTATTCAACACTAGCTTGTTTGGTGAGATGGGTGTATTGCTCCTTTATATTCCGTGAGATGGGTATATTGCTCCTTTATATTCCAAGTCAAGTTCTGCAAAACCTGACGTGATGTGGACTGGGAAGGTCTCCAGTTTTAAAAATGCCAGGTTATCAAAAACAAAAGGCTAAGTTAAAATTTGTGCTTTTGAAAGTCTTAAAGGTGTTTTATTACGAACTGAAATCTGATATTAGGTAATTAACTAGGAAAATCTAATGCAAAGGGGGTGATAAGCCTACATACTCACACACAATGCCTTAAGTGAGACAAAATGTCTTAGATAATAAGCTTACACACACACAAAGTGCCTTATGTTCTTACATATTACTGTTAAAGGAAAGTAATTTTTTCTGGTAGTATAGCCAATTTATACAAACTGCCGACTTATCGAGCGCCAGTTTTGAGTGACTGTACCATAACATAGTTTTGAGTTTTGAGTGACTGTACCATAACATAGTTTTGAGTTTTGAGTGACTGTACCATGAGCCATGTTTGATGGTGGGAAAATGTTTTTTCTGGTTGCCTCTGGTGGTTCTAGTAGTGATTTGGGATAGCGGTTTATTTCTTTTTAGAAACAAAGGAAATATCATATGCAAAAAGTGAGAATAACTTTCTTTCTAAAGAAGAGGTAAATTATACTACCTGGCAGCGATGACATTCCCAGCAATCCAAACCAAGTTCCACAGGTGGCTGAAACAGACATGAGCAAAATTTATTTACTTTAAATAACCAATAAAAATGAGAGACCTATCCAAACACACTAAACTTAGGCTTTAAATGTTCTATTCATGGGTACAACATTTATTAGGGAAAGGTACTGCAGTTGAACTAGAGGGTTTCAGGAAAGATTCATAAAATCCAAGTAAAACAAAAATTTCAAGGTTTGAACTCTTTTTTCCCAGCAGCACTTTATTTTTGGTAAACATTTTTCATATTAGGCCTACACCAGTAGGGTGAAAAAATATTTAGCCTACAGGATTAACAATCTTTTAATATCTTAAAATTAGCTGTCTTTAGCTCAAAAGCCTCAAAAGACTACCATGATTGGTTTTTACACAAGTTTTATCTTAAGTCATGCAGCACCGATATTATTTGAAAAGTAGGCTACAACTGTACAGTAGACGCCCTCTAGTTCGGCCACCTCGGGACTGGACCACCGGCCGGACTATCCGGATGTACTATCAAAATGTAAAATAACCCTATTAAATTCATTACTATGCTTAAAAATTAACTAAACACGTTTACAGTGTTTAATTGCCAAAGAAAATATTTTGACATCCCTATGTTGAACTGTCGTATTGTGTCTCTCGTTGATAGGTATGTTTTTTACCGAAACCGTACTGAAGATGTAACGTGAAAAGAAAAACTCATTACATACTGTAAAAACACGTGAGAGATTTATTTTTCGAATTAATATACACAAGTAATTGAATATGATTCAAGTATTACTTGAATCATAACCTATACAAATTAACAAAATCTGTTATTTTTTTTGTTATGCAAAATTTTTTTTATTTAGTTTTTGTTCCATTATCACAAACGAGTGTTAACGTTTTTCGCCCATTTTATAAAACATTTTTCTCAAAGGAAATTTGTAAACGTACAACTTACAATTAATCGAAACGTTCACTCCTGAAAACAGTCCTTATACTAAACAGCAAAAAACGCACACATAAAATTCCAGATCAAAATTTATTGTACAGGACTTTCATTAAAAGGATAACAACATTGTTTGTTGGTTGAGGTCAAGTGTGTCCATCAATTACAAGCTTGCCCGTAAACTAAACTAAATTAAACTAAACCGGCCGGACCATCCGGCAGCCGATCCAACCGAAGCCGAACCACAGGGCGTCTACTGTACTGGTTTACCTGGTGACAGAGCTGGTGGTAGCCCCGGGAGCACCGGTCGCACACCACCACCTCGTCGCCCTGCTTGGCCTGCGACTTCTTGCAGACGACACACATCACGTCGGCTGCCTTGTTCAGCTTGGCCAGGTGTTTGAAAGCGGACCAGTGGTCCGTGTTGTCGTCAAACTTCACCAGACACTTCTCCTGGGCCACGTTTACCTGCGGATAGTCGATACTTAAGATCCATTATTGACTAGAAAATTCATTCATCACTGAATATTTCAAAAATTACGACAGTGTCAAGCATGATTTTTTAAATCTATATGGACATCTTGTACTTGGGCCAGTTAAAGTCAAATTTACGTAAGTCAACTTTTACAAATATTATTAAGGTCTATATTTGGAACCCTTTTAAACACGTCATTTTATGAAATGACCTAAATCAAAATTGGTTTTTAGCACTGCCACTCCCTGCCAAAAGCAGCAGCCATGCAATTGATATGTTTCATACAAAATGCCACACTTCCTGTATTCCTTAAAATGTTGACCACCTGAAGACGGTTTATATTTGAACAATAATTACTCTTTACTGCTCAAATTAGTTTTACTGTAGATTCCTAATGGCCAAGAGAACAGGATAAATATTTCTGGAAAATAAGTGTCAGGGGGTTGAAACTCTGCGGGTAGCATTGTCTTCGGTAATAGTAAAACAATTGACTTAAAATCCTATGTAAAAAATAATAATAACAACATAGCACAGATAGCAACTGTGATCAATAATGGGCAAGTGCAAGGTAATGTTTGCACAACTGTTACGAACTCTTAAGCACAAATTAACTTTTTCATTAAATTAAATTCTGCTGCATTAAGTTGTTCCAACAATTTAGATCAAATTTCAATAATAAGTTTAAAAAAACAACAGCTAACAACTACAATCAGAATTCCAAAAAATTCATGAAATCACAAAAAAAACATATTTTCTGCAAGAGATCTGCACTAAGATCTACACTGTAAAAGCTAAATAGAAAACCGGACCTACCAACATATTTCTATAATTTCCTTTATTGACGAGTGGTTTCCTGACGTAGAGAAATTCTAGTTTGATCCTTACTCAATCTCTCAAAAGATGTAAAAAGTTTTAAAAGTCTGAAAAAATCAACAGCTATCTTCCACTTACAAGCTTACATACTTGTCAATCCAACAAGTGTTTGCTCCTAAGTCTACAAGACTTACATGAATCTACTGCATGTACAAATGTAAATTTTAAAGTACCTTTACAGTGGAACCTCTGTTAACCGTCGCCCTTGGGACCAAGAGAGTGGCAGTTTATTAGAGAATAGACGGATAACAGAAATTTTGTTGTAACCTGTAGAGTAAGTATAGATTTAAAGGATTTTTGAAGAAATTATACCTTATATAAGTGGGTAATAAATATTTCTTATTAATTACCAACATACAAGCATAAAACAGAACTGCTATACTGTAAATTGTCCTTATTCAATATTTTCACAGCGTCATTTAGGACAAATTAAAAGTACAGTAGCAGTGACGGATAACAGAGAGTGACTGTTTAAAGAATGACAGTTGATCGAGGTTCTACTGTATCTGCTAGCTCAATAAACACAGAAAGCACAACATGCATGCTAGGCTCATCATGCTAGCATAACATGCATTTCTAGGAGAGCCAATGTGATGGACATGATGTGCTGTAATGTACATCATATTGACTCTGACCATCACAAAATAAAATTGTACATTGCGATTCGACAATGTCATAAACAAGCTCTAACCTCAACGACGGTGCCGAGATAGAAGTTGCCGTCCTTGCGTTGGACCAGGACCTCGTCGCCACAACAGAACAGTCGATCCTTGGTGGTGGAGTCCGGGGCCGTGGGGCTCTCCGAGTCTCGAGTCTCCTACACACAGCAACATTCAAGGTGTGCAACATACCGTATTTTGATTTTTGGGTTTTTTTAGTGAATTTCCCCTGTAGGGAAGAAGCTGTTACCGTAGGTCTCATGGTAAGATCTAAGCCCAAGACCATGATAACTTTTCGTTTTGGTGCCCCCAGAAGCAAAAAACACTACTCGTTTGAATTTTTAGATATATATATGTCTATTAGCACGATAGCGGCTGTAAAAATGGGCCGATTTTTATGAAATTTGGTACAGACATGCAAAGTGGTAATCAATTGGTCAAGTTCGTGAACCAGCCCGATCGGACCACCGGAAAGAGGGGTAAAGGGGGATAAACCCCTCCAAAAATGTTTTTTTTTTTTAGTTTTTTACATGTAAAAATAATTTTATTTTTGTTGGCATCATTGAATTCAGCTAAAAAAAAAAAACAAACAATTTAGTATTTTGTCCATTGGTTACCGAGAAATTGAAAGTGGTAAACACAGTACGCTGTCCCAATGTTAAACTTATGGGGAAAAAGTAAAATTCTATATCTCGCTTATTTCTCAACACATCTTGATAAAACTTGGTAAATGGCTTCTTCTAGATCAGATTTACTAAATAATGAAATAAAACCAACCAGTTTAAACATACCTGTTGCAGCAATCCTGCACACTCATTCCCCATGTTATTGTTATGGAGCTTACAAAAACATGTCAAATCCCGCTATGTCGGGTTCAAATATGCTCTTTTGCATATGAAATTCGCTGAGAATGCAGGTCTGCTGCAACGGGGTATTTTTATTATTATAAAAACCTAAAAATTGACAAATACTTCCACTTATGCTGTATCAAGAAACTTAAAATTTTTTAGGATGCTAATGATATATATGTAATGAATTGAAATTATAGGTCTGACTAATGGCGCTGTCCATTGAACCGTCAACTGCATTTGCAAAAATTAATTTTTTAGTGACTATCACCTATAGGGAAGCTGTTACCGTAGTACTCATGGTAAGACCTAAGCCCGAGAGTATGATAACTTTTCATTTTGGGACCCACTGAAGCAAAAAACACAATTCGTTCACATTTGTATTGCCTATATAAAAGAAAAACCTGAGGCGTTCTATTCCAAAACTCACTTATTGACATTTTTTTCGATTTTGCATTCGACCTGAAATTGCTACCTTTCCAAACACTCTCTCTTTCCATCTGGCCAATAACTTTGCTTCAAACTGTCACGTGATTTGACAATTTCAGGCGAACGTCATGAAAATGAAGCATTTTTATTGGCTGTTGTAATGAGTGAGTAATGGAACTACAAGACCCCTAAAATAAGTCAGTTTTGGAAAGATACATGATTTTCTGCATTAAGTTAAAAATAGAAAAAGTGAGTTTTGGAAAGGTTTAATGTTAAAAGTCGATGCAGATTTTCCAACGAATCCAGTGATGCCAATATCTCAAAATCTAACACACTCTTTACGGCGCGTACACTCTTTTATCTCGCCTATTTCTCAACATATATTAAAAAAAAAACTTGGTTCGTGGCTTCATCTATAAGGGATCTAATGTACAATAGTCTAAAATCCCTGATATTTACATTTCTGTGGCAGCAAACCTGCATACTCATTTCTCATGTTATCCTTATGGGAAATAAAAATTATTGTATAATATATTCCTTATTTCTTTACATATCCTAATAAAACTCAGTAAATGACTTCTTCTAGTTTTAAATCTATTAACGTTGCAGCGAACCTATGTACTCATTCCCCATGTAATTCTCATGGAGATAACAAAAACATGTCACATCTCCCTATATTGGATTGTGTTTTTATACATTTGAAATTTGCTGAGTTTGCAGGTCTGCTGTAACAGGGGTTATTTTTGATGGGTAGTTTGTAGTAGTCTTAAGTGTCACAAATTATCCAATTTTTATTAGACTATATTTTAATTGGCCTAGAGATAACTTGTGAAAAGTCTATGCTCTCAATGATGCTAAAGAATAAATTTGTATAGGCCCCTAAACCATCAAAATAGAAACAAATAAATGAAATTTGAATGTTTATAAATTGATGAAGTTTGGACAAATAACAAGTTAAGTCTAAGTAATTGTAACCAGGAAATATATATTTATATTGCATTTATCATACTGTGTATACAAAATAGACGATAATTTTTTCAACAAAGAAAAAAATCTTTACCTATCTTTACAAGGAATAGAATCTTATCAAGAGAGCATAAACTTAAAGTTGTGAGGTTAAGTTTACCATAAACTGATTTAATGCATCCCTACTGAAGCCTATTTCACATTTTAAAATCACGATGGCCAATTAATTATTTATTTGAAGCATGTAGAGTTAATAAGATTACCAATAACAATTGTAGAAAAACTATTCATTCAAAGTGTGTAAAAATCACAGAGATGTTTTTAAAGGAGTCAATAGTAGTTTTCATTACTAGGAGCGAAAGTGGCTCTTTTTGGTAAGAGATCGTAATTTACAGGCGAGGCGCAGCCGAGCATTGAAAATGCGATCGAGTACCAAGGAGACACTTTTGCTCCGTGTGATGAACAACTATTTTCATCATTATGCATAAATAACCATTTAATCGTTAAAAAATTAGTCTACATAATTTTGAGGTTATCCAAAATAGTCGTTGTCATTTAAACGTCTGTTAATTGTTTACAAACACAAGTTAAGAAATCGTTCAACCTTTCAAACGTAACATAAACAAATTTTGACATTTGAGTATGGCAAAATTTACCAAATGTCTTTTCAATACTCCTATTCGAAGTGATCCAAAAACGATCATTTTGCGTACGATTTAGAGAACTAAAAACGGCTGTTTTCGGGACAGTATGATGAAAACGTTATTTCAGATGGACAGCTGCTGAATAACTATATCCAGTTAAACAATACTAAAACAAAACTTACTTGAGAATAATTATGATAGCTTAAAACAAAATGATAGGGTGAAGTCAATAAAGTATTCACTCAAACTAAGAGGCTCTATATTTAAGAGATAATTAAAAATTATGTCAGTTTATAAAGTAAATAAGGGTATTGCGAATAAAATGTCAATACCCAAAGGATATTAATTCTCCTTGAGTCTTTTCAGGAACGATATTCCCTCGGCTGATCACTTGAAAAAATACTTCACTTCTAAGTAGTCTGCTCTGCAGCATACTCAGTAGCAGTGACTTAAATAGGTAGTGATGTTTCCACCGTAGTTTAACACCTCATGAGGAGAGGAAAATGAGAAATGACCAACGATGTACTGAGGTTTAGTGGACTGTAATGTTTACTGGGAAAAATAAGAAGATATAAAATGGACTCCATCGTAACCACAATTATGAAAGAAGGGAGAATTTTCTTTTCTGCTATCTCTGCAAAACTTTGAACTCCAAGATACTGAAAAACCTTTGTTTCTGTAAGGATTCATGGCTTTTTCAAGGTTTGCAAAATTCACAGCTTAAGCAAGGTATGCACTAACTCCGGTTCGGTTCGAAACTTTTCAGATTCAGACCTTACCCATACACAACATTTGGCTGTTAGACCCGATACAGATTTAGCCCATTCTTATTTTTGGTTAGTCTAGTATGAGTTGTGTAGTTGTTTGCAGAGACAAAGAAGAAGAATGTAAATGTTCTTGAAAGAGAATTCTAGTATATATACATAGCCTTAAAATAAATTTTAAAGCTTTTTATGTTAAAAATGTTTCTTAGGATCCCCATCCTGATGAGGGTTCTTAAAACCCCTTAATAAGATACGGTACCTGTTTTTCATCACCCCAGGAAAATTTTCCGTGCCCCCCCTCAAAGAATTGATATATTAGCACTATGTTACACATATAATTCCTGTCGATGGTCTAAATATTTACTTTCTATATTTATCTAGATGATACGGTATAGATTCTCAGTTTGTCAAAAATATTTCCACAAATATCTACTAAAGCTTTGAAAGTTTTGAGAGACTAATTGGAATAATACCTATTTTCAACATCAAAATACAGTGTACTCAATTCCAACTACCGGTACTTAAAACAGATTTCAATGTTTGTTTATTTATCGGAATACTATATTCTATAAATAATGAGGATTCTATAAAAATTTAGAATTCTATATCTTTATTATTTCTCAACAAATCTTGACGAAACTTCCTATAAAGCTTCTTCTAGTTAAGATCTACTATATTATATTGAATTAAAACCACCCAGTTTTAACATACCTGTTGCAGCAAGCCTGCATAATCCTTCCCCATGTTATTCTTATGGATATTTCAAAAGCATGTGATATCTCACTATATTGGATGGAATTTCTTTATATTTGAAATTCACTGAGTATGCAGGTCTGCTGCAATGGGGGTGTTTTTTCCTGATAAGTCATCTAGTGAATAACATGCTTTTTCTATCAGAAAATTCTTTGGTACTGGCTTAAATTTATTATTATTTCTGCATCTCTAATTTTTTGGGATTACTCTAAAAAATATCAACCCTGCATATGATAGTTAAATTTTTTTTATTCTAAGATGTGCTGAGGCAATATTTTTTCATTTTTATTTCTAGTGTTCTAACAATGGTTTTCAAATAACTTTTAAATTTACAAGCATGATTCTTAACGAACATATAGCATTAAAAATATTGAGACTAAGAACAGTCATTATATAGAGACTAAAAACAGTCATTATTTTGAAATCAACAAAATGTCTCTTTACTGATTCATGATTTTCCAAATTCAGCGTAATTCTTAGACCCTTTTTCTGTAAAATAAGTAGTTGCTTCATATAAAAAGTCCCTCCATACACACCTATTCCAAAAGCAATATCGGATTGTATGTGGGCGCATAGAAAATCATTTTCAGAACTGCCAATTCATAGAAACTTGATATATTTTTTTAAGCCATACAATCCAGAACTGATTTTTCTAATCACATGGTCAATGTGCTTGTCAAGGTTAGTGAGAGATATGATGAAGCTTGGGCGTTTACTAATGAAACCAGATGAATTTGGATTTTTAGAGTAGGGTAAATAAATAATAACTGATGATCAACTGAATTTGTTGTGCCAATCATCTGTTACATACGGTACTAAAGCAAAAACATTTCACCTGTGTATTGATGTTATTCAAAGAGAAAAACGTTGATCCCAATATTAAACACTTTGTTTTGGTTTATGATTTTTTAGCTACTAAACTAGTAACATAATCATATGCTCTGTTTACTTCCTCGTTATCGATGATTTCCTCCCCTCCTCAGCCGAGATGTCATAATCAAGCGTCAACATATACCTCATGACCTCCAACTATGATTTTTGTCAATAAACAAACCTAAAAATTTTGTGTCATTTACTTGAACAAACTCTGTCATCTATTAGAATTAGGAGATAAGGATTATTTCTGCTGTTTCGTGCGAGAGGACACAAAATTAGTTTTACCTGGTACATGTCTAGACCAAATTTCATTAAGATCGGACTATATTTACAGTCGCTAACTATTAACAGACAGACAGACATATATATATATATATATATATTCCAAAATGGTTGACTGACTGACTCACTCACTCACTGATCACAGTTTCTCAAAAACTACCAGGCTTTGGACCATGAAACTTTACAAAGTATTCCTTATGGGCTCTAGATGCATACTAAGATAGAAAGGTAAAAAAAAATATTTCTCAAAAGGCTGAAATAGAGTACATATCAAATTCAAAATGGCGGCCATTACTAGTATATGTTTAAAACTTGAACGAATGGTGTTTTTTGCTTCTGGGGGTCCTAAAATGAAAAGTTATCATAGTCTCAGATGAGACCTACGATAATAGCTTATTCATTCAAGGAAATTGGCTATACCTAACTAGCTATTAAGGTTGAGTATCAATACGCATTAGATTAAACGCTGAATTTTGTTTTAATTTTTAATCAAGATATTTATTAATAAGATAGGAAAAGTCTGACATATCCCCTAATCCTAAGTAAAATTAGCATCCAGCCCACTAAACTTGAACCATGGTTAGTCAGAGGTTTGAGCTCTGCTGATGGTTTTTAGGCTTTGTGAAAAATTTGAATTAAGCATTTTCATCACATTTTAAATCCAACTGACATCTACTTTGATATTGTTAAAAAATAATGAAGAAGGCAAGGAGCCGAGACATTATCTCTGCAGCCATTCAACCAAGAGAATTCAAATTAAGACCACAGTCTCTTCAAAAATAAATTAAATATATATAAAAGGTTCTTTTGGAAGTTAAAAGTTCCAAAATCATTTTGCAAAAATATATTTTCAAATTTTAGTTTTCATACAAGAAGGCAAATGACTGTGTTTGTGTCATTTATTCATTTAATGGTAGGCCTATCCCAAATTCATAAATTTCTAGCTGTTGACATGCTTAGTTTTAATAAAAATGAAAAACTTTGCTCAGTAGGCCTACACCGCTTTAGAAGCGAAACATTATTTTCTATTCAAAATATAGTCAACTCTCGCTAACACAAACCTTGATATCACAAAATCCTCGATATCACAAATTATTTTTAATCCCCTTGGAAAACATGTCTAACACAAATAAATTATTATATACATAACACGAACTAGTTTTCCGGTTATATTTTACCTCTATAACTTGAAGGGACATAAAAATTACCTCTATAACACGAAGTTCAGTAGATAAGACAAATTTGATTTGCGCTACACTCTTAACTCAAAGTTTACCTCCATGCCAAGAAGTTTTCAAAATAGACCTCTGTAATACAAAATCCCGGAATTCAGGATGCAACCTGTCAGTGAATCATATCCGGGGTCGAGTATTCTGTCTGCAGTTTCGGGTCTGTTTACCTTGTGCAGGGCTTTTCGCTTTGTGCGAGAAATATTATAGAATGAGTGTGAAAAGGCAACCCAAAGCATTGACTATTGGTGAAAAGTTATAAATACAGTAATAATATTAATATAAGTTTATAAGTTAAATATTCCAGGTAGTATGCTATCAACAATTATCAAAAACTAGATGGACATTGAAAAGCAGGCAAGTGAAGGTAATATTAAATATAGGGGATACTGTAAATTTTCTTTAGCCTTTATCATTGTTTTAATAAAAATTATGATCGATACTTTAACTGTTTTTATATGTTTAATCAGAGGAAAATTGCGGACTTTTTAATCAGAATAATTAATAGGCCTATGATCTTATCTGTTTTTTTGTTTTATTTTAAAGCCTACTCCAGTCCATTTTTTATTGATATATAATGTTTAAATAAGTTAAAAGCTTAGATTTGTCGAAGATGTAGGGAATAAACTAGGCCTACCTACATTTTTCTTTACCTCTGTATCACAAATTTTTATTTGGTTTACCTCTATAACTTGAACTATGCCTATGACGAACTATACTGAACACGAAGAAAAATTGCAGTCCCGTGGAATTTCGAGTTAGCGAGAGTCAACTGTATATAGCATAAAGTAAAATATTGAAAAAACTCACATCACTTAAACTTGTTAGAACAACAGGACAAATAAAAAATTACAAAACATTATGTTCCGAAGATCTGTCTTAGCTGCTCACAGCTAACCATTCTTAAAAATTAAAAGGTTAATTTTTATGAAAGGGCTACAACAGTCTAGGTACATATATTTTCCATATCAAAATGCAAAACAAAATGAAAAGAAAATAATGAAGCTTCTAAGAAGTGCTGAGAGTTAAATAGGCCTAAGGTTAACAACCCAATCGCTGGCATCCCCCAAACACCAGCAGCCATAAATTTGATTCAACGTAAAAAGACATTGTTAAACAACTTAGTGGAATGGAGTCAGTCTAGCAGTCAGTAGCTGTTGCAAAACCAGGGTGTCTACTGACATCTGATTTTAAAATCCCAGTATATTTCCATTATTTCAAGCACAATTTTTTTCAAAATTCCATTATCACTCACCAATTATTTATCATTCACTAATTATTAACTATTTTTTATATTTTTATCAGGGCATTCTAATTCCTCTTGTAGCACTACGTTACTCCCACTTTATTATCCAAATAATCAATATACAAAATTACAATCACAAATTAAAAAGTTCTAATTAACTATGAGTTGAGTTTGACACAGTACCATCATTTGTTCTATGAAAAATAATATAAAAAATGTGAATATATGAATGTAGGAAATGTTGAGAAAATCTCCAATCTTAAAAAAATTACAACATATAAAATTGTAAATCTGATTAAGGATGTTTGGTAATCAAACTGAATTACAACAGGTTTCCAATTTAGGTTTGCAAACACACATTGCTAAAAAAGTGTTGTTGAGCTTTTAATGTCTGAATGTATTGAGAAAAACTAATTTTTAGGGATTTCATCACTTGTATTTCAGCAAAATTCCAGTATTTCCAGTATCAGTAGACACCCTGAAAACCAAGTTGTGTAGCAAAATCTTATTATATTGAGTTAAATTTATGGCTACCAGTGTTAGGGGGGTACAACAGTCTAGGTACATTTATTTCCATATCAAAATGCAAAACAAAATGAAATGAAAATAATGAAGCTTCTAAGAAGTGCTGAGAGTTAGATAGGCCTAAGGTAAACAACCCAATTGCTGGCATCCCCCAAACACCAGCAGCCATAAATTTGATTCAACTGCTGGTGATTGGGTTGTTTGCCTTACTTATTTTGGTACTACTCAATACGGCATAATTAAACATTGCAATTAGCTAAGTCCACAAAAATTTTTACCTGGGTCAATCCCCTCCCAATGTACAACATATGAGCCTAGTTGTCATTCAGAAGGAAACTCTCCGCCCTCACCAAGGGTAAGGCCTACTATTCCTTGGCTGAGTCCTTTGCGGATGACCTCGCAGGAATAGTATAAATCTAAACGCAATCTTATCTGACTGGAAGTATTAAGTTTTATTTGTAAATTTTTTTTGTGTGTTTTGAATTAAATACATAGTGACGCTGTCAATACCTCAGTGCGGGTAAAAGACGAGGAAGGTATAAGGTACGGTATCCATCTCTTTATTGCTTATATTTTAATTTTAAATAGTTATTTACCCTTTTTCTACTTGATCCTGACATTTTATTTTCTGGACTTCACTTTTCTCTTGAAATACAGTAGCCTCAACCTTCCCTCGTTCAGGCTGGTGTGCAGGAGAGTAGATATGCCATTTTCTGCTGAAAATAAATACCTAGTTACAATAAATCAACTACATAAATTAGTTTTAACTGATAATCTAAACCCATGGATCAGAACAATGCAATCATAGGCAAATAAATTAGGCCTAGATGGAAAGCATTTCAACGAATAGAAATTGTCAAGTTAACACACACCACAGTTAATTCGAACACTTCATATTTCGAGTCCTAAAATAATACGTATTACAAATAAGTATATAAGACGTTTCAAAAATGCTTACCCTTAGTCGGCAAAATCCTTTGACTGGTGCCTCAACCGTCTTTTCAACAGTAATGTGTCAGCCATGTTTGGTTAATCTAAACACGGGAGGAACATTATCCCAGACAAAATTTGGTCAATAACCAACATCGCCAAAGTCTATACAAATAAAAGCCGGTATTTTAAAATGTGTGGGTGAGTTTGCCGCATGGCGCAGCTAAGAAACGGAAAACCAAATTTTGCGGATTTGATTTTAAACCACAATAACACTAATAACACCAAGTACGAAAAAAATGACTTCTCCCTGACAAAACCTAGAAGACAGCAGCCAGCAGCGCATAGCCGATCGCCAATACCCGGCCACTGGCTGGCTAGTGCTAGTGGCTAGCCAACCAATGCTGCCAATCCATTTAAAGAAAGTAATAATAATCAGCTCCCCACAAAATTACTTGTCACCATTAACTATTGCCGCAAATTAATTATAAAGCGTACCCATAGATAAAAACATCGAAAAGGATACCTTGTTGGGCGATGAGGTTGCGTACCTTGTTGGGTGATGAGTGGAGGAGAGGGGGGTGGGTTTGATTTTGGAGCCAATCATCATCTTAATATTCGATATTTAAGTGGAAAAATTCAAGTTTTTTACAGATTTACTGAGCATCTGTGAGGGATTAGGTTCCTAATTAGTTGTTAATTATTTTGATTGAAAGTAAATCTGTAAAAACTTGGATTTTCCAATTATAATCGAATATTAAGTTGTTGCTCCAAAATCAACCCCCCCCCCCCAAGGTGTGCTTTATAATTAGCGGTAATATTCTTTTTTCTTTTCGTTTATTAATCATATTCTTGGAGAACAGATTAAAGGTCAAATGTTAATGTTACATAATGGTGTAGGAGTGAGTGTTTGTTGTTATGGGTTTCTAGTCCTCCACTGAAGAAACTCTTGGATGGAGTAGAACGGACGTTGTAGAAGCCAGGTTTTCAGCTGTGGGATGACTTTTCTTCCTGGCAGTCTTCTTATGTGGTACGGCAAATTGTTGTAGAAAAGGACACCTCTGTATGAAGGTTTTTTCTCTGTCAGGCTCAGATGGTGTTGGTCAAGTAGGAAATTCCTTCCATATCTGGTGTTATAAGGATGCCTGTCTCCTGTTCTTGTTTGGCCAGTTGTTACTGCATGAGTTATTGTTTCTTGGATGTAGAGTCCAATGATTGTCAGGATTCCAAGTTCCGTGAAGGCTGCACGACATGTATCTAAGGGTCCCAGAGTCCTTTTAAAGTTCTGATTGTTCTTTTTTGAATAATAAGAACTCTTTGGAGGTTTGTGGATGTTGTCCCTCCCCAAGCTATCAGGCCATACACCCGAGGAGAGATTCAAATAGCGAGAAGTAAGCTGTTCGTGTTACTTGAGGGCTTTTGTAATTTGTTTGGTACTTCTTATTACATAGAGGCTACTGTTTAATGTTTTGCAAATTTCATTAACATGGGGTTCCCAGGATAGATTTTGGCCTACAATTAATCCTATATATTTCCCTGAAAAAATTGTATTTACTTTTGGAAGACCTTGAAGATCGTTTTGAGTAGAGGTGTGGATTAGCTGTTGAGTTTTTGAAGTGTTAAGGACCAGGTCGTTGAGAAGGCAGTACTGCTTTGCCATATTAAAGGAAAATGTATGAGTCAACTAGTCAACATCTAGCTGAGCTTTGTTCTTGCTTGCTACAATCAAGGCTGTGTCATCAGCATACATGATGTTTCACAGTAGTTCTCTAAATAGCCTGGGAAGTAATTGGTTAACAGAATGTAAATGACAGGTCCGAGCACTGAACCTTGAGGAATAAGTTTATGATGACAATTAATTTTGTGTTTTTAGGGAGCTGGTTATTAATATTTTTTTAATGGATTGGAAGCATTGCTTGGATAGTGACTGACTAAAGACCTTAGAAATGGCTATGCCAAGACTCATGGTCGTGTACCACCGCCGCAGTGTTGCTATTGCGGTGCAGCGCAAGACTTTTTAGGAGCCCTGAGTTTTAAACCATCAAAAATATATATCAGGAACAGTTTGTAGTCAATGGCCAATGGTTTGGACCGTTTGAAAATGAAATTAAATGAAAAATGACTTTATATTAAAGTGAAGTTAGGAAGCGAAGTTAGGACTTGCAAGTCCTCTCTACCACTTAACTTCGACTGAAACTAAAAGTAATTATGAAAAAACTAAAATGATGTAAAAAACAATAATAACTACCTACATACATTTTGTAAACAAAGCTTAGGTATAAATCCAGCTTAAGGCACAAGTCGCCCTATATCCCGTTATGCCACCGCCAAGGCCATCACTCCCGCCCACCACGCAGTAAAATATCTTTGGTAAGAGGATTGCTGAAAGAGGATTGGTAGGAGGAAATTTTGGTATACCTCAAGAGTCATGAGGGACATGTTGAAGTTTGGGTGTTACCAAACTAAAGTGTTTAGGGTTTATGTTTGGAAGGAAAAAATTGGCATAATTGAGTGATTTTTCATTAGTTTAATGAATTAATGTCCCTATCGTGGCGTGTCATGTAATCAAGCTACTTGGTGGTCACGGATTGAGGATAGTTATCAGCGATGACTTCTGGATGTGATATTCACTGGTGGGGAACCACTCGTTCTTCCACAAGGTGTCCCTACATAGAGGGTTAAAATGAAAATTTTTTATCGTGCCCTTTTAGGAAAAACATTTGCGAAATTTTTTTCTTTTTTTCAAAACGTTTTTGATATTTTTTATTGATTGACATTTGAAGATTCATAGATTAGCCAAGGTAACGCAATATCTTGTGTGTATATTCAATGATACAGCATCTTTCATGAAAGAACACGAATTTTTGTCACTGACCGTAACCAACATAAAAATGAAGATTAAAAATATTTAATGTTGTTTGATAAATATGTTTTGCTCTAAATAGATTTAGTTTTAGGGCCAATATTGCAATAAACAGCTCATTAAGCCTTTAGTAAATTTGGTATTTAAAAAAAAAATTCGAAAAACTAAAAAAATCAAAAAATGCAAAAAAATCTCTTAAAGTTTGTCTAGCTCCAAACAGTCGTTCCTGTTATATGAAAAACCTTTATGTCCTCATAGAGGTGTCTGTTTTGTGTGTGATTATAGTTTTATATGATGATATATCAATTTTTGTATTTTTTATAACACAAATCATGATAGATACGGTCTGGGACAAGGGGTACGGTCTGGAACAAACGAGAATCGTCGGTCAATTTACTCAATTTATTTAATGCCTTTGTTTTAGATTATCATTTTAAATTATCCTTGGCACTTTAATGGGCCAATACCCTGGTTATTTGGGAGTTGACTGTACTCTTTACCACAAAAAGTTATAATAAAATATAATCATTACCTTCAATAATTACATATTTTTCAAAAACTACAATTTTACTTTTTCATAAATCCTTCAATTGTACTGTTATAAGATAAAATTGTCTTTCATTTCAACTGAATAGTGCAATTTAAAACGAAATTTATAATGATTGTCACGACCGTACCCCCGTACAATCGATAAGGATATCGTGGTCGTGACCAAAATGGTTTCGGTCGTGACAAATACGATCAGTGACATTACAATTATTTGTCCCTGTTCTGGTAGTAGCCCTGCACCTCGTGTTTGAGAAGACAAAGTGGACTTATAGCTTACCTTAGCAATTAAAATATCATATCAACAAAAATTAACACCATGTCTAATGTAACAAACGACTAGTACGGTTTTGGGCACTTCAACATTACCAAAAACATAAACTTACCTTTATCAACCTTGATCAATTGGAAAACAATGAAACATCTCTGGAGCAACGTAAAACACTCCCGTTCACCTCTGTCTCTTCAAACCAACTGACTCTATTGCCACCAGGCTCGTCACTGTCGTGTTCCAAAGTTCCAAATTTTGCCGTTACGGTCGGGACTTAAAATCGAGGGACAGACTTATTTTGTCGTAATACTCAGTTCGCAATAAATAAAAAATTATTAAATACTCTTTTTTTGTAAGTTTAATAATTAGTGATGATACAAAAATATAGTATTATTTATTTAAGCACGCATAATTGTTCTAAAAATAGCATGATAGTTGAAGAATGGACCCTAGGGACAAGTTACGGTCGTGACATTCCTGACTTTGAAAATACGAGAAAAATACCTAGAACCCATTAACAACCAAATAAATATTTGCAAAATGTTTCCCCCGTCCCAAAAAATATTAAAACACATAATGTGATACTAAAAAAACAGTATCTACGAAATGAGAGGCCAGGGACATTAAAGGGCACGATAAAAATATTCACTCGTTAGTTTTGTTAAGTTAATCTTATCTTTTTCACATTATACGATAGTTGAGTATAAGAATAGCTAGGGCGTCTAAGGTATAACCATAGATAAAAACATCCACAAATTTGAATGTTTCTATCTATGGTCACAGATGAAGAACTATATATAGTTCTTCATCTGTGCTATGGTATAACCAAGGCCACACAGGCCACACTACGACACTACACTAAAGGCCGGAGTCTCCCCCCTTCTCCCTGATGTCACGTCACAACACCGGCCGAACTCCTAGCGCTGTGTTGGAAATAACAACTAAAATCATATGAAAATCGTAAACATTTACCAAAAAATTATGACATTAGAACATCGAAATAAAAACAATAAGAAACAAAACTGTCAAATTTCCAATAAATCATCTGATGAAATGTAAACAAATTACTTGCTGTAATGTTTACCGTTTTTTAAGTTTATGAAATAAAGCCTTGATTTCTTTAAAATTATTTTCGACCGCATTTGGTTATTCATTGATTAATGCAGATTCGAAAAAATAATGGTTTCTAAATGAAAACTTAAACGAATTACTTAGGGCACGATAGTTTTAAGAGTGCGACAGTGAATCGCCATAAGAGTACATTACAAAAGCGTCTGCGATTCCGTCTGATAATGTGACGTCACCACAAAAGGACTCCGGCAGTGAGGCCATAGAGTAATAATGTATGGCCTTATTATTATTACTCTATGGTATAACCATAGCCAAAGATGGCTGTGGTATTACTCTATGGTATAACTTGCTACTCTATGGTATAACCTCTGTGGTGGTAGCTTTCATTACTTTCAAGTTTTCCGTTGGCAACACTGTTGTTTGTATTTATGTGGCTGTGTTTTAGTCTTATTCTTATTCTCGTGAGCCTGAAATGAAATATCGATGTCTAAAGCTCGTCGAAGTTACAAAATTTTAATTTATAACACAATTAATTAGAACTCATTGAATTAAGCCGGTTGCCGGTTATGTGTAGTTAGTGCATCAGATCTGGCACAGCAAATAACTGGGAGACCTAATTCCTCAAGTATATTTATTTAAATCTTTCAAGATCAATTGGATGTAAGTTTTTATGTAGCCTATGTAGTATGTTCCTTTAGCCTAGTGAATTGTTTACGAATTAGAATAGGCTTATTTAAATATGTGAAGATAAAATATCGTATTGTAAAATATAATTTATGCTTGATCCAGCATTAGTAAATTGATTATACCATGTGAAAACCATGAGGGGAAAAGGATATCGGGTTCCAATTTTATTTAAATCAATTTCAACTTAGGATTCAGCTGTATATTATACCTCAGGATGAGTTCTTTGCCGTAGCTCAATCCGCTGACAGACTATCAATGATGCCCTTACCTGTGAGTTTAAAATGTTATTGTGTAGTTGTTTATTTAATTCGATCACAGCATCATTTAAGATACAACAACGATCTGGAAGCGTAGTGTTTCTTAAGGACACAGCATCAATTAAGACTCAACAGCCTAAGCCTTTATTTGTGGGTGCCCAATCTGAACCCAATCTTAAAAAAAGGGGAGAAAGCAAACCCAGGTAACTATCGGCCAATTAGTCTAGTTCCTGTTCTGTCCGAGGTACCAGAACATATTATTTATAATCAAGTTTGTAATTTTTTTTAGCTTCTTTCATTGCTCAATAAACAACAATTTGGCTTCAGAAATGGACAGTCCACTATAAATGCTATAGACGCTAAGGTTCAAGACATCTTAGCCGCCTTTGAAAATAAGGAGTTCGCCTGGGCTACCTTCATTGATCTCAGCAAAGCTTTTGATTGTGTCGACCATGGCATGTTGCTCCATAAGTTGGAATACTATGGCATACAAAATTCTGCTTTGAATCTTTTTAAAACATACTAATTAAATAGAAGACAGGCAGTTTACTGCAATGGGTTATGGTCAACGGTAGCTGTCAGTAACTGAGGGGTTCCCCAAGGCTCTGTCCTGGAGCCTTTTCTTTTTTTGATGTCAATTAATGACCTGCCAATCTGTTTGAACAATGCCATATATTTGTATGCAGACGACACCACCCTGCTCTCCTGTAGCAATGATCTAAATATGTTGGGAATCACTGCCAAAAATGATTTAAGCTGTGCTGCTGATTGGTTTTCAGCCAACAGCTTTCTGCTGAACCATGAGAAAACCCAATCAGTGATTTTTGGGCTTAGACAAATCCCTGAAATACAGTCCTGTATCTCACTAAGCCTAGTGAGACGATTAAATTCCTCGGTGTCTTTGTTGACCATCAGCTTCTATGGGTCCCTCACGTCCAACATCTCTGCACTAGGTTAAGCAGATTAACTTTTTTGTTCCAGAGGCTAAATGAGGTTATACCTCTCCACTATATAAAAAATGCCTACTTTGCACTGTTCCAATCAGCCCTCAGCTATGGCATCATATTCTGGGGGAACTCTTCCCATATGAAAGACGTTTTAATAATTAAAAAAAAGTGTTAAGAATTATGGCTAATGTAAACTCAATAGAACACTGTCGGCCAATTTTTGTTGATTTTAAAATTTTAACTGTTATTAATTTATATATTTATCATGTCATGTTATATAGTTTTAAGCATTTAGACAACCATAGCTTGATGAGTGACCTACATAGTTTCAATACAAGGAGCAAAAACCAGTTGGATGTACCTTTTGCGAGACTGCAAAAAACCAATTCTAGTCATGTTTTTATGGGACTGAAATTTCTTAACAAGCTTTCAAACAGTGTCCTGCAGTTGCCTTGTAGGACTTTTAATCTTAAGATTCAGAATTGGCTCCTTGAAAATCCTTTTTATCATGTGAACGAATTTCTACTTTTTAAAACCAAATGAAATAGCACTTTAATTGCATGTTGTCTTGCATGTTTATGCTTGTTGTTATCTATTTATATATCTCATAGCCTACGTATTTATTTAATTACTTTTATTTTTTCAGTTCCTCGCCAGCCATCTTGTATTTTGTTTTCTCGTTGAATCCATCAACTGACTAAATGCCTATGCATGTACTATAATTTGACTTTTCCTATGCTTGTAAATGTCTCTTTGGAATAAATGATCTGATTCTGATTCTGATTCTGGTGTTAACACTTTGTCCGTGTAGGACGTCTTTAGACGTCTTCGATTCATTGATGAATAGCGGAGGACGTCCTAAGACGTCCTTATGCAAGGTTTATCAAACCGACTTACTGTCGTCTCCGTTTTGGTAGTAGGGGATTGAAACTCTGTCAGCCACTGGTGGACATACTATAGGTTAACGTCATCACCGTCGCTTGCAGTTTCCGCTCTCCACTTAGTGGCGCTCCTAGCGGCACATGTGGGATTCTTCCCATGTAATCAAAGAAGTTTGGCATGTGCTCCTATCCTATTTTAACGAATTCCTGTGAGGATTTTTGTTAGTTTGCGTGCGTTTTGTTCATCCTATAGATAGTGCGTAAATAGGATGAGTAAATTTTGAGATTTTGAGTTTTTATGTGTGCTGTAAACCGTAGGACGTCTAAAGACGTCTTCTTTTTTTCACGATTTTATGTGGTATATGGTGACATAGTCGAACTTACAACTGACTATAAAAACTGAACAAACCAATATTTGTATAGTATATACACATAAACCACGTGAAAAACTTTTTTTATATTTTTAATCCAACCAGTGAGGCTGAAGACGTCTAAAGACGACCAAATCTTTGACGTCATCCTACAAACCGGAAGTGGCCCGAAAAAACATTTACTCGGCATGACTGACCTTCCATAACCATAAACTATGTGAATTAGCAATAAACCTTTACAGCTATGTGGCGGTATATTAAAAAAATGTTAGCAGTCAATGTGTTAAGTGTTAAGAGTGTTTTATAGTGAATATTATAAAATGGGTTGTCCGTCTTGCAAAATACAAAATAGTAGGCCTACTTCAGGCTGACTCGAGTAGCCTACCTCAAGTTTCCTTTGACAAAAATATAGTAGGTGGCAAAAATAAATTTGTGCATTTCCGGTTTATTCTTTTAGTAGATTGGATCTCCTACCACTCTTATTCACTAAAAATATTCGATAGGCCTACCAACCATAGATCAAAAACTGAAATAACCACCATTTTGAATTTTATAATACACTCATTTTCTCATTTCAGTCGTCTGAGGGAGAATATTTTAAAAACCTTTCTTTGTTTGTATCTAGAGCCTATAGGCTAAAGAATATTTGTGCTAAGTTTCATGGCCCAAAGTCTTGTAGTTTTTGAGAAAGTAGCCTAAGAAGTTTTGAAAGTTAAAAATGGGCGCCATTTTGAATTTTATAATATACCTAATTCAAGCCTTTTGAAAGAAAATATTGCAAAACCCTTTCTTAGTACGCATCTAGAGTCTATAAAGAATATTTGTGCCAAGTTTAATGGCTCTACACCTTATAGTTTTTTAGAAACTTTGGTCAGTCAGTCAATGGTTTTTGGCTTTTATATACCTTTATAGATTCCCGGAGTTTGACACTTTACTTATGGGACTCCCTGAATAAAGTTAAAGTACATTGGATAATTGCGCAGATCCAAATTGCATGACACGAATCGCTTGCGTAAACGGGGCCAAAGGCACAATCGGAGGCATCCATTAAAAAACCTTTTACTGGCCAAGATTGTGCCAAATGGATGCTATTTACAACATTCATCCTTCCTTTCTGATTCTTAGTTGGCTGACAACAACAATTTGCTTAGGTACACTACTTATTTTTTTGTCAGGAACCCTTTTTTAACCTTCGACCATCTTCTCCATTGAGAGTAGAAAATCAAGTATTTTCAAGCAATCAAACGTTTTTTGAAGTTGGTTCTTTATTTATTTATAAACTAAAATAAATTTTAGTACCTATTCAATTAGCTGGAAATGTCTATCACCCATTGGGTAAAGTTTATTACATTAGACTCTTACTTAATTGGAAGCCTGCATGGACTTTGTGAGACTGTTATTTTTAGTTATTATGATTAGTTTGTAAAAATATGTTCATTAATATTATTAAAAAAATAACAATGTATAGGCCTATTATTTTTGTTTGGAGAAAATAAATTATTCTTATTCTTATTCTTATATGAACATTTCAGCCTGGTATCGACCCCCTACTCATCCCTACCCCTAAATTACAAATTTTAAATGGTGAGGTCCCCTTTGTGTTAGACCTACATGAAACAAGACAAATAAAAATCGAAATATTCTTGAATTAATATATTGTTTAAACCTCATAGAAAGTGTGTTTTCCCTATTTATTTATTAAATATGCCTAATCAAAAGATTCTTGTTAGTCAAATCCAATTTATTTTATTTTTTTAGGTGATGGAGACGAATTCAAATATTAAATCATCAGATTCAGACCAAGATCAGGCCAGTAATGTAGAGGAATCAATTGAAACTTCGAGAATTTTATCTGGAGAAATTGCTTCTTTAGCAACAGAAGATAAAACTGCTATTAGTTCGTCTAGTCAATCTCTTAAGTGTAATGATACCAATGATCCTGATAAAACCATTGCTGGTCCTTCATGTTTTCAAAGTGAAATTCCAAGTTGTTTGAAACCTCTTACTGCTGAGTGTAGCAGTAAATTACCAGAGACACCCGACATTGTCAGTGGATTTGACAGTGCTGATAGCACCAATGACGAAGACTTCCTTAGCACTCAAAAAGCTGTTCTGAGTGCAATCAATTTTATGGATGAAGGATTGGAGAACCAAGTGGAGAGTTCAACAGATAATTGCTCAGCGGATGAAAACCGGGGTAATAAGATCATTTCTAATAATGAATGTAAAGCATTATTCGATGACAAATCAGACAATAAGGCTAGCAATGAAGGTAAAAAAGGTTTAGAAAGTGGAATTTCTAAAGAAAACTTGGTTATTACAAGAAACTCTGAAGCAGCGGATTCAGCAACTAGCCGGATCTCTGAAAACAATGACTCAAAAGTTGCCAATTTGGAAACAAGTCAATCTACATTAGATGTCACATGTGAAAATAAAAGTAAATCAGATGACTTGGATGAAGTTATTGTACCGAGTGAAAAGACAGTTTCTCCAGATGAGGAAAAAGTAATTGAATCTGTGTTCCCAGCAAGTGTGGAAATACCCGATGTTGACATGTCTAAATACGATGACACAAATGAAACTAAAAGTTCAATTACTGGAGCAAATGATAATCTGTGTGATGAAATGGATTTAAATACCAACTCCAAGTATAAGAGTGAAAAGATAAAAGATGAAGATATGTTGTCAAAGGAGAGAACATCATTTGATGATCAATCAGATAATAAGGCTAGCATTGAAGACTTTGATGACAAAGCTGAAGCTTCTGAAAATAATTCTGAAGTGGAAGATTCAACTAATAAGCAGATATCTGAAAATGTAGATGTAGAAGCTATGGAGTTGGAACTAAGTCAACCTATATCAGACATTAAGATTGAAAAGGATTGTAAAACAGATGTCTTGGATGAAATCATCGTGCTAGATGAAAATAAAACTGACTCTCCGAATTCAAAAAAGGTAATTGAATCTGTTTTACCAGTGAGTGTGGAAATATCTGATGTTGAGGTATCTGTCTTCAGATTTGAAAGAAACAAAAATGAAAAATCTATAAAAAATGAAGAATTCAAATTAGATGATATGGTGTTGAGCTCTGATGAGGACAGTGATCAATCTGAAAATGTTAAGGGGGATTTTACCGACACAATAGACACTTCAAAAAACACATCAAATATTACAGCAGATCTTTCAATGGATACAGAAACCAATTTAGCTCTTGAACTAACTGAGCAATCTGATGGGCATGGCTTAGAAAAAAATAAAATTTCAGAGGAAATTGAACAACCCAAAATCACTCCGCCAAAAATCTCTGAAATAGAGGTTATGGATGTAGAAAATAATAGTCTTATTCAGGAGGATTGTAGTAAAAAGATTGAGGAAGAAAGTACCAAAATGGATTTAGAAGGAGCCGTTGATAGTTCAGAAAAAGTAGTTTTATCAACCGAACCTAAAGATTCTCAATGTCAAGAAAATGAAAGTACAAATCTGGATTCATCTGAATGCCAGGAAATTAAAACAGCCAGTAGTCCTCAAAATATTGACAATAAGGATGATCATCAATCAAATTCAAACGATTTACCCGCAAAGTTACCCAAAAGTAATGATAGTGAAGAAAGAGATGCAAATGAGAGCAATTTTGTGGACAAGGAAACTGATCTTGAAAACATGTTAAAAACAGCATTGTCTAATAATGAAAAATTCAGGGAAAACTTATCTCTGGAATCCAGTGAAGGTAATAATAAAAACTCATCGGAAATCACTAGTTCAAAAGAGGCAGACGTGATATGTTTAGTAGATGATGATGATGATGAGACAAATCAGAAGAAGAAGCCAGCAGCTGCCTTCAACTGTGTGAATCCCAGCTGTATGTCAGGGGAAGACTTGGCACCTCCAGCTATGTTTGTGCTTTCTTATTTCGGTCTGAAACGATCAAAGGGTCAGCAAGTCTGTGCTGAATGTTTCAACACGGTCATCGAACATCAAGAGGTAATTGAATGTTTGTCTTCTTTCCAAATCTCTAAAGTCCAAGGAAAATTCATTTGACAATATTATGATTAAGTGAAAATATTTAGGGGAGGGAAAAATAACAGTTTATTAAAAACTGATAATGATAACATATTAATAATGTTAGAAAGTGACTAACATCCCCCCTCCTCCTTGAGGAGGAGGAGTTATACATTGATAATGATTAAGGGCAAGGGAGCAAACCAGCGACTTTTGCCTTTAACTGACTGTCACTTTGATGAAAAATATCAATATCAGCATTTAATGAGATATTATGATTGCAATCATGAATCATTATATTTAAATTTATCAAAGATCTCATCTTATAAATAGTTTGACAACTAAGATTTGCTTATATTTTCAAAGTTTTTAATTTTCTTGAAATAGGTAATATTTCTTTGCATTAATCAAACTAAATTATAAATATGGTTTTTTATAAGAAAAATCTTCAGATATTTCAAAATAATGATTTAAATTCACTGAGTCTGATTGTTTTTCTTCCTCCAGTTCATTTGGAATCCAATGATTAGTGTATTTGATAATTTGTTTCTGATAAACAGGAAATGATAAAAATAGGCCTAGTAGTGAAATATTTCATGGGAAGTTGTATATTTTTCCTTAATTTGTAAGTGATAATGGTCAATTTTCATTTGCCAAGAGTAATGTGAATATTATCATGTTATCAACAGAAATATGTGGATCTGTCGCAAGTTAAGTATATGAGGCCATCTGTGGCAACCTTTCTTTAGCCTTTGCACACAATTTGTTGTCATATTTAAACATCTTCAATAAAAAATTACGATTTAAATTATTTGAAAAAATTGTAACATTTGTATATGTTGAAATATTGTAGGTGCAGAGTTTGCTCCTGAAGGAGAGGAAGCCTGTTTTGTCGGCCGTGTTTCCCAGCCATAAAGATGTAATTTTACTAGACTCAGATGATGAAAGTATTTCTGATAATGGTAAGAATAAAGTATATCATAGCAATATTTTGTTTGTGTATGAAAAACTTAAATTGAGAACTTACATTTCACCATCTATGCTCATTACACTGAAATAATTTGTCTTCCTCTCATTTACTCCACAATTGGGCTGTTCTTGTCTTGTTTTTCTCTTTAAAAAAATGTGTTAAGTAGCTGATTTTAGTAGAATTGATTTCTGCCAATAATAAATTAATTGTGATTTGTAATATATACCTACCATCTGATTTTCCCCAAACTGAACAAAAAGTAATTTACAATATAACATTTTAACAATCTAGGTTTTAGTCATTTTCTAATAAAGAAACCTAAGATTTCAACATTTCAATCACTGATTTTAAATAACAATATAATATATTAAGTGGTCTGTTTGGTTTGACTGGATTTATTTTATTTGAGTGGTCAGAATTACTCATTTAAACTGTTTTTTTTCTAGAGAGTGACCTGTCAGATGACACGATGTCCGTGATTAGAGAAAGCTTAGACGACGTTATCGCGGAGAGTTTGGCTAAGTATGATTTTGACTTTCAGCTGCAAGAATCTTGTAACATTCTCAACAACAGGCTGGCAAAACTGGAAGGTTAGTAGCTGAGTAATTATTCTCCAGGCAGTAAAAGATACTTTAATCTTCAAGTTATTTTAAAATAACCTAATTAAGCTGGCTTTAAAAATCCATAACAGATATTTTCTTCTTTCATAATTTTTTACTAACTTAATAAGCTATGTCTTCGTATGACAATTAAATGTGTATTTCCCTTTAACCATACATTGCTGAAAATTACAAACATGAACTAATATTTGAAAATTCGGAATGTTGAAATAAAATCAGGATTGCAGTTTGTGTCTTCGCCACTTGGTGCAGATTTGTGACATTCCATTAGAAAATTTGTCATGGCAATGAGAAAAAATTATTCATTAAATTTATGGTATTTTACTGAAAAGAATCAAACACATTACAACACTTTGTAAGTTTCATTTAACTGTAAGATTACCAACCAGTTAATTAAATTTAGTTCACTGATAATTTTCCATAATCTATATAACTGCCTATATTCGTTGAGATGTTCACACAATTCACTAGATCACAGAACATGCTGTGTTTTCACTCTTGAGGAATCAGTTTTACGGAATCTATTTCTTGTAATTTCTAATGTGTTCAGTTTATTTTTGCAGAAGAAGCTTCTGAAATCACAAAAAGATACGATGATGTCCAACATTCACTGGATGCGTTCCGCAAACAAATATACGAAGAGTTTCAGCAAGAGACAAGGGTGTGTATTTTTCTATATTTTAACAATTTTAAACCGTATTGCAATTACATTGTAGGCCTAATCTAGGGGTGACACGCAGCTCATTTAACATCTTTGATGCTTATCAATCCCTAATATAGGCCTAGTAGAGTCCTAGTATTCCAAGCCAAATAGGACTGAGATTGGTTCAGATTAGCGGGAAATTCGGAATTAGCAGTTAATAAATAAAAGAAATGGATATTGAGATGGTGAAGTTTGACCATTTTATAAACCCAAGATTAATTTAGGGCTTGCTATTTCTAGCAGAGTTTCAGCATTGTGATTTAAATTTAAAACGAGATAGTGATGTGGGATTGTCTTAAAAATCCGAGTTGAAGCTTTATGGCGACAAGCCTATAGGAAGGAGCTTCTCAGCCAATAGGAAGGATCCCTGTCGCCTTTTCTTGCCAAAAGGGTAACGTTTGTCACTTGAGAGAGAGAAAGAAAGTATTTTTATTACAAAATCTGGTGACCTGCAAAGGCTTACAAAATTGCAATACATGATAAATGATGTATACATGGTACTTTTGCGGTCATGTTGGGCATCGAGCATACAATTCTTAGTAAGTTTTTGAGCAGATCCCAGTCGAGTGTAAACAAACAGTTATTTCTAAGAAATTTGGTGGGCCATTCCTTTCCCCTCCCCTGCCATTTCCTTCTACCACCCCTTTACACCCTCTCATTCAGATCCACCCCAGTCCAGTCTTCCGCTCCTCACACTGTGACGTTTTACAACCCTGTGCGATAATGATTATGGTAACCCCCGGTCTACGAATCCTTTACTCCTATTGGTCAGAATCTAGGGCTCTTAAACTCACCTGACCATTTTCAAATTCCTAAGCAACACTATTTACTGGTTAATTCTTTTAGTTTAAAAGTTTTGTTTTACTTTATCCATTACGTAAAATTTATTTCGGATTATTTTTCACTATAAAAAATTATTTTGCAATCAGGACTTGTGATAACCACATCGAATTTGAATGAAATAAAGTGGCTCTGTGGATGTAAAACACATTTTATTAAATACTATAATGTGGTACAAAAATAATTCTAAAATATTCAATTAATTTTTAGGAGAAAGAAGAAATTCATTTCACAGAGTGTGAAATACCGCCAATGCCGATCATCAAATCGAAACTGCAGAACCAGTTGTATAACAAAGAACTCATGCATCGGCTGAGGTACCTATATGAAATTTGTACAAATGTAATTATTAAGAATGAATTACAGCCAAATTATTTCTATTTAAGTGATACTGCCGAATCGCCAATCAGTATTTTGCTTTTGACTCATATATATATTTTATATATATTTTTTTACATCTAGGCGAGTAAAGTACATTAAATACTTTTTTTTATTAATTTCCATGTGTGATGAGAGAAAATTTACACAGAAATTTTAAAAAAGGTCAATACAGCTGATTTTTATAGTAATGAAATGCTTTGAGTTATTTTGTCCAGTTTACAAAGTCGATATTGAACATTGAAAAAACAATGAGATAAATGAGCTTTATGAACAAAGTCAATAAATTCTGAAGGGTCAACACAAAAGTTATGCAGGTTGGAAAGAAATTTTCATCTTACTTAGAAACATCTGTTTTCTTTTCTTTTTTGTTGGCTTGAAAGTTACCCATTGCCGTACCAGTCTGGAAAAAACTTTTTTTTGGACTAGTACGGCAATGGGTAACTTGGCTAATGTTTTGCCGGACTGTGATTACAGGAAACGGAAATAAACAATTAGCTGGTTTGTAGCAAACCGACGTTTAATGCTTGTTCATTGGTTACTTTTTAGAGGAATGTAGTGACAGCACTGGCAGCAGTAGCAAATGTTTGTTTTGTTTGTTATAGGTTAGGTTTGAAGGATTGAGAAACATATTGGTTTATGTCACACTACGTTATGATTGAAAGTTTGTTTTTTCTGAGTAGTATGATGAAAAGTATTGTACGTTACACAATAAGTATTGTACGGCTTAAGTTTTACCGTACTCGCATGGAAATCCCGCACTCGCTTCCGCGGGAACTGACATGCTCGTCCGGCAAAACAGTCCTTTCTAGCCTAGTAACAAAAAAAAAATATTTGCAGGTTTAAGACTAATTAAGACTCAAAGGTTAAGCTTATCAAATATAGAATAAGCTACTTTTTTAACTCAAACGAATTATTTAAAATACTTTTTTTATAACAATGATTACCCTAATTAAAAATAAAGTTGTACTATTACATTTTGATGTGTTCAAAGGTATCTGCACGAAAAGGAAAGCAACAAAGAAGTGGAAGAAGTAACTGGACCTCCGACCCGAACAATCGCTACCAAAAAAGTGTCTCAAGCCTCACAGGCTCAGACTTACGTCGTGGAGAATGTAAGTCATAGATAATTGTAATTTGTAGTGGAAGGATCATATTACTAATTTAACAAGAAAGCCTTATTGTTGTGTAAGAAAACTTAAATCTTCTTAATTCAAAAATTCTTTTGATCAGTTTGTTTCATGCTTTGTTTGAGTCTAGGCTTAGTTGTGGAATTACTTGCTGGGGTGGGGCCTACTTTTTATCTTTTAACGAGCCTTCAGAAACGTTTTATTAGAATAATATTAATTAAAAAGAATAATTTACAAAATGAAAAAGAATTAAACATGGATTTTGAAATAGGCAGGGAAAACATTAAAAATAATTATTCTTCCTAGTATAGATAATTTCCGGAACAGTTTTCTGTCACATTACGTAGTATGTGTGTGCCTGTGTGTGTGAGTGTGTGAGTGGTGATGAATTGACCGGTTTGTGCGTGTTGGTGCGCGTGCGTGTGTGCGAGCGAATGTGAGGTTGATTGGGGGGAGGGGGGTTGTGGTTGTCATTTGGTCCAGATGTCTCTATTATTGTTAAAGAGATAGCCTGGGCTCACTCATGGTGTGCATGCATGCATGAATGCTTTTTTCATTAATTATTGTTTTGGTTTTTTTTAGGGGTGTGCGAATAGTGATTTTTGAACTCGAGCCGAGCCGAGCCGAGCTCTTTCAAAAGTTTTCGAGCTCGAGCTTTTTCGAGCCGAGCTTTTGAACAATCACCAAATTACTAAAAGAAATTATGAAGCTTGATTTTAATTTTGAAAGATACAATAGACTAATGTTTGCATACCTCAAGTGACCGCCAGCTCAAAAATTGAAAGCATCTCCAAAACAAGTGAATTATCTGATAGGTTCATTAGTATTTTGTATTTTGTTTGTTACATAAAATTAATCAAACTGGCTCAAAAAATAATTTATGAAGAAAAATATCAAATTTAAAATCTTAATTTATCTACATTATATTTAAGTTAATAACCAATCCCACAATACTTTACTTTAAAATAAATAGTTAAAACTGCATAATTAGACTAGTTACATATAGGTACTACAAAATTTAATTTCAAGAGTAGAAAGGAGTAGCTGAAAGGCTTTAAAATAGTTATATCTAGTAAAAAAATCACACATTTACACTTATTCAAACACAAGATTGATTTTTTCCATGTTCACTTAGTAAAGATGACACAGAATTAAATAGCAGTCTCAACTGTGGCATAATATGGCTTAACTTATTATTTCAGAATATAATATATGAATGAACTAATATTTAATAACAACAACAATTTATTGTAATCCTAAAATTAGTTGCATTTCTAAACTTTTGTGAAGAAAATAATGTACAATTAAGGAGAAGAAAGATCATAAATAAATTAGGACGGAACAGAGAGAAAGAAAGAAACAGCTACCTCTCTCACTCTCCTTATCAGTGGCCAGGGAGGGGGGGGGGGTGGAGGTTGTTTACTCCAAGCCCCTTTCCTGTTTTTTGCTATTGTCTGACTCAGAGGTGTGTGCGTATGTCAGAGAGCGAAAGTTAATTAGGAGATAAGGAATCCTTACTACAAAATGCAAAAATACAAATACTTGTCATACAACTATAAATTGTGGCTCATGATTTTCGTCTTATTTTTATAAATCAAATGAGACCAAAATGAAACTTGTACGATATACCGTTTAAGAGATAAGCCTTGATAAAACAATAGACTTAAATGCTGTATTTCGCGTTCCCCAAGGTCAACTAAATATAGCTCCGATTGCTGTCTAAATGGAGATAATATTTCTTGTTATCTGTCAATGTCCTTTCCTTATCACTAGGGAATGTTTTTTGCTTGCTTTTCGTGGGCGGAAACGTTCTTCCGGTTTAACGTGTCCAAAAATAGATCGCAATAATTATCTTTCCGATAAGAACTCTCTTATCAAAAGCTCGGCTCGAGTGTCGAGCTTTTTCGAAAAAAGTCGAGCCGAGCCGAACACTGAAAAGCTCGACCTAAAAGCTCGACCGTTCGAATACTCGCACACCCCTAGTTTTTTTTATTTTGCTGTATGTTGTCGGGTTGAACAGGTGAAGTTATCTTAGAAGCAATAAGTTATTTAGTAACTTTGGACAGAACTGAAAGAACTCGTTCCCCACCCACAAGCTTAAGCTCATGTGGGGAACTTTTCATGTCCTCTTTATTTATGCTTGTATCTCATTATTTTTTATGGAATAAACCTATTTTTAATTGACATTAAAGTTTTTCTATTGCACCATTTATACATCTATAAAGTTAAAAATGTTTTTCATCAGAAGCACAGTTTTTCTGTTCCACAAGAGCCCACTTGTAGTTTGTATCTAGTAGTGTCTGTACTCTGATCGTATTCAACAGCTCACTAGATGTTTTGTGTTGTTCTCCGTATATTTAATATCACAAATCCAATAAAAAATTTTCATAAATAACTGTAAAAGAATTTCTCTCACAGTTGAAAAATTGCCTCTTTACCCTAAAAATTGATTTTTTGCTTAAAACTATGTCCTTTGTTTGAAATTCATTGTTGGTGATGGTGATTTTATATTTTGATTTGGATTTTTGCGGACATTTGCCATGACTGATTAGTAAAAAAACAAGTTTCACGACGTTTCGGGATATGTGTTTTTTGTCCAGGTTTTCCTGGCCATGTTACTAATCTTGTTATGTTCTAGATTTTCTTCCACCTGAAGACGGGATCAGATTCCAGATCCCGGAACGTCGTGAAATTTGTTTTTTACTAATCAGTGATGGCAAATGTCCGCAAAAATCCAAATCAAAAAATAAAACTATGCCATAAAACTTTAAATTTGTACATGGTAAATCCCTTTTTTAGTATTAGACACGATTTATTTTCCTTTCATTTTTCATGTTTTCTCATATCACGCTCTGCTGACTAAACTACTATAAGTATATATGTGCTTGTGTGTGTAAAATATTTCAAACAAATAATCTCTGTCTTTTTTTTCTATTTGCTTGAAGATGCGACACCTTTCTTGCATTCACCGAGGACAAATGTATTTTTCTTTTATTCTTTGCCAAATGTTTTAGGATGCAAACAAATTTAGGATTTTCTTACACGTAGGTCTGCTACGATGGGGGTCTGACGACTACATGATATAGTCTTACCTAAGGGGCACTATATACGCAGCAGACCTACGTACGAAGCGAATTTCTAAAAACATTTCTCTGTTTTATGAAAGTACTTTTGACTTGTGTAAAGAAATAGATTTTACCAAGAAAAATAAATGGAAAAGCCCAACTATATTATTGAAGGGCGATACTGTATGTTGAATTTTTATCGTGAGCGAAGCCATGGGTTCTGCTAATCCTGTATAAATTAAGTGACCGTCATTGTGTACAAGACTATATATTGTTGTGTAAGGTTGTGATTGTACTGTTTATTGTATGTTATTGCAAACTAATTTAAAAAAATAAAGAATTTTTCTATTCTAAATCATGTCATTAAATTAGGCTACTTAATTACATTGCATTGTATTACCTATAAACAGGAGCATTACTGTCTATCTCTATTAGGCGACACGAAATGCTAATGATATCTGATAGCTGGACTTGAAATAAAAATTGTTCTTAATCCAACAGTATTTCATTTTAATTTACTGATATAATGTCATTTGAGAGGAGAGAGGAAAAGAGAACCTCCCATTCTGATGAGTGTGTTTATTGTATTTTTGTGTGCACAGTCGAAAAATATAGATTTAAATCCTTACTCACTATCTGCTTTGCTTACCAACTGGTTTGAACGGTCATGAAGTGTTTTGTAAAGGCAATTATGAGGAAACCCCCTGGCAACGTGTCTTTTACCAGGGAAATAGTACGGCAGAGACGTCTGACTCAGAGACTGAAAGCATCCCGGAAGGGACGAAGCAGAATCCCCTCACTGGTTGGATCTACAACCTGAGGAAATCCGAACTTGCGGAGAAGCTAAGGAAGTTCGGTCTGCCTGCAAGCAGCAATGTCAGGGCCGGGAGAAAAGTTCTCGCATCCTTCATTAAGGGAGAGTATCAGCCAGAGTCACCAACAGCATCACCAATCGGCGAGGTCAGTACCAACGCAGCAAACGTGAGTAACAATGATAAGGCCTCTCTTTGTAATGTAATGAGAAAGTGGAATCTCCCTTTTGATGGGGAAAAAGACTTGGTCTTTTTTTTGGAAAGGTTGGAAGAACCAATAGGAGCATGCAAAATTAAGTCTGATGATCCTTTACAAGCACTTCCAGAACTCTCTAAAGAGCAAAGCATGTTTATAATACCAAAATGTTAAGTCCTCATGGCTCAGCTGGGAGGGTTTTGTACAATATTCTTGCTCAGTTACCTCACATGGCGGTACAGGAAGAAATTAGAACTTTAAATACAAGACAGAACTCAAGGATCAGATGAATCTTTTCAGGACTACCTGATGACCATACAAACTCTAATGAGAAGACATGGAGGCTTGCCAGATGAACAGCAGTTTCAGCAAATTTTTGAGAACATGATACCTGAGTACAAACTATATAGAGTAAGTGGATAACAGTGTTCCCAACTGATGCTCTAGATCCAGCGATAGCAAAGGCATTAAGTTGAGTCATAATTCCAGGAGGAATCAGAGCCCAGCCCACATAGCGGGACCGGAGAAGTGATAAGAAGTTTCATGATGTTTGTGTAGCCTCCGGATTATGTGTTTTTTCGTTTGTGCTAGTGTTGTCAATGTTTTTAAATGTACTTTTAATGCAAGTATGCAACGTGACGATCTTCTATGAAGATGCCATTTATTTCATCCCTGTCTGACGCCCAATGATGCCTTAATGTTAAGGCGAAACTAGTTGCGTCTTGCAACAATAGGATTACCAGGAACAGGTATTTAAACCAATTGATAAGAAATTCTTAGGAAGAGTTAGGATAGGATCACAGACGAGGTTATACAGGAAGAACCATGAGAGGACTTTGATGATTCTTGAAATTGAAGGAGTAATCACAACGTCAGAAGGAGAATTTGAGCCCTGAAAACATCCGTGGAAAACATCAAAAGGCCTGTGTAAACCTCTATCAAAGATTCGGAGACACGCCCTCCCTCACCGGGCAAGAATCTTGAAGAGCCCACAAGCACCTTGGAGTACTGTGTGAAGTTAATGAAGTTGATACCAAGGACGTAGCAAAGGCGATATGTTTAAATTAAACCACCCTGAAAATATTCAGGAAAGACTTGTAGCTCTTGTGGACAAGTGGGGACTTGTAGCCATTTTCTTTAGTGGTGTAAGTCGCAGCCGAGAAGAGAAAATCTCTTGCTCATGAACCACCAGCTAACGTTTGAAACAAAATTAAAAGGAGGAGGAAATTGAGGAAATTCCGAGGTAGAAACTCTGGAGAACAAGTTTGGAAAAAGACTGAATATGATTAGCTCTAAGAAGAAAATCGATCTTTAAGATCTTAGTTTTTATGACCAAATATTCATTGTAGTTTCCATGTGAAATGCTTTGTTTTTGTTTTTAAAGCTGTGATAAACACGATGTTTTCTGGATAATATAGTTGTGAGTTTTCTTTAGTGTTAAATTTTGTTTAACCTCAGTTAGGGGTCAGTCAAAGGGTTTTATATTACCTTTTTCACCTCCAGTTTGTCAATCATTGTTAAAAACTATGAGCCAGAGGCAACGATTGATGAACTAGAGACGGAAAAGGTAATATAAAACCACCTAATTTGTTCTACCAGTTCAGGGGCAATACAAAGAGTAAATTAGTTAAAGGTGTTTTACATACTGAACTGATATAAAAAAAGGAATTTTGTTTTAATAGAAATATCTTATAGCAACTTATAGCATTGCCTGCCCTTAAATGATAAACTATGAAGTTTTGGTGTGTTCCCAAAATTGAAAGGGCTTATCTGTTTGTTAATTCATAAATTTAAACAATTTAAATGGTAGGTTTCTAAAAATTTATAAATTTTGCTGAGTTGAGGCTTTTTATCGGGTATTCATACAAAAATAATTTACCATATTTTTTACTACGACCTTGACTGACCAGGAGCTTTTTACTGTCGCAGTTAACGCAGGACGTGACGTTCGTCCGGATGGAGGCCAAGTACGAGCCGCCGCCCAATCTGCCGCCGCCCGGGCCGCTGGCGCGCCCCAAGCTGCGGGTCGGCGACCTCGCATACACCATGAAAGTCAGCTACTTCAGCATCTGGGTCCACTGTCGCATCATCGAAGTCATCCCCCGCAACCCGACCGAGGTACGTGTCACAATCTACGCTCATCATTCACTTGATAACAGGGTGTCTAACCTAATCTAACCTAACACAACCCAACCTAACCTAACCTAACCCAATCTAAACCATGAAAGTCAGCTACTTCAGCATCTGGGTGCACTGTCGCATCATCGAGGTCATCCCCTGCAACCCGACCGAGGTATGTGTCACAATATACGTTCATTGTTCATCCGATTACAGGGTGTCCCTAACCTAACCTTACCTATACCATGAAGGTCAGCTACTTCAGCATCTGGGTGCACTGTCGCATCATCGAGGTCATCCCCCGCAACCCGACCGAGGTACGTGTCACAATCTACGCTCATCGTTAACCCGATAACAGGGTGTCCAACCTAACCTAACGTAACCCAACCCAACCTAACCTAACCTAACCTACACCATGAAGGTCAGCTACTTCAGCATCTGGGTCCACTGTCACATCATCGAGGTCATCCTGTGCAACCCAACCGAGGTACATGTCACGATCTACGCTCATCATTCACCCGATAACAGGGTGTCTAACCTAACCTAATCTAACTTGACCTACGCCATGAAAGTCAGCTACTTCAGCATCTGGGTGCACTGTCGCATCATCGAGGTCATCTCCCGTAACCCTACCGAGGTACGTGTCACAATCTACGCTCATCATTCACCCGATAACAGGGTGTCTAACCTAACCTAACCTAAGCTAACCTAATCCGCACCATGAAGGTCAGCTACTTCAGCATCTGGGTGCACTATCGTATCATTGAGGTCATCCCCACAACCTGACCGAGGTACGTGTCACAATCTACGCTCATCATTCACCCGATAACAGGGTGTCTAACCTAACCTAACCTAAGCTAACCTAATCCGCACCATGAAGGTCAGCTACTTCAGCATCTGGGTGCACTATCGTATCATTGAGGTCATCCCCCGCAACCTGACCGAGGTACGTGTCACAATCTACACTCATCATTCACCTTATAACCACTGAGCTCTATATCTATCTGGAGTCAGTACTCTCTGTCTAAACATTTGTGAAAAGCGTGCCAACAAGATGGCTGTGTTGTGTCGGTAACATTGACTTATTCTTGGACGCTCATTGGCTCTTTGGCTTATCGGTTGGACGCTGTGATTCCCTAGTAAAGATGGCCATCTTCAAGTTGTCTGCTGATCCTGATGTAAACAATCATTAAAAATTGACTTATTAGGGAGAAATTTTGAAATTTAAATTCACAGCATGGTACAATGTAACCAACCTCACCAACAATCAATCAACATCAACATCAATTGGTCAACATGCCAATGAGTAATAAATAACTCGCTCACCCCCATGCCACTCCTTGCGTTGTAGCATGGTGTAGCATGTGTAGATCTGCGTTTTTTGTATAAGTCAATTAGTAATGAAATGAATTAACTTACCCAGTTCTCGTTATTCAATGCTATTGGCCTACACCAAAATACCACAAAAACCGCGAAACAACTTTATTTTAAACTTTCCTAAAACAAACCAACTTTCCTCAGGAAAATTGGTTATTTTTTATTATAAACACTTTACAACATTTCAAAATTACGTTTAAAACCAGGTTTAAACTTGTAATATACTGTAAAACAATGATAAACGCTTTGAAAAATCGCTAAATTAAAATTGATTTAAATAAAGGGATAAACATTTATCCCACCAAGGGCATGTTGGCCAACATAACAACAAGAAACACAGTGGTGACATTGGCACACTTTTCAGACTCAGAGCGGTGGATCCAGATTATAACATAGAGCTGAGTGCTTATAACAGGGTGTCTAGCGACCATGAAAATGGGGGAAACCAAATTTATGGAGTACCAAATTATATGGAAAAGTCAGGGCATTCTTGGTCAGGGAAAGTCATTATGATTTGCTGAGTACTGTAGAACCTCGATTAACCGTCACTCTTGTGACCGGAAGTGCGACGGTTAAGAGAATAGACGGATTAAACCGGTATGTATCTAGCTCCACACTGTGTAACAGCAAACACTATGTAGGCCTATAGCTCCGAGGCGTGCTGTATAACCAAAAAAATCAACATGCCAATGAGTAATAGATAACTCGCTCACCCCCATGCCACTCCTTGCGTGGGAGTGGTTATTTTCGGCGGAAACTCAAGGTCATTAGCCGCGGACAGTCGCGTTCGATCACAAAATGGCGCAAAGTGGGACGCCATTTTACAACATATTGCGAGCCCGGAGGCAGTGACGGATAACAGAGAGTGACGGATAAAAGAGTGACGGTTAATCGAGGTTCTACTGTAAAAGATATGGAAGCAATGCTCAAAAAAAAGAAAGGAAGAAAGACTCTGGCAATGTTGTAGTAAAATTGATCGCAATTTAACTACATTCAGCATTGCCAGAGTCCTTCAAATTTGATCTATTAGTGAATTAAGACATCAGTATTTGTATTATTTTTGGATAGAAATATTTTCTTTTTTATATATGTCTTCAACGTTTTCAAGAAAACGTTGAAGACAATATTTATTGGTCTATATTCACTGAACCTTTCTTTTGCACAGTGTCTGAATTTATTTTATTAAAACTGAAACTAAGTTGAAAAACAAATTTATGCAGCGAGGGATTGGCTCGGGACCTAGAGATCTATGTAATGACTCCCCATTTATTTATTTAGGCTATTTTGAGGCTGTCGAGTACCAAAACATTTATTTGAGACAACTGGCCAGTTGTTCGATATGGCAAAAGGGATAATCAGGTGGAATTAATCACACCAGCAGTTGTATTGCAGCTTCAAGGGGGTTCAGGCTAGCTCTGAGCTAAGCCTACAAGGTTGTTAATTTATTTTGTTATTTTTATGAAGTTAAACGGTACTCATCCTTACAGCCTATAAGACAATTTGAGATTGAAACTGTTGTTAATATTTTTTACTCTAGGTTACCCAATATTGCCACCCTCAAAAAAATTATATTACCCCAAAAATATTCAGACACTAATTTTTTACGAATAATAGACTTGTCAGCAAATGTATTGTAAAATGTCAAATCACAGTTTGAGTGTTGGATCCTTTGATTGAAGTTACAAGGCTTAATAGATAGAATACTGCAATAATTTAGTGATGTTACAAAAATATAATAAATTACGGTATTTTAAACAATTTGGCTCTTTTTAGGAAATATCACAGGGAAAAAACTTGGCGATTACCTGACCATTTTGAATAAATCTCTGAATACGTGATAACAAGATTGTAATAAATATAAATAATTTCAATAAATAATATTCTTAATAAATAATGTGCTTACTCTAAATGCAAGATTGATGGGTGGCTCTGGCTGAACTAAATATAATATGCAAAGAAGACTTACGTTTTTGCGGGTCGACCCTCTATCACTATAAATTAAAAATAATATAATTAAACACTGTTGTCGGTGGTCAAGGTGGCTATACGCTGGCGAATTTTAATTTTTCTACCGAAACGAAACAAATTATTAATTCTCGCGTTTCCCCTGGTCGGGTTCTGCGGTCTTATAAAACTTTTAACTACTCAAAAAATCGATTTTAGAAAATCACTTTTACGGCAATTGTATTTAAATCAAACACAGGCCTGATACAATGATATTCTAATTTACACCGCGACCAAGAACGCAAAGAACTTTAAATAAATTTGAACGAATTTACCACACACCCTAATTACTCTACATTCGACCACCGACTGACAGTTTGCCGGCACATCAGGTGATCATCGACGCTGCCCCCTCCCCTCGGACTTTTTAACGGTCAGACAGCTGATTGGCTAGTTTGAAATTAATATTTCTTGTTTGCAGGAATTGCGATTTTCATGATTTTAAATCCAAATCGGTACACCAGAGACATTACAGTTCATACTACAGTGCACTCCCGATTATCCGAGGTCTTCAGGACGAAGGCTACCTCGGATAACACGAACCTCGGATAATACGGAGTTTACGTGTGTTTTGAGGTTGGGCTGTAATAAGACCACTTCAAAATGTTTTATTAGATATAGTATTTACCAATAAATTCGACGATGAAAGTCCTTTTGAGTTGCAAATAATAGAATTTTCAATAATTGAATTCTTGAATTATTCAATTTTGAATAATTGAATAATTGAATTTTCAATTTTTTACTTGTTTTACGCATTAAAAAAATGCTTAGTAAGAAAATAAAAACATATATTTAAGCTTAGAGCTGCCTCGGATAACCCGGAGTCTCGGATAACCAGGGCTCGGATAATCGAGAGTGTACTGTAGACCATACTGAATTGAACCAGTACTGAACTCATGTTCTGTGCAACATTCTTTTTTTTATTATTGTAAGTGTAGTGAGAAAATAATTTAAATTATCTATTAAGTAGTCTATTTATAAAATTGTCTTGACAGTTTTTTACCTCCTACCTTTTTTTTTAACACTACAGTATCCAATTCTAACTTCAGAGGAGACCAAAAAATGTTTTTCTTACAGAACGACCCGTCGACAGAGACGTATCGCGTGAAACTGGAAAACGTTAAGAAGAACGCGGTGCGGACGGTGACGGGAAAGTACCTCGCTTACCCGACACCTGCAAAGGTGCAGCTCAAGGTCGGTGTTAGGGTCATCGCCATATTCAAGGAAGAGGACGAGTCGGCCGCAACCAAAGATAACTACTATGTGGGCGTGATCGCTGAACCTCCCAAAAGCACCAACAAGTACAGGTAACAGCAGTCTCAGTGAAGTAGTAATAGTTTTACCCTTATCATCATTAAAATTTTCTTGCACATAAAAAGATGTTCATGTGTATAACATTTGGATTCAGCTCTAATTAATAAAACAGTGCAATTCCCTGTAAGAAATTAGGCTCTAACGAAAGTGGTTACTATTCAAATTTGGTTTTTTTCAAGGTAGCTATTTTAAGGGCTCTTCTTGCACTATCTAAACCACGTTAAAATTTTTTTTAACTAATCTGTTTGGTAGACAATTTTTTTAATATGGAAAAAATTGTATATTTTTTTTATAAACAAGCTAATTTATCTTATTTGCGTGATTCCTTTATTAACACGTTCGCTACCGAGCGTCAAATATAGTTGCTGCCGGACGAATTGCTAATGACCGACCTCCAGAAACTGACTTTCAGCAGAGAACAAACACAGTCATGTGGACATCACCACAGACCAAAAGTAACATATTAGTTTTTTCCACAGATGTCCAAATTTATGATGTCCCAAATCAGATGTCTCAAATAACTATGATCAACGCTAACTGCACCAAAAATAGTCATTTTATTCTGGGGATTCTCCTGTGGACTGACACACAAAACTAAGTCAAACAAGCTGACCGATATGAAGTAAAACGCAATAATAACAGTGTCTCCACGTCAACAATAGTTGACGTAGGTCCAATAAGATGGACCCGTGCGTATAGTTGATGTCGGGCTGTGGGGAAGTTTTTGCACGTGAACTATACTTGACGTTGGGCTGTGGAAATGCTTTTTTTTAACATGTCGGTAGTGAACGTGTTAAGGTTTTATTGACTAGTTTTAACCCTCATTTGTGAGTGTTGAAACTTATCAGCTAAAGTTGTCCTGAAGGGATACGGATGTCAAGGTAAATAATTGATAAATCAATTGTGGAAGGTTTCAATGTAGATATTATATTTTGATAACATTGTTGGTTTGGATCCTAAGACACTGGTGTTTATACTTTTCTTTACATTAGCGATCGACCCAGGTAAGTATTTTAGCCAAGTATGATTGAGAGATGGTTATTGGATGATTGTGGCATGATCTTGTATTCTTGCTAACTAAAGCTCACATGTTCCCAAGGCAGGACTGTTAATCAATGGCCCAACAGTCAATGGCATCTAAGGGACCTACAGTTTAACATGGAATCCGAACCACAATGTCACTAATCAATTACTAACTGTTCTAAATTATGACAATGGTCTTTTATGAATGAACATAGCATTTTCTTGTGGGAATGTTAATTACAATTTAAAATTAAATATACAATAAAAAATTTAAATTTAAAATTTTGACGACGGCTACACAAAGTACTGCACTTACAACAACGTGTTGGTCGTCTGTTCGACCAGCAAGCACGTGTGGGAGGACATCCACCCGGAGCCGCGTAATGAACATATCTGTCGTGTCCAGGTACCTGGTGTTCTTCGACGATGGCTACACGCAGTACTGCCCCCACAACAACGTGTTGGTCGTCTGCTCGACCTGCAAGCACGTGTGGGAGGACATCCATCCGGAGCCGCGTAATGAATATATCTGTCGTGTCCAGGTACCTGGTGTTCTTCGACGATGGCTACACGCAGTACTGCCCCCACAACAACGTGTTGGTCGTCTGCTCGACCAGCAAGCACGTGTGGGAGGGCATACACCCGGAGCCGCGTAATGAATATATCTGTCGTGTCCAGGTACCTGGTGTTCTTCGACGACGGCTACACGCAATACTGCCCCCACAACAACGTGTTGGTCGTCTGCTCGACCAGCAAGCACGTGTGGGAGGACATCCACCCGGAGCCGCGTAATGAACATATCTGTTGTTTCCAGGTACCTGGTGTTCTTCGACGACGGCTACACGCAGTACTGCCCCCACAACAACGTGTTGGTCGTCTGCTCGACCAGCAAGCATGTGTGGGAGGACATCCACCCGGAGCCGCGTAATGAATATATCTGTCGTGTCCAGGTATTTGGTGTTCTTTGACGACGGCTACACGCAGTACTGCCCACACAATAACGTGTTGGTCGTCTGCTCGACCACGTGTGGGAGGACATCCACCCGGAGCCGCGTTATGAACATATCTGTTGTGTCCAGGTACCTGGTGTTCTTCGACGACGGCTACACGCAATACTGCCCCCACAACAACGTGTTGGTCGTCTGCTCGACCAGCAAGCACGTGTGGGAGGACATCCACCCGGAGCCGCGTAATGAACATATCTGTTGTTTCCAGGTATCTGGTGTTCTTCGACGACGGCTACACGCAGTACTGCCCCCACAACAACGTGTTGGTCGTCTGCTCGACCAGCAAGCACGTGTGGGAGGACATCCACCCGGAGCCGCGGGACTTCATCAAGAACTACCTGCAGCAGTACCCGGAGCGACCCATGGTCAAGCTGTCCCAGGGCCAGATCGTCAAGGTCGAGTGGAACGGTAAATTATTTTGTTGATTCTTTTTTGGTTGGCTACTACATTGAACAAGGTAAGGAACAGTTTGCTGCTACAGGAAGCATTTGCTCAAATCAGTGTGACGCTCAGTACACCTTTAGAGGAACTTTTTTTTATTTTATGAAACTCTTGAATGAGTTGTAGTTTTTAGGGGATTACCGGTTTTATATTAAACTTCCTAATATTTTTCCCAAGTTAAATCCTAATACTTTAAATTTTTAATACTATCATATAAATCCAATATGAAAAAGTTTCTTATGATTTTAATAACATTATTTACAAACACTTTCCTGCTTAAACATTGGCTGACCATTAAAAGGAATAAGGGTTATTCAGGGTTTGTCCAAAAATATCCCACTTTAGGCAGCAAAGTTTTGTGAAGTTGCCGTGGCTATGTGGTGTTGGGCTCACGTCATCATAAATCAGGACAACGCGATCCTATCCTTTTGTGATAGGATTTTTCCATGTTGTTTATTTTGTACGGTATATCAAGTTATTGTTGGGTCTCGCTATAGAATCAGAATAAGTTTTTTCTTCTCTAAGTATAAATTCTTTGATAACTTTTCAGGCTTAACTGTAGGTCTATTTTCAAGTGGCCTATATTGTAGTTGTAGGAAATGCTTAGGTAACATTTGTTTATATCAAAACATATGTTTATAGTTTGAAATAGTACATGTGATGATCAACAGATGCCTAGTGTGATGTATCTTCATTCATGAGTGATTTAGTTTGAGGTATGGAAAAAAATAATTTTGTGAAAAATTAATAATTTTAAAACATTACTCGTCGGCAGGTCGGTGGTGGATAGTGCGGGTGTTGGAGGTGGACGGGAGCCTGGTGAAGGTGCACTTTGACGCGGACAAGCGGACGGAGTGGATCTACCGAGGCTCGACGCGGCTCGGGCCGATGTACCAAGAGCTGGCGGCGGCCAAGGAGCGACAGACCGGCTCCCTGCTGCGGTCCCGCGGCTTCGGCGGCGGCGCCCACCACAGGGTACAGCTAGTTCCGGGGATAAAGATCGGCTGTACCGTCTCCATCGGGTGTATCAGATTCAGATAAGAATCTGGTACACTGTTTGGATTGGGTGTACCAGATCCTGATAAGAATCTGATACACCACTTGGATTGGGTATACCACCAGATCCTGATAAGAATCTGATACACCATCTGGATTGGGTATACCAGATCCTGATGAGAATCTGATATACAGTTCGGATTGGGTATACCAGATGCAGATAAGAATCTGGAATACCATCAGGATTGGTATATCAGATCTACAAGTCACCTGGTACCCATGATTTGTCTTAAGTATGTAAATTGACATCCCAAGTCTCCCAGATTCCTGTAATTGTCTGTGTCATTTGGTGATTCAAAGAACTTACATAAACACACTGGGTTAAAAATAAATTATTGACATTTTAAAGAGAAATATTGGCTCTGCCTTTTGTTCTTGAAAGAGAAATAGGAGTATAGGATGGATGCAATGATAAAATGAATAATAACCTATTAGGGGGAAACCTCAAAAGGATTCGTATTAAAATATGATTGTAGATGAAACAACTGGCTTATGTAAAGTTGATAGGCTATCATAATACAAAACATAACACAGTAAAGAGTCTATTTTGGTCCAATTTTGTTGCCCATTATCAAGGAAAACTACTACTCAACTCAACTACAGGTAAGCAAGTTGTTTCCTCTGTCTTAATGTATTACCTTTGAAGGAATTCTGATGGTTGCTTACCTGGTAAGACAATATAACAAGCTTAACCAAAAGACACCTTACTATCCAACGTTTACTTTATTTTTTAATTTATGTTTAACTTAAAATTAACTATCCTGTGGCAGTTTGTAAAAGAAATCAGTAAAATCGCAAATTTATTATATATTTGTGAAGAGATTTCAGAATGATTAAGTAAGCTTTTTTAAAATTGTTGGATAAGCTGCTTAAACCTAGAACTGGTTTCATGTGGCTGTTACGGTTTCAGAGTGATATGCCTTATGTGGAGTACACTCGAGGGGACGGCGATGGTGACAATGAAAACAAACCAGAGGAGAAAGATAAAGCTGAAGAAACAGGTAAGATCTCATTTGATGACTTTTTTCACTTAAAGTCAGTGGCATAAAAATTAATTTTATCTAAGTTGGTCAACTGCTCTTCAGATAAAAATTTATAGCTACTACTTGAACATTTTTGGTCCATTTTAAATCCTGAATTACATTATGATATAAATATATAAATTTTTAACCATAAAACTCCAAAAACACAAACTCACTTTAAGCCTCAAATTGCATACTGCATAGGTTGCGTGGAATGAAAAAGACATCTGACACCAATGATTTGTAATAGGTGTTTAAGTTTATGTCCCAAGTCTTGTTTCTAATAATTTTCTATGCCAATTTGATGAGTTTACTCACCAACACAGAAAGATTAATGTTTAGGCATTAGAGGAAGTTTTTACCACTCAATGCCTAACTTCAGTAAACTTACCTATTATTTATTGGTATCCAACTACTTGAGGGAAATATTTGTGAGATCTAAAAAGTCATTATTAGCTTATACTTTGATACTATTGGTTGTTATAAACAGTATTGCTATGGTCAGTATTATTTTTCTAAAGAGAACCCATTTATTTTGATAGTTCAGAGACTGATAGTCTCATTCCCAAAAAACCATAACAATTAAAACAAAAACAGTAAATAACTTATGATGTTGAGTCAAATGACAAAGCCCAGTCCTTCTATAAGTCGAATATTAATTTTGGGCTTACAAACGGCTAGGCCATGTTATTTGATATGGACTCAGTCAAATTGGACCGTTATTTGAATTTAAATCAGTGTACAATTGATGGACAATATATTTTGTTCCCGATCTCAGCAGAAGAGCAGACTCCCGCTCCGAGGTCAGTGGCGAGGAAGAGCACCGCCAAGAAACCTCCGGAGCAGAACCTGCAGATAGCAAACAACACCTACTGCAAGCCTCTGATCAACCATGTCCCCGAAGGCAGGCTTAGGGTGAGTTGTGAGATTTAAAAACTTTTTTAAGGGATGTTTATTCAGGAAATTTATTGAGTGAAATTTAAGGAAGATATTATCAACTTAAAGCATTATTTTAGTTTTTTTTAAAGTTTGAATATTGAATTTGCACTGATAAATTATTTAGTGTTCTTTATATAGAAATTTCAAGAGATCAAGTAAGAGTCAGTTTAGGTGCCCTATAAACTGACACCCCAGTTCTTTAAATCATAAAACTCATTCCATTAAAATATACTTGGTACTTTCTGCAAACAAACAATATTTTTATTCGCAAACTGCTTTAAAGCGTTATTTATCATTTCTTCACCAGCGCAGATGTGTCATACATCTTCTCAATCATGCATACGTTTTCACAACTGGAAGTTCACTTTGTCTTGCTTTCCTGTTCAGTAAGCAGCTCCAAAGATATTTGTTTTTTCACCTTTTCTGGGAGGGGGCAGTGTTTCAATAGATCTTTCCCCCTTCCTCAACTCTCTGTTGAGTTTATCCTTGCCGCAATTCTGGACAAAAGTCCTCCTTGGATTGTCGTTTTCACCTCTCCTGGGAGGGGGCAGTGTTTCAATCAATGTTCCACCTTCCTCGACTATCTGTTGAGTTTATCCTTGCAGCAATTCTGGACAAAAGGCCTCCTTGGATTGTTCTTTTCACCTCTCCTGGGAGGGGGCTGTGTTTTAATAGATCTTTCCCCCTCCCTCGACTCTCTGTTGAGTTTATCGTTGCCGCAATCCTTGACAAAAGTCCTCCATGTATTGTCGTTTTCATCTCTCCTGGGAGGGGGCAGTGTTTCAATAGATCTTTCCCCCTCCCTTGCCTGTCTGTTCAGTTCATCCACGCTGTAGTACCAGACTAAAGTCTCTTCGTTTGGTTGTCGTTTTCACATCCCCTGGATGCAGCTATTTAAAGGTATGGTAATCTCCTCATGATCAAGAAATAAATAAGTTGAATAGTGACAATCATTGTTAGTTAGTTCTTGTACTGATCAGAAAATAAACTATTATGAATTATTGTATCCTAGGTTATTAAATCAAAATTAAAACATGTTGCTATGGTAATGATTTTATTCTTTATTAATTGTAGTCTCAAATTTTCTTTAGCTGTTGCTACACACATTCTTCGATTGGGTAAATGGTAAAGCAACAATACCCAAGGAAACCAAATAATACTCCCATTTCAGCATACCTGCATACTCAGTGAATTTCAAATGCTTAAATAAATTGTTTATTCAGAGCCTCAAATGAAATAAAATCAACTTAAATCCTAAAATTAATATACTTTCTCCATAACAATAACATCGCAAATGAGTATGCAGGTTTGCTGCCATGGAAAGGTGAAATTGGGACAACATACTGTGTTTCAAATGTAGGTTTCAGTATTAAATCTTGGTCATTTAATTAATAAAGGTATATTTGTTTTAGATGCTTAACAGGAAATCACTCACTAATTATTATCATAGGCGTTGAAATATGCATCAACAGTTTGTTAAAAAGCCCAAAACCTAAGTTATATACTGTATAATCCTTTTTTTAATTTATCTTTTTTTAGAAAATAAATACTGGAAATTAAAATTACATACTTGTCTTGGTTTCAACAGAGTAGATACTCTTTCTTATAATGAAAAAATATTATTTTCTTTTATCTTATAAATAAAAACATCTATATTTTAAGAAATAAAATATTAACTGACTTTTGCAAATCCTGCATTCTGTGGTACAACTGCATAACTATTTGAAATCCTTACCACATGTTTTATTGTAAACAAATAAGAACTGGAAAAAGTACACTGGATTTAGAACAGATAGTGGCACTTTCGCTGAAATTTCAAAAGCCTCCTTTACAAAGGTCTTTTATGTGATATTTTCCAAACCAACAAAAGGCACATCCAGAGAATAATGGCTTTAATTTGATACCAAATATGTGTAGAAAAATTAATTTCTAGGGGTCGCTTTGCTCTGTACAAAATTCCAGAAATTCTTTTAATAATTTGAATTGTTTTGTTCTGTGTTTTTCAACCTATGAAGATTCATTAGAGAAACTATCTTTTGCAGCAACGCAAGCTGCGACCCAAGTGCCGCCCTATTAACTTCCGCCCTCACCAATGCAGTGAAGCTTGTGTGGCTTGGACGGGACATACGCCTGCCGCTGCCAAAAAATACGACCCTCTCGTCAAACCTCTCATGTTTGGCTTTGAAAGGTAAAACACCTAAAGATCATCTCTTTTATCCTTCACTTCACTCTCTCGCCTAGGCTAAATAAAAAGGAGCAAAGTTGAACATTTTAAATAACGTATCTGTTGTTTGCTCTATCAGAGCCAACAACAATTGACGTAATGCTGAGTTTTTTTTAGAAGGCTAAAAAGGCAATTTTGTTCCTTCTAATCATCTAATTTTTAATACTTTCCTTTACAAGTTTTTTGCCTGAGATCAAGTTATGAATTTATTTGTTGGACCAAGCAACTTTATGAACTGAATGCCCATTCCAGTCAATATTTAACTGCCGCCTCACCTATGGGTGTTTGCACTGTAGAGCATGACAGCCGAGTCATTCGATTCTAAAGTACAAGGTACATGTTTCTGAGTGATTTAATATAATAATACTACCTGGTGGACTGAGCTTTTCTCAGTATTATTTCATGTTTACCAGTAGTTTATCCAATTGCTTTAAAATATTTCAGTGTCACATAATATTTATAATACAATTTTTTTTTATTACTCCATGCAATCTTTATCCCAGACACTGTATTTTTCCTAGATGACAGTAATTAGCTAACAGCCGCTATGATTACTTAATTAGTTCACATTTTTTTCAGTTATTTCGTTACCAGCATGGGGAAAACCATTGTAATATTTTAGCCCATTGTAATATTTTTTTACACTTTAAAATTCATTTTATCATGTTGTTAGATTTTCTCTGGCGAAGTGCATAGTGTACGTTTTTGAGTCAGAAATCAGTTATATCCAGACTTTGAAGGAAATCCTTGGAGCTGTTTTCGAGATAATTGTGCAATTAAGTAACCAACCAACCAACCAACTATTTAATTACACAAAAATCGCTCACGTAAGGGTATAAGATTTTCTACCTCGATGTCCCAGGTTGTTGGGCAACTTCAAGGGGAAGACGATCGTACAGTACCGTGCGCCGTGCGGCCGGATGATCCGCACGCAGCAGGAGATGCTTTGCTACCTGCGCGGCACGAAGAGCCAGCTCACCATTGACCTCTTCGACTTTGACTTCTGGGTCAACCCGCTCAACGAGTTTGAGGAGGGGAACACGTTCGGCAAAATCGAGGTGGGCAGCGATTGCTATTGTTGTGGTTCTGTGTTTTGTCGAGGATGAAAAATTCAGAGGCTTTCAGTCTCTGATCTGATTGTGAACTGAATCAGCAGCTCTTTAGACATTAAAGGGGGATATACTTGCAAGATGTGCTTATAGAAAAGAAAAACTAAGTTTTTAAAGTAAATTTCTAGTTAGTTTAGGTTTGTTTGGATTTTAACTTTACATTAAGATTTTTGGTTGTAGACTCACCTAGGTTTACTTACTTAGATTTTTGTATTTTCTCAATATGCTTTTCAAGTTTAATTAAAGTGCCAGTTGATAAAAGAGTGTTAACAACTAAAGGTCTTCCAGTATCACTTGGTTGTTATGTTTAAGAATTAGTATACTACTATTATATAATGTAAATTTGATTGGCTGCTAAAGGTGTTTAAAGGTATTTTATTTCAGATGTTTCATTCATTATTTTGGTCTATTTTTCATCCACAGGACTTGTCGTATGGCAAGGAGAACGTGCGTATCTCGTGTGTCAACGAGCTGGACCACAGCATGCCGCAGTACGTGCAGTACATGACGGCGCGACAGCCGGCCAACGACGTCAACCTCAACCTCGACCCGGAGTTCCTTGTTGGCTGTGACTGCACTGACGACTGCGAGGTGAGAAATATTGAAACCTTACTGGTGATTGCTAGGGAGAGAAATTTGGATAAAGGTTGATAGTGTTCTTGGATGATTTTGCGATTTATTTAATACTGCCTATTTGTACTTGCCTTTGCGAAAAGGTGCAATTTCAAATGATTGGATTTTGTCGATTTAAATAGTCTAGTATTTCATGCAAAACTTAAACCCTTTTGTGTCATTACTGAAAGGTGTCTCTTAAGGCTTGTAGATCAGGAGTTTGTTAGAGATTTTTTGCTCCAGAGCTTGTTTGAATATCATTGCACTTTTGGTGGATGATGAGCAAAATTAAGCCATAAATCACACTAAAACAAATTTACTTCAGCTAGGGCCATAAAAATTAGGCTGGTTTTAGTTATATTTGGCTTAAGACTTTCTATGTCAACACCAGTTATTATAAAAAGTGTTCCGTTGAACAAACAATACTTTTGCTTTTAGCTTGCTTTGCTGTAGCACTGACTTCAGAATGTGACGAGTGACGGTGTCATAGTAGACGTGAAGGCCGATAGTGAACCTGTTAATGCAGTTTATATCCTTATCATTAACAAATAAATAATATTCACCAATCAGGTCTGAATCCATTAAAACTAAGTTGATTCAAAATTATTACCTGCCTAATGTAATGGTTAACTGTAGTTTTGAGTGAGTGGATTATTCCCTAAATATGTTAAAAATCTATGGGTAATCATAATCGGGAAAACTGAGAAGTTTAGTTGCTGACTTACTTATTTGGCCCTAATAATAGTGGATAAACAAGTTTTGTTGACAGCCAAGCTGGTGTAAAGTATTCTCGAGATAAGTATACAACTGTTCATCTGAGTGGTTATCTTTTTTTGCAGGACAGGAGCAAGTGCAGTTGTTGGCAGCTAACCTTACAAGGCAAGGCGTATGTTCCGGATGGAGATTTGGACCCCCTCTTCGGCTACCAGTACCGACGGCTGCCGGAGAGAATAGCAACTGGCATATACGAGTGTAATTCAAGGTGAGGAACTATTCCTCTGACACTGATTGGAAAATGGAACTTGATAGCCTTTTTTTAGTGGCTTGATGTTATAAATTGTGTATATTCTCACTTAAATCTTGTCTGCCCTAAATATGTCACCATTTTCAACCACAAACACTTCAGTTCAGTGTCTGTAGTTGAAAATGGCAACAGCCGAAATGTGTTTTTTTCTTTTTTGTTTATTAATCATATTCTTGGAGAACAGATTAACACTTTGAACCCTAAGCCCGAGTATAGCTCGGGGCATGGCGTATGTCGCCGTGTACGAAGCCCGAGTATAGGTCGGGCCGCAAAATTAAATTCCATAGCAACGTACATTCAACGTATTTTCGCTAATCGTTGATAGGGAACTCTTCCTTGATCATCTGGCATTGATTATAGTATCCAAAGGTCTCGAAAAAACCATCTATTTAGCAGCAGAAAAATAAATCCAAATGTCTGCAGCTGATCCTTTGCGTCACCGGCTGACGACGCTTTGTTGTCTGCAGTAATGGCTGACTTTGTTTACATTTGTGTCGGCGTCCAATAAAGTGTGATTTTACTTATATTTACAAGTGTTTTGAGTCTCAGTTAGTTATAAGATTTGTTATTACTTTATTACGTAATGTTTTTGTCATGTTAAGTATAAAATATGAGAGATATATTTGATATGAGTGATGTACGTGACTACCGTCGCAATTTTGTTTTCTTCATTTTTTAATGTCCGTTTTATGTGGAATCCTAAAATTGTATGTTGTTGTAACTGTAATAAAATTTATATCATTTGAAAGGTCATATTTATCTCTTTATTTTTATATATAATTTATATGGGTAACAAATATATGTATTAAGCTACGAATTTTAATTTGAAACCCAAAATTGGCCAGTAACGCACGTAAAAAGAGGTTTTAGTGCGCAGGGTTCAAAGTGTTAATGGTCAAAATGTGTATCCTACAGAGTTTCAGTTAGTCCATGCAGACAGAAGATTTAAGTGAGAACAAATATACGATTTATCCAATGCCGCACGGATACCACTAGAAACCATCTCTTCAAGTCTGAAGTAAGCTAAAAGGGGAAAATTTGCTTCAGAGATTTGATTTGTTCATGAGATCTCGTTATCTATCTTTTAAAATTATTAGGTGGGAAATTATGGACAGGATAAGCAGGCTTACCTTTGAAAATGTAGGCATCCCAGATAGAACACATAAAAAACACAAAAAAGTAGTGGAATATTTCGAAGCCACTGACTTCTTTGTCAACTTGAAAGAGAAAAGAGAGAAAGTTGAGACTTTAAATTTTACTGGTCACTGGTTCAGGTGTACCAACACACATGACTTTAAAAACCACAGAATAAATTAAAACATATAGTTCTTGTGTATAATCACTTGAATTTACAGTTCACTTCACTAATTATAATATTTACTGCTAGAGGTTAAATACCTTGATTTCCGTCTGTGATCCTGTCATCGTTGAACGGCGACCGCGGTTTCAACCCGGCAATGGGGTCATCCTCAGGCAATGGAAGACACAAAAATTACTCCGAAGAGGTCGTCAAAAGTCTTAAAACACACACGAACATTGAAAACATCGAACATTTAAAAAACATGTGGCCACAAACGAAAAGTTGTCAACTCATGTCTAGGCTCATGAATCACCGTACGCGTACCTGCCGCGCCGTTGACAATTTTTCGTTTGTGGCCACATGTTTTTTAAATGTTCGATGTTTTCAATGTTCGTGTGTGTTTTAAGACTTTTGACGACCTCTTCGGAGTAATTTTTGTGTCTTCCATTGCCTGAGGATGACCCCATTGCCGGGTTGAAACCGCGGTCGCCGTTCAACGGATGACAGGATCACAGACGGAAATCAAGGTATTTAACCTCTAGCAGTAATTCGATTCGTGATCCGGAGGCAAAAACAACAAAAATATAATATTTACATATATAAAATGTCTGAGCCTGCTTGAGGGTAAAGGTAAGGTAGGGAATGGTTTATCTTAGGTTCAGGTTTGGGGGTTTTGGTGAACCACTGATATGATTTGGTGAACCACTGATATTTTTTTTTTCATCACAGCTCCCATCTTCTGAGCTGTGATGAATTGCAGGTGGGTGGAAAGGATCTGATAACTTTTGAGTTGAAGCAACTATTGAGATCAGGTATTTGATGACTGGCAGCATGGATGGGTATTGGTTTTTCAGGATGGTTGACTTTTATATCATTTCTGTGATTGTTCAATCTGGTTCTGAGGTTTGTAGTAGTTAGGCCAATATACTGGGCTGGACAGTGGGTACACTGGAGTTGATAAATTAAATTTTTTGTTGAGCATGAGTTCTGTCCTTTGATTTTTTAGGTTTCTTTTCTTTTCTTCTGATATGTTTTCATTTATTCTGTGGTTTTTAAAGACGTGTGTTGGTACACCTGAACCAGTGACCAGTAAAATTTAGATCATGAGTTCTGTCCTTTGATTTTTTAGGTTTCTTTTCTTTTCTTCTGATATGTTTTCATTTATTCTGTGGTTTTTAAAGACGTGTGTTGGTACACCTGAACCAGTGACCAGTAAAATTTAAAGTCTCAACTTTCTCTCTTTTCTCCTTCAAGTTGACAAAGACGTCAGTGGCTTTGAAATATTCTACTACTTTTTTGTGTTTTTTATGTGTTCTATCTGGGATGCCTACATTTTCAAAGGTAAGCCTGCTTATCCTGTCCATAATTTCCCACCTAATTAGGCCAAAAGCCCTTTCCAAACAAGACTAACCTTTTAAAATTATTACTAAGTTTTGGAACATTGAGTAACCGTTAAACAGTTAGTTGATCCTGAAGAATTTATCAAACATTTATTTTGGATGATGTTAAATAAAATATGATTTATTTGACTAAACTATCTCAAGTTATGATAATGTAACATGTAACTCTGGGGATTGGGTCCAGTTGTGAGTCTTCCTAAAATTTTCATAGGATTTTGATCAGGATCAAACTGGGTATTTTCAGAATATGAAGCAAGCACATTACCTCAGTGCTGCTCAGCCAATTTTTACGTTAGGTTGAAATCTATAAGAGGTACATTCAAGTTTTCTCAGTCCACGAGGTTAGTCAGCAATTAAAAGTTTGCTATCAAAATTGAGTGAACTCTTTGTTAAGTGCCAGATTAACGCCACGGTATTTTGTCGCGGCAGGTGCAAATGCTCGATGACGTGTCAAAATCGCGTGGCCCAGCAGCCGCTGTCGTGCCGTCTGCAGCTGTTCAAGACGCTGAAGAAGGGCTGGGGCATCCGCTGCCTCCACGACATCCCGCGCGGCGCGTTCATCTGCATCTACGCAGGCTTCCTGCTCACCGAACAGGAGGCCAACGAGGTAAAGCGCCCAGCGCCAACAATGAAAAGCAATGAATGAGGCTTTTCATTGTTGCCTCTCTCTGGGTTGCTCTGTGGATGGCAAGATGGAAGTACCGTTTCCCTTGAGGCCATGATGAAATATAGTACTTGAAAAAATATACTTTGAAATGTCCTGGTATTGTTAGTAAGTACATTTACAAGTAATGATTTTGTTTCAATACTTTACTCTTTGAACTTCATAAAATCTAATATGGTTTTCCTGGATATTATTTATATTTTAGATCGGTAAAGCAGCCAAGGAACTGCTCTACTTACTCTAAAGCTATTTGACTCTCTTGGGTTCCATGAGTTTATTGTATTCAGAACCTGCACAGATAAAACTAAGAAATCTAGTTCAAAAAGTTGAATGAATTTTATAAACTAACGAATTTTATATTCTTTTTCATTAAAGTTGATTCGGTTTAATAAACTACTTAATTTTGTATTCAGTTGGGTTATGAAATTCAGAATTTATTGTTTTCTATGAAGTAAGGACTTAAATCAAATAACTTAAGTCATCAAAATTTGTAAGTAAATTGTCTCCGAGATGGAAAAAAATTCACACAATATTTTTATGGTCAATAGCAACAAAAGTTAAAAAAATTGTATTCATTCTAACCGCCTTATCAAGCTAAAAAAAAATTGATTTACTCTAACCACTTTACCACGCAGTTAAGAGCTGTCTGTTGACGCAGGGCGGGAAGACCTACGGGGACGAGTACCTGGCCGAGCTGGACTACATAGAGTCGGTGGAGAACCTGAAGGAGGGCTACGAGTCCGAGGCCAGGGAGCCATCCGACCTGGACGACGACGATGGTAATGATCGGAATTGATTCACTTTGTTGAAAAGGTTTTAATTTAGGGTCAGTTGAAGGTTGTTCTTGTTGAGGCGGGGAGGAGACAATGAGGTGGATATGTTAAGTTTAAATTTGTTAGGGTTAAAGTTTGGATTGGGTCCATATATTTATGAGATTTTTATTTAGTGTTGCATGGTTAGATAGTTATAGTTTTCAATGGAAGGTTAGACAACTCTTGAATACTTTTGTCATTTTCTCTTCTTAAATTGTTGTAAAAAATTGTATTATTGCTTTTAAAATATCTTCTTTAATAAATATATTTAAATTAACCTTATGACAATATGAGCAGTGGTGTAGTGGCAAAATTTATAGCGCAGGAATGCTGGATGTATTAATTTTCATAACACTACTACATGATTTCTACAGAAAACCAGTGTGGGAACCACATTCCCGCTCCACAGCACCACTGGTTATGACTGTATGTTATGGGAAATGAATTTAGAATGACTGATTATTAAAATATAAAATTGAGTACAAACGTTCTCAACCTGTCTCTCTTCCCAAAACTCTTTATACATATTGAAACCTCAGAGACACTCTAAACTTGTAAGGTTTTAAGTAAGGTTTTAAAAGATACAGTGTACATTGAAAAGGCTGTTGAAGCTGGAGCATAAAAACCACAATCCCTTAAGAAAGTTTTGTGGGTTATATAGAAAATGAATGCTTATATTGTAGATGGACAGTTTAATATGTGTTTGTCAATGGCTATAGCAGTTTTGTTTTTTCTATCTGTTTCGTTTCCAATTAACAAATCCTTTGGTTTGTTTTCTTGGTCTTTTAGAATTTTATCATCTGCTATAAATAATGACTCTTTCAAGAAAGTCCTCTGTGTTTATTTCTTCTAAGATAAATTTTATTTAAATCTTGAAAAGCATCATTATTAAATATTTTTGACTTAAGTTTTATAACTGACTACAAAAAACTTGAATATTTCAAAGTTAAGTTAACTATATGAAATAAGAAAAAACTTACAAAAACCAAACCTTAAAAAACACAACCACCAATTTAATTTGACATTTTGAAATTCACTTTTGCATTGGAACTTAGTTTTCTTCTCTCCCGCTACTTTTGCAGAAGTAAAGGGGGCAGAGTCTCATAGGAGATGTCCATGTTGTCTTTCCCTCCTCCCCTTCCACCGAGACATAAAAATTCTTATGCCGATCGATTTTCTGCACTCGATCTATTTGTGATGTGTGCCCGTTTCTGTTGCAGTCTCGCAGAAAGACATGATGGACATAGAGTACGAGCACAGCGCGGACTCGGACGTGGAGGTGGAGCAGGGCAGCTCTGCTCGGCCCGGGGACATCAGGTCTAAAGCGGTTCCAGCTCCTCCCCCTCCCACCCTCGATCCACTTCCTTGGGCGTACGTTGCCTTCCTTCTCTTCCTTTTTTCCTTCCCCTCTCTTAGTCCTTCCGAGTATTAAAATTTGAGATTTAGATTGTGAATTTCATTTTGGTGCTGTTTTTCTGAATCATGTTATTGACTAAGTATGAAAGGTTAATTACCTGCTTGTCGGCCTCGCGATCCTTTTTTTATGGTAATCTTAGTACAGAAAAAGGTGAAGCCACTTCCTATTCTTGGTGTCATAAAATGGAGGTCAAGCCAAGTGTAGGAAGTGGCTTTCTTTCCATTTTCTGTAAAAAGATTACCATAAAAATAGTATCACGAGGCCGACAAGCATAATTAACCTTTTATACCGTGATTGTGAAGTGTGGTTTGTTTAGAGAAAAAATCATAATATGAATGATTTATAATTTGAAAACAGTTATAAAAACACAAGTCAACAGTTAAGTTTAAAAATGCTAAAAACTATATTACCTCCAAAGCTTATACCTTCTTTGAGTACAAACATCAAATTAATTTTTCATTGCTGAAGCACAATGATTTATCAGTTAAATTCTCGTCATTAAACAAAATGTTGCTTGCAGATTGCGATTAAGAAGACGAACAGTGGATGAAGCTGAAAAAGGTAACTAACATTTTAATTTGTTAATTTTAAAAATGTCGGAGGATCGATCTCATTATCTCATCTCAATGTTCTTTTCCAGTTAATGAACATTGTTTACATGTAATCAACATGGGAACCCTTATATTTTACGCTTTTAAATTTTCCAACTATCAAACAACATTTTTTATTAAAAAATTATCAACAAAAATTGCTTATTTAAAGTATTGGGATTGATTTCACCATCAAAACTCATGAAAACTTTTAAGATTCTTTGGTATTTTGGTAGTAGTTATGGCTAAATTAGCTCAGTAAGTCAGCAAATAATTATTTATATTTGTTATAAACAATTTAATTTAACTTGAGAGGGAATCAATGTAGGAAGGTACCTTTACCATACCGGTACCTTTAAAATGATGTGAAAAGCAATAGAATAGCCCTAAAAGTGGATTAAATTTGTGATGCTTTATGTCATTTGAAATATATATCATATCTCAGAAATTAAGCTTGTTCCCTGGATAGGGGTCCAACCAAGTTTTGAAAGTATCCCAATCATTCAATGTCTTGAAAAAAGAAGAAATCTTTAAGTTATGGACATTGCTTAAAGTGACCTCCTTTGTGCCCATTAAAACATACTAAAAAGCTTCAGTGTTAGGGAGTCGGCAAATGGCTGGCTTCTTGGGTTTAATGTGCCACTGTCAGGGGTTTCCTAGATATCATAATAACTATCAACTTTAGGTATGATGTTTTGAATTGAAAAATTGAAGAAAATCAAATATCTTACAGTAATTGGACGTAATGTGTTTTATATTAGTCTAACTATTTATGAGATAGTCATGGTTTAATTTTGTAGTGTTTATATTGGTATAAAAATTTGGTATAAACACTTCTATACATTTCTTGTAGTAAATTTAATTTCCTTTCATTTTGCAATTTAATTTAGTACCAACAGTTGCCTGCGGCTTCGCTCACGATAGATAGCTTGAAACAGTTGATCTTGCCACCGCTCTTAGAACTGTAAAATTAGTACCCACAGCTGTTTACATTTCTGTGTTTGAATGTTTACATCCTTATAAAATGTAAACATTCAAACTGAGAATGTTCACGGGGCTTAGCCCGAGGGGATTTTAAGGAAGTGAATAGGCCTATATGTTCCCAGGTTCAAGATCTACCTCTATGTGAAATTTCAGCCCAGTCGGTTCAGTATTTTTCACTTGCCACGTACATACAGAAACCGCCTCTTCTTCATAATAGTATAGATATCTACCAAAACTATCAGTTTTGGAGATATTTAAAGAAATCCTACAAACTACATTGAACATTCAAGATGGCGGCCATTTGCCACCCACTATTGGGGTTTTTTGATTGTAAAATAAACATTTACATTTTAAAAACATTTAAAAAATCATAACATTTTTCTTTTGTTAGGCAAGTTTAAAAAATAAAACGACTGAGCTAAAGGGTTGTTATTAGTTTTCATTGCTTAAGCTGTAGGCATATTAAAAATACACCCTTGATTAATAATTAATTATTTTATTTTCAGAGTCTCGAAAATCAAAAACAGATGATGATGCAATATCTATCAGTGACGATGAACTTGACTCAGGTAAGTTTTATTTGTATTATGTTTATTACTAAAAAAATGTATGGTGCAAGAAATTTACGAAGTGAAACAATATGTACTTCTATTACTCTACAGACTATGTATTAATACTATGAGTCATCTCTAGGGTGGAACCTTATTGTTAGTGGCAGCCTTGGTGAAACATTTTTGTTATAGTTCTAATGTTATAAAGTCTTATTATCTAACTATAAAAATTAACTGAAATATGTTTTAATAGTTAGTAAGGCCTACTTAAATTAAATCTAAACAACTGTATAAAAATAAATGTAGTTGACCAATGCCATTGATAATTAGATCAAAGGATACTTGACAATCCAGCCTTCCTGACCCCAGTTGGCTTAGTTGATAGAAAAATCTGTATTGTGCAGGAAGAAGCTCAGAACATATTTATTGGTTGCTTCTACCTACATTACTAATCAAACAAAGGTAGCAATTACCTTGGATCTACATAAAAAATAAATTTAAAAAAACCAAACTGCTGTAAATAAAGATTTCACATTCATAATTATTGAACTTCTTAGGAAAGTGTCAAACCTTATAGAGTTGCCTTGTTGTAGATTCTTTTTACTACACCGTGACTCCATTTTATGATAAAGGTAAGATCTAACTGTCCATGCTGGGGTCATTCTCATGTTTCAGTACTTCAGATCTTGTCACATTTTGGTTCTCAAATTTACACTCAAGGCTTTTTATGTTTTGCTTGCAGGTATACGACTTTCATCCGATAGGGATTGCCCTGTAGTCTCTTGGCTATTTTTTTAAGTTTTTTGCAAAAATGTCCATTTCTCATAAACATTTTTTTCCTTTAAATGTCTCATCTACCATCACAAGCTTTGCTTAGTTCAAGGTTAAATAGTAGTAAAAAGTTTGATTTACTATTTTTTTATAAATGTTTTTTACTTATTATGCATGTCTATGTGTCTATTGAGTGTCTATGCTTTCTGGTTATATGAATGTCTTTTCCACATTGAGAGGTGGAGCAGTACGATACTTCACGACACATAGTTTTATCTCGTTAGAAATATTCCTTAAATAAAAAATATGGTGTTCAATTTTAATTTTATCTTCAAAGCACTTTTTTTGTTTTGAGCAAAGTTTTTGTTCCCTCTTTTTTTAAATAAAACTTTGGCTATGTTGATAAAAAATCATGTCACAAGGACCAAGAGCTAAGTTTTTTAAAATAAGATTTTATCAGCTATGAAAAAAATGAGGCCAAAAATAAGCAAAGATAAAAAAATCACTTGGTATTTTGATGAACTATTTTAAACATTATTCAGCAATCTCCCATAATTTAAATGTAATAACCTGTTTCCCTTTAATAGTTTTATTTCAATTGGATTTTTAGTGACTGCTTATGCCTCCTTTTCTAAATAACATAATGTTGTAACCACGTATGTGTAAAAAACAAGGGGCCGCACACATATTACATCATGCCTTGAGAGGGGATTGAGGGGGAGGTTCTAGTACTGCAGGACATGGTGACTGTGGCGGGAAAAGGTGTTTTTGCCAAGTCTCATGAGTCACTAAGACAGCAACATACTGTAACTTTGTCATCGTACCGACTTACTTTAAATTTTATGTGCACGACAATGACAATAAGTGGACTTTGGTTTTCTAGAGGTGACATGATGGGAGGAAGGGCGTCTTGAAAGCTTACTAGCATCATGTAATATGTGTCCGTTCCCTGTATGTAATGTGTTTTATAAGTGAAATACTCAAATCTTATTAATTGGTGAATAGGTTTTAGTGTAATTTCCTCTTTCACTTTTTATATTCACGCTTACTAACCCTCTTAACATCTCTCTTTGATTGTTTCAATTGTCTTGTGAAGGACTTTGTGGAGGATGTCGAGAGTCGTTAGAGAACGTGAAAGATACCCTTCGGTGTCAGGGCTGCGTCAAGTCTTATCACTTCAAATGCACTCCATTAAAAACTAGCGCTAACGTCGATAAATTAGGTGCCAATAAAAGTTCTTGGGTTTGCTCCAAGTGTGAGGCCCTTGGTAAGAATATGTTTTTTTTTTGTATTTTTTTTGTTCGGCAATGTAGAAAAATTATTGTAATTATCAATAATTGTGATGCGGAAAGTGAGAAGGGACCTCAAGTCGCTGGAGTAAATTTTACAGTACGGGCATTGTAGTCGAATCGGGTCAAAAATATCGATTTTTAGGTTTCAAGTGGATACGATTCCTTAATCTTTCCTGTACATATTCATTCGGTTATTTTAGCGATTAGAATCCGATAAGTATTAAAAATTAATCGATTTAGTAGCCTATGTCATGCAAACGAAAAGGGACCTCAAGTTGCTTATATGGGAAATAACATGGCGGGCGACTTCAGGTCCCATTTCCCAAATGTGCAGACCCGTACTGACAGTGTCGTCAGGGGCATTACAAAACTACTCTCTCCTGACATCCATCGGCGAATAAGTGAACTACTTCAAGTTTTTCGCTGTAGAAGAACATTGCCTGAGTCCAAAAATCACCGTCTTGACAGTGTATTTCTCTTTTATTCTTCAGTATTCTGCCCTCCGACTTGAGGTCCCTTTTTAAACTTCTCACTTTCTCATTTTTTTAACAATGGAATTGTGATTGTATCTCGTCTGTTTCATTTTAGATTTAAAGATCTAGTTTTCAGCTTTATTTGATACCAAATTCATTTCTTAAATATCAATAATACGTTTTCTGTGAACGTTTGAAGTTTTGGGCCTTGATTTCCTAAAATGCCCGTGTTGACTATTTAAAATTCAAACGCCAATAATTCAAAGGCAAAAAATCATAGCACTATAAATTATATGTCAAGTTGTTTGTAATTTAATGCAGAATTTCAGGATGTTAATAACTCAAAACCTGAAAATTCCGACTTGAGGTCCCTTTTCACTTTCCGCATCACAATTATGTTTTATTTATTTGGAGGTAAATGTTTTATTTCTTTTTACAAACTTACATAAATGTATCTTTAATTAATATTAGTCACCAAATCAATTCCATTTTAAAGACTAGAAGCAGGGGAATCAGTGAAAAAATTACCCTACTGCTAACAGGAACGAGTCCTGTTTTTGGAAAAAATAGAGCACAGCTGTCATCTGTATAGTTTCATCAAACTTTTTAAAGTTTTTGAAGTGTAATTTTTTGTCTTATTTATTTAAAACAATATTAGTTGTAGTGCCTAAGAAAGTTATTCGTTCACTCAAATTGTTCATTCAAATTAGTTTGGCTGATCTATATTTAGATTAGATCTTAGCTGCAATTACATGAGTCAGGGTCAGCCTTGCTCTTAGAACATACTTTACACCAGGCATTTTAATACTTCTGTAATTATTGAATATATTCATTTTCTGGAGTATTGCTGTGTAGTAGAGTATATTGCTGTATTGGTATTGTCAAAGCAGAGCTGGCAGGACAAAGTCAAGCCCTTGAAACAGATCAGATATTAAATTGTTCGAGTTTAAAATTACCGAGTAAAAAACTCATTATAATTAATTTCAAATTACAATGGTTTCCACTCAAAATTAATTTATAAAATATTTGCTTTTTAGTCAAGGCGATTGCCAGGAATTGATAAGGAAATGTGTAGTAAAGCAGGCTTATCTTGGAAAAAAGTCATCAGAACATTATGTTTTCACACAAAATTTAAAATTTCTGTGGCCACCGACCACCTTAAATCACTCAACCACAATTTGCGGTTAGTGAAATGGTCAGTGGCCATGAAAATGTTCAATTTTGTGTGAAACCATAAATGTTCTGTGGACTTATTTTTAAGGTAAGCCTGTTTTCTTGTACATTTCCTAATTAATTTATAAAATATTGTGAGTAGACCTACTATAAGGGTCTATTATAATTGAAGCAATATCTTGGGGCTCTTGCATAATAGACTCACCCTCATCCAGACACCTTTTAACTGGACTACACTTCACGAGTGTCATCTTGTAACTGGTCGATTTTTACCAACACATTGGCATCAGATTTGATCGGCTTAAAATGGACAGTTCTGTATTGGCGAATCTCATGGGAAAGATTTTAGAACAATTATCACATTTCTAAATCAGAGTATGTATTAGAGTTATAATTTAACATGTTTTAACCAGAAAAAAACATTTATCCGGCCGGGTCTCAGTCCTGAGTTGACTGGATGAGCGAGAGTCTACTGAAACCATCAATTCAGTTTAAGGTGGCTTGTTTTCTGGAGGAAAGGATTACAATTGAAGGGGTTCCCAGTAAAACAGTCTTAGCGACAAAAAAAAAATAGTTTTGAGTAAAGTTGAATTAAAAGTTGAATTCTAAAATTTATGTTTTTTTTAAGGTTAGAATTATGTATGATTTTTAGTACCCTACTTATGCCATAATGTAGCCTTACATTAAATTTTTACTTGCCATTAAGACTTTTTAAAACCTTTGACGTGGCTTTTTTGGGGTTATAAATCTAAACAACTGGCCTTTGAAACGTTCTCTGACGGACCGCTGTTTTACTTTGGAGAAAACATCAGGAAATGTTGGAATGCCAACATAAACGGAAATAAAACTGAATATAAATCAATGTTATTGATATAAAAGTACAAAAACGTAATATGTTACATAATGTGATGCATCCCTTTGCTAAAAGTTATTTAAAAGTGGGCTTAAAACATTATTCTACTCACTTTTTTTGGGGAATTTTTTCCACACCTTGGTTTCTTAGTTTTTGAAATATAAGGTAATCCCGCGTTTCTATATTCCTTCCTGGTCTTACCCTTCCACTTTCTAATATTTACTTTTTGTCTTTTATTTCTACACGATTTTGGTCGCCCAGCGGCAATTCAACGACTGCGGAGAGTCATCTTTTGGCGAATAGAATGTTATTCCCCAGAAAGTCCATGTAGTTCCTTGAACCGTACCAACTTTGAAAGACAAAATCAGGGCTGCCATCTCAAATATCCTCAAAACAAAATACACCACGGTATAGCTCTTGCCCTATATAAATTTTTCACTAAATATCTCCGATTTTGAAATCTTGTTGCTTAGAACGTTTTATGGGGGGCCTCTTTAATTTTAGAAAAGTTTTGACACGGATTTATTATGCAGCACTTATACGGTAGTAAGTTGTTGTATTTTCCAGATTTATTTTCTCAAATTTTGAACTAGTTAAAGGTAATATATTATCAAGTCTTAAGTGTACAATGTAAATAAATTTATGTTAAGAAAATGTTTCTGAAATTCCGAAATAATTCATCTAGCAATTCTAAGGAAATGAAGATCAAACCTACATTACCTGGATAATACTGTACTTTGACTAGTATATGGATAAATGACATGTTGATTATTTAAGAACAATTCATTAAATGTGTTATTAAGAGTTCTCTATCAATAAAATATTACTTTGAACATTTTAACTCATTAAATTGATATAATTGCTTCACTCAAGTGAGATGTTCACCATAAACCTGATTATGAGGCTAAAACTGAGATTTATTTCTGCAGTCCGCAAACCAAAGACGTTTGATGCCAACATCACGGTCAACGAAGGGGAGGACGGGGAAATCAGGTATCCCTCGGTGCGTGAGCTTTACGGCCCTGATGAAAACGTCTACATCATGGACGCCAAAACTCACGGCAACATCGGCAGATACTTGAATGTAAGTCTTATTTATGATTCTCCCCTTACCCATGTGTTGATTGTAACTTTACCCATGAAATAATGTTTGATGTTGATGGATCGTATTGAATTTTTTTATAAATACTGCACTGTGTATTGTAGGTTACACTTGATTCATCATGTGTAATCAAAATTGTTACAGAATCATATTTTTTCACCTTTCTTCTCGTGGCATTGATTTTTTTGAAACCGTTTAGTTCCTTGGTAAACATTTTTTTTTTTTAAATATTGTAGGCCTATTTGAAAACACCTCAAGCAATCATATTGTGATTAATGTGGCAGTGAGCTGAATTTTTACATTTATTATAAGTTTCCCAAATTATTCAGTTTAGCTTCCATAAAATTTTAGTTAATGTATATGATGATAAAATTAAAGAGTCGATTAAAAACCAAAGGAGTTAAAATCCTCCCACAAAGAAGGAGTGTAGTTAGTTTTAACTCAAGAATGCAAAGGAAAATGCTAAAAAATAAAAATAATACAATGTGGCAGGGTAAATAATGGATGATGAAGTATTAGTTTCCAGTAGATTCAGGTATGAATAGCTTTTAAGCTACGATTCATCTTTAACAATCCTTCAAATAATGTACATCACCTGTTTTTGTCTCGGCAGCACTCATGCAGTCCGAACGTGTTTGTGCAAAACGTGTTCGTGGACACTCATGACCTGCGGTTCCCGTGGGTGGCGTTCTTCGCCAACCAGTACATCCCGGCCGGCACCGAGCTCACGTGGGACTACAACTACGACGTGGGCAGCGTGCCCGGCAAGGTGACGAGACTTTGTCGATTGTCTAACTTGTAACTTAGAAAAATCTAATTTTACAGGAGAACCAAAAAACGTGTGCTTCTAATAACACTTATCTTGGCTACTGTAACACCACATAACCTAAACTTTGATTTTAACCCTCAAGAGGGCGCATGCGGAGTTTACCTCCGCACGTATTTTTTTTTTTAGCGAATTTCCCCTATAGGGAAGAAGCTATTACCGTAGGTCTCATGGTAAGACCTAAGCCCGAGACCATGATAAATTTTCGTTTTAGGGCCACCAGAAGCAAAAAACACCATTCGTTCGAATTTTTATATATCTATATATATATATATATATATGTGTGTGTGTCTGTCAGCACGATAGCGGCCGTAAATATGATCCGATCTTAATGAAATTTGGAACAGACATGTAAAGTGGTAATCGAATGGACGAGTTCGTGAACCAGCCCGATCGGACCACCGGAAGGGGGGGTAAGGGGGGATAAACACCCCCAAAAATGGGTTTTTTACATATAAAAATAAAATTTATCGAATCTTTGTTGGCACCATTGAATTCAGCTCAAAAAAACAAACAATTTAGTATCTTGAATCATTGCTCTATGTCCATTGGTTACCGAGATATTGAAAGTGGTAAACACAGTATGTTGTCCCAATGTTAACCTTATGGGGAATAAGTAAAATTCTATATCTCACTTATTTCTCAACATATCTGGATAAAACTTGGTTTGTGGCTTCATCTAGATGAGATCTAATGTATTTTAGTCTAAAATCACCGAAATTTCAATTTTTAGTTGCAGCAAACCTGCATTATCATTCCCCACGTTATCTTTATGGGAAATAAAAAAATTCTATATCTTACTTATTTTTTAACATTTCTTGACAAAACTTGGAATATGGCTTCTTCTAGTTATGATCTACTAAATAATGAATTAAAACCAACCAGTTTTAACATACCTGTTGCAGCAAACCTGCATAATCATTCCCCATGTTATTCTAATGGAGATTACAAAACATGTAAAATCTCGCTAAGTTGGATTGAAATACCATTAGTTGTGTTGCATCTGAAATTCGCTGAGTATGCAGATCTGCTGCAACGGGGGTATTATTAAAATAAATAGGCATAATGGGTGTCGGCAGTTGTGTTCGGCTCCGTACCTCACGCGCCTCATTCCAGGAATCCCCTAAAGCTATTTAGCTTCACACAACCCCTTGGTACACCTTGTTAAATTCAGTGATGCCGTGTTAGTTTGTGTAGCACCCTCTCCAGTAACACAGACCGTGTTTCCTATTGCACACTAGAAAAGTACTAACCATGTTCAAGTAAAATATTACTCCTATTAAGTTGAACAATTAACTGTATCAATGATGAAATGTAATTCCTAATGAAGTTTGTCAACATTTAAATACAATATTTCGTTATAAAACAAGTAAAATGGGTTAAATTTGTGTAATTTGCACCTGCTGCCGTTTCATCGGTGAAGCGCCCGCTCAAGGGTTAAGTGGATATTTACATGAACAAAATTATTGCAGTTCAAATAAATAGTAAATATGTAGAATTCATTTGTAATATAACACATGAACACCATTTATTGGCTAATATAATAAGAGGCCAAATAGTTCAAATATCAGAAGCTTACACAAGGTCCAGAACTTTTCAATTTCAGGATTCAACGTAAGGAAGGAAGTTTTGCCAACTGAAAGATGCAAGGTAGTTATTTTCCCAATTTCAATATATTTCCGGTCAAAGTATCGTATTTCCGGTATCGTTAAATAAAGTATTGGAATTTGATAGATATTTAAAGTAAAATTTGAATTTTCAGAAGTTATGAGGTATTAGAGTTAGACAATTGATAAGTGCTGTTAGTCACATAAGCTAGACAATTGATAAGTGCTGTTAGTCACATAAGCTGTAACTACTGCCATTTGTTGCTTTTGTTACCGACTGGTGGTGTTTTTTTTAGTTTGGAGGGATTTTGCTAGCCTTTCAGTTTAATGGAATACGTTATATTGAGGTTCTGTAAATAATATATGTTGTTTCATTTAAAGATAGATAATTTGTTTAATAATTCACAGATGAACTAAAGCATAATCAACATTTAATTATTGTTTTCTAAAATGCATAAGTGGGTGATCACTAATGCTAAAATGTAGTGTAATGTCTTAGATATATTTTTTAAGAATTAAAGATCTATAGACAACTTTGATAGCTGGAGCTTGTCCGGAATGTGGAGGATTGCCTTTGCAGAGAATGACTCTTCAGGAAAGTGTATCCTGGTCTACCACTTTTCTTTTTCATATATGTATATAAAAATGTACATTTTTAGAACATTTCTTAAGTTAGAGTGATATTGATATTTTTATATACGTAATTTGTTTTATATACGTGTAGTGACCCTTACTCAATTTGCCTGTTCTGTTTGCCTCTCAGGTGATGTTGTGCTACTGTGGCAGTAACCACTGTCGCGGTCGTCTGCTGTAATCACTCATCCAAGATGGTCTAACTGCTCAAGCAACTTGGTCCCGTTCCAAGTCAGTGTTCACAGAGTGTTTAGTTTTTATCAGTAAAACACGTTTTTAATTATTTTAAATTGTGCTTTTTTGTACTATCAGTACTTTAGAATAGAAGAGAGGAGATGATCCAAGATGATAAATTATGTACTTTTGTAAATTTAAATTTTATTTTTTTCCAAAACTATAAATTAATAGTCTGAGTGGAAAAACTAAAGGTGAATGCCATCAATAAAAAGCCAGTCTATTTGAATAAAGTAGAGAGTACGAAATAGGGTGGGCGACAAAAACTGTCAACTCATCAAATTGTCTGCTAAACCTCAGCTGAAATGTCTAAATGAAATTACAGTCTCATAATCTGCAGAAGGCTATAGTAATGAACAAACTTGCCGGCAAGTGCTTCGTTGCAGAGCGTCATTGCTCAGGGAAATGTTTTTGTTGAACTGTCCAAACTTTGTTTAAACTTTGTTTAAGTTTTCTAGGGCCTTTTAAGTGTTAATTTGTGTTTACTGTGATTATGCAAGTTGATTAAGTACTCAAACAAATAATAAACCATAATTTCGCCAGCAGCGAATTACACTCACCCGCCCTATTTGGCGCCCGCGACTTAAGTGGGGGTTAAGTAAATACTGAAATGTTGTTTTTTTGGGTTTTTGTTAGGCATCTTTGTATGATTTATCTCTTGATTCAATGGTCAGATCTCAGGTTCAGTCGGCAATAAAATACAAATCAATACCATATGCTGATATTTTCTAATTTTCATATTTTTTATTAGCTAAGTTTAAATTTTCATCACTTATTTTGAAAAATGGTAAATTATGTTGACTGACTAGGAGTTTTTAGTTTTGTAAATATGGAGTAGCATTTCGAATGTAAATATATTTGTAAATTTTAAGTTTACTTCTCTCAACAGTGAGTTTAAGGATTTTTATATTCCCTTTTTAAAACTTCACTTTTGTATTGTGTTTTTATTTATATTATTAATTGTAATGTGGAATTAATTTGAATAAAATATTGTACATTATCTTGACTAATATATATGTCTGTCAACCTCTGTATTCCTCCTAAAAACAGAACCATCAAAAAACGTGAAAAAAGTACTAGGCAAAATAACAGATATTATTGTTTTTTTAAGTTAGCTTTTGATGTTTTGTCACCTTGCACCATCAAAGGCACCAGACCTCACATGTTTAATACCTGCATGTTCACAAGTTGTATGCAGATCAGTTAGTAAAATACTAATACTAAAAATAATATAATGATGTATAATAATGTGAAATACTAATAGTTAGTATTTTAGGAGACTTAGATGGGATTTCCTTGGCAAAATATCGTGCAGAGTACATTCCACAATTTCCAATCCTTCTGAGAAATACATTCATCAACTAAAAATCATTTCAAAGTACCCTTCATTCGTGAATCACTTTCTTATGATTATGAGTTGTTTATGAATGAATTCCGTAGCGCGGACTGTATTGTGTAAATAAAATGCAGCAAGGAAATTCCAGCTTTACTAATTAGGCAGAGGATTGAGTTAAGCTGCTTGTGCAGTGGGGTCCCTTTAACTCTGCACTCAATATTTCAACAGTCCCACTCAGCCGCTTCCCTACCAGTGTAGAACAGACACACGATAAATAATGACAAATTTAGAGTCTGTACCGAGACATTTCATAAAAAGGCGAAGTCATCTATTTAACCCTTTTAACTGAACTCTTTATCTCAAATAAAATATTGAAATATTACATTTATGGATTATAAACATAAAACATAATGTTTTATTGACTGTCAAGACTATGAAATTAAAAAAACTAATATTGGAATCAAGGATGGAACGAATTAACTAGCAAACAAAGTAGGATAATTTTCTATAAATTTAAATCCAGCTGGAGGAGGAAAGAAAGAGGCACAATTGTTGGGTCACAATAGATAAAAAGGCTAATGTGCTTGATGCAGCTTGGCAACCAGATTGCACAGCTCACACGTCATTTTATCACAGCCAAAATCTAGTGATCGAACATGACTAGAAGTCAGAGGCGTTATAAATGACAAGGTTGACAGAAAATCATTTCATGGATAAAAAACATCAAAGGAGACTGATAACATTTAAATTTTAAAATGTGGGAAGATAACCAAAATTATATTGTCCCGCGCGTGCCCTTTGAGGCACATGGGACTTTCGTGATATACAGGATATTCAATGAATAAAAGCTTTTTGAATTGAATTGAATATTTGTACTTGATGTAATTTGCAAGAAAATAAAATAAAATGGTCTTTTACTTTGTATCTCAGTATCCAATATTTAAAACATATAAGAAAAAGTTGCCTCTAGGGATTGGTATGAGTTGGTGGATTACTTACAATGGGCTTGGGGGAAATGGTGGTGTTACGCATAGTTTCTGAGTTTTTAGAACTCAATGCTTAGTTTAATTCCTTTATTACAGTATTTGAAGTATTATTTCACTCGTACTTAAAAAAATAAAATAAACACACTCCTCAACACAACTAAGAACTACAGAAAAAGGGACATCCCCATTCATCAAAGATGGTCACAAACTGGGGAATGAAACCTCAAGCAAACATAGATGAAAAAAGTTCTATAGACCGGGGTTACTTTGGCCCTTGGCAGGTAACTTTTGCCCACCCGTTGAAAAAAACTATATTCTGAAAAGGTGTAGTTGTTTCTTTTGGCTGTAAATGAGCTAGGATAGTGATAATGGGCTGTCAATCTCATGGTGTAAGGAAACAAGAAAGGAGTGTGCACGCTCAGCTGGTGTGACGTAGTTGGGCTCCCACAACTAGAGCTTACGACGACTACAATACAATCCAGTTAATACAACTCAAAAATATTTAAGTGTACGGTCTTAATTAAGCTTTCATACTGCAAGGTCGGTCTTGGTTAAGCTTTCATACTGCAAGGTCCGCTAGTTGTGTGAGCCCAACTACGTCATATCAGCTGACTGTACACACATCTTTATTTTTCTTTACACCATGGTCAATCTGTCAAATGATTTTTTTTGCTTATAATGTGCACCTCCTTATATTTTATTTCATCTTATTGTAAAGGGTTATACATCATAATACACACTTATTATAGTTTTTCTTTTATTTGATTACTCTACAAATGAAACTCAAACAAAATAAAGCACAAAGTACATGTGCGCCTTGAAACACGTTTCATGAACACATTACATTTTCTACCACATTGCTATTTAAATGTAGTATGCACTTAAGCTTGTTTTGATTGATTCTTACAAAATAATCCACTGACTTGAATTGAAAAATTACTTATGGTTTATTGATAACTTATTCTCAAATCTTCAAATTATAATAAAAAGTAGCTTAATAAAAACAAAATTTGGTTTAAGATTTTTTTATTTATTTATAATAAATGTTCACTTTTACCTTACATTAAAGGATAAATTTTTTGACTGACTTCCAATTAAAATATACAGTATGTGCTGAATTGCTTGGAAATATTTCCGATCATACGTAACACTTGACATTGGGCTGTTATCCAGCACTTGTTTTGTACACGAAGCAGTTCATAGGTATGTAGTGGCAGGAACCGCCACTAGCATTTGCAGTTGTTGTGGTATGCAGTGACAAGTGGTTGTTGACATAAGACCCTGCATAGGTGCCTCCCTCATAATACATTCTCTGATCTCGGTCAAACAGCATCCTGATGGTGTACTTGCTGTTGGGAAGCAATGTCACGTTTCTTCCATTCTTGATGAGAGGAATCTCAAATGATTTCCCATACTCAACCTGCTTGTCAAACCTGACAGTCACTGGGGTTTCTATTGAGGTGTTGTTGGCACAGTCAGTGATTCTTGTGATTGTTGTTGAACACCCAACTTCATAAGTAGCACCTTCAGGAGATGGCTGTGGAGGTTTCAGAGCCAAACATTCCAAAGGCAGCAGCTCAACATCACACTCCTTTGTTACAATTGTAAAACTGAAATCTTTGTGGAGGTATGCTGATTCACGTGTATGTTTATCTAACTTCAAAATAACCTTCTGCTTATTTTTCTTAGACAGGAATTTACGTTGTTTGACTTCATTACAAAACTCAGTCAGCTCTTCTTGTTTTTCTCGTTTGCCAATAGCAATGGCCACTGTCATACCTTCTTGATCAGTAAGTACCCTGGAAGGTGCCACTTCTTGACAAAACTGTTCAGTGTTTAATGAGCAAATCCTTATATATTTTGTAAATTTTGATATTTGACTTCGCAAGTCCTTCCCATCTTCTGAACCAGCTGTAAAATGATTTGAGTACTTGTTAGTTAAGAGACATTTAAAAAGTAAATAAATATTTAACTAAATAATTTCTTGATTTGGTTAAATTATGGGGTTGCAAAGCATTAGCAATATCTCATCAATGGAAATAAAGCAATGATTCCAAAAATTAAACCATTTGATTTTTGCTGCTCAATTAAATAATTCAAACCAGAATTTAATTATTTTTCCCTGTTAAATTTAATGAAGTAGAATTGGACTGGTTTTCAAACTCATCGAAATAATTACTATTTTACACATCTATGCCCTATTCCATCCTGATTGGGTAACAGTAGAACCTCGATTAACCGTCACTCTCGGGACCGGGAGTGTGACGGTTAAGAGAATAGACGGATAACAGAAATTTAGCTATAAACCTATTCAATACGTAGTTAATACATATTTATATTTAAATTACATTCAAGCAATGGTAATTAATAACTTTCTAAACTATATGTTGTGCTCATTCAGTGTTCTTAAGTGAATTACATAACCTCACATTAAAAGATAGTCCGTCATCTTTTAAATGAGTCCACCAACACCATAAATCAGCGTGATACTTGTAGCTGTTTCGCCCTTCCTCAAACGTTAAATAATTTTTATTTTTTGGTCAAGCCCTAGTACGACTCGTTTTAGTTTTTCAGCCATCGTTAAAAATCAACAGATACTGTACTGCAGTTGATCCACAGTACGTATCTAGCTACACACTGTGTAACAGCAAACACTATGTAACGCTGAACTACGAGGTGTGCCGTATAACCAAAAAATCAACATGCCAATGAGTAATAAATAACTCGCTCACCCCCATACTACTCCTTGCGTGGGAGTGGTGATTTTCGGTGGAAACTCAAGGTCATTAGCCGCGGAGAGTCGCGTTCGATCACAATGGCGCTTGCACTTTCTTCCGTGCTTTGCGTGACACCATTTTACAACATTTTGCGAGCCCGGAAGCAGTGACGGATATCAGAGAGTGACGGTTAATGGAGGTTCTACTGTATTTTTAGATGAGTAAATGTGCTTAAAGACAAAAAAATATATATATTGAAATTTATATCATGTATTTAATTTCGTAAGGGGATTCTTTGCGTCAAAATTGTGGGCGTTTGGCAAGTCGTAGAAAAATGGGAGAGGGCTCAAATTTAAGGTCTCTATACCGTAATGGTGGGAAAAATACTGAAATTGCTTGAAATTCACCAAAAATCGAGAAATAACATAAAATACCTGCCATTTAAAAAGCATTGGGATCTAAAAACGTCTGCTTTGTTTACATTAAAACGTGTGCTGATGCTTGATTCAAAGCCAAATGCTAGATGTTGATATTTGGTTTTTTTTCAAAAGGCAGCTAACTATGTTCAATGTACTATAACAAATAAATATTTTACCGTTAAGATTTTCACACTTATAACTCCGGCTCTGAGTAAACATGTATAATTTAAAATTATAAAGAGTTAAGTGCGTTTGTTTCATTTACATTATAACGATGCCGATTTAATGCCAAATGATCGTTATAAATATACAGTATATGTAAGCGAAATTTTTGCGCCGAAATTGTAGGCGTTTACCAAGTCGGGACAATGGGAGAGGGCTTAAATAGAGGGTCTTGATGCCAGGGACTCGGGAAAAATACAGAAATTTCTTAAAGTTTATAATAAAATAAAATAGCTGCCATTTAAAAATTATTTTAATCTAAAATCTTCCGCTTTGTTTACATTAATACATGTGTTGCTTCTGGTCATAGTTTTGACTGAGGAATAACAGAGTGTGCTGCACTAAGAGCTACTGAGTGCAACATCAAATTTAAATTTGATCCTACCAAAAAGATTCACTTTTAAACTTGACCAATCAAAAGTATATTTAATATTGAATCTACCAAGACAAAGCAGAATTTACTCACGGACAACCATAAAAAAGTGTTGATCATAGGGTAAAATCCTCAATATTAACTATTTATGAAACTCATGGTCTCCAAACCTAACTTCCCTATGAGGTTGAGCCAAAGGCTTCAACATGGAGCGTGGAGTCGTCAACGGGAGACCATTTTCTGATTTCATCCTTATTTATTTGCTTATTGGTTAAAATGTAGCCTCAATCGGAGATTTCCATAATAAGTACTATTTAACTGTCCAATATATTCTTTTGAACCAGGTGGAGGTTACACACGACATTTTTAGCTTTTTGTGTTAAATTTCACGACTTTCTTTGGGAAATAAATGTGTTGCAGTCTGTGGTTAACCTTAAGAATTTCTTCAAACCATGTCCATAACGTTTAATTGTAAACAATACCCCCGTCGCAGCAGACCTGCGTACTCAGCGAATTTCCATAGGATTTATTTTGTATACGTGAGCATTCAACTTGTTTGAAGGAAAGTATCATTTGAATACGTTAAGTAAATAATATACTAAAAACGCATATTCAATCATTCATGAGCTTTAAACATGAGGAAAATTAACAAAGAGACCATATTGGTTTTCATTAGTAATACATACACTTTTGTGTTTATATAATTCTTAGTCTTTTTATTTTTAACTAGTAAACCTGTTGCTCGAAATCGAGCAATTGTTATGTATTGATTTCAACATAAAAATAATCATGGTATAGTATTCTGGAACTATTTTATTAATTTTATGGTTAAATTTCGTGTTGTACTGAAATTTTTTACAAAAGCTTTTTTAATTAAATTTCTTGTGAATACTCATTCACATTTAAAGAGATGTCCATGTTTCTTTAGTGTTTTCTACGAATATTATGAGGGCCATTCCACACTAAGTGGACTTGAGTAAAAAAAAATAAAAATAACTTTTTTACAATCATAACCAAAAAATATGCAAGTTAAAAGTACATATATTTGTTGGGAAACAACAAAAACTGAAATAAATTTTTTTTCTATATGTAATTAACAGTGTTATTGTTACTACTCTATGGCATTACATTGTTGCTAGTTTTTGGTATTTTCCAGGTAAAATTTTTTTTAGTTACAAACAGCTGACAGTTCTGAAGTTTTGAAGTAGCACAAAGTGAAGACTCAAGAAGCTGATGGACATATTTTCTTGAGGTAAGTTTACAATGTGTATTTGTTGAGAGCTTTTTAAAATTTGTTGTCAGCTTGTAACACCCGTAACTAAAAAAGTACAAAAGTTTAATTATTGTACCAGTTAAATTTTTGTTTTCATAACCCTTTTGAAAAAGTGAGGTTATGCACATGTCATTCTAGAATATAACCTAATTTTATTTTTTATAATTGTATTTAATCCTTTTTTAGCTGGTACGGGTGTTACAAATTTTGGTTACGGGTGTTACATGTTTGAGTAGTAACACCCGTAACCTAAACCATTGTATCCTTTCCACTTTAATAACATGTGCTATACATTTACTATAGATAGGCTAACTTATAGGCTAACTTAAGAATGTTGTTACATGCATTACAGATTTTAACTATCTGTATTTAATACACTTTATTTAAAGTAGGCCTATCATCCAGAGCCTTAGGCAGGCTTAACTTCCGAGGCCCATCAAGCCTTCATCTGGTCATTCCTACATCTTGCCTAAATTTAATCAGTTAATACTCTTAAAAGGGATTCTATAGGCCTACATGAATTTTTGTATTGAATTTATACTTTTTATAGTGAAAATCATAAAAAATCCGTATGATTTATACACTCTTCTTTTCCAGGCAATGGCACCAGTAAGAGACAGAGTGCAGAAGCACAGAGAAAAGATTAAGCAAAACCCCGAAAAGAGAGAATCTTATTTGAAGAAGGAACGAGAAAGAGACAAAAGAAGAAGGCTCCAGGCTAAGGAAAAACTTGAAACAGACCAATGCTTGAAAGACGAGCAACGAAGGAAAATAAGAGAACGAGTGAAAGCATTTAGAGAAAAGAAAAAACTTCAAGACATGGGACCTTTAAAACCGATTGAAACCTCTCCAATTGGATCTTACAAGTGTAATCAGACATTTGGTAAGGCTGTTAAGAAGGTCTTGAAAGTCCTTCCGAAAAGCCCAAGCAAAAAGTCAGCTATAATAAAAAGAGTAGTTACGGAAATAATAGGTTCTGAAAATTTTGTGTGGAGTACAAAACGTACCAGAATTCCTGCATTAACTGATGAGGAAAAATTATTAATTCATGACTTCTATTGTAGAGACGACATAAGTCGCCAGGCGCCTGGACGAAAAGATGTAGTAACTGTTTGGAAAAAAGGAGAAGGTAAAAAGAAATTCCAAAAACGGCATCTACTTTTTACCGTAGGCGAAGTTTTCCAGGAATTCAGAAAGACCCACCCAGAAATCAATGTTGGGAAATCTATTTTTTACAGTCTGCGGCCTTGTAATGTTCTCCTTTCTTCTGCTACACCTCATGATGTATGTGTATGTAAATATCACTTCAACTTTATAAACTTACTCGAATCCCTGAGCAAAGTCGTTCAATCTATTCCAAGTGATCACAAGCAATTATTAGAAGATCTTAGTTGCAATCATCTGAGTGAAAACTGTATGTTTGGATCTTGTCAGAATTGTCTGGTAAATTTGGATAAGTTTATTCCTGATGATTTTGATTTATCCACAAAAATCACCTGGAAACAATGGGAAGATGACGAAAAGCGCCGTCCTTGCCTTCGTGAAAATTCAGGGACATGTGAATTTGCTCTATCTGAATTAACCAACAAACTGCCCCAATTTAAGAGACATTGCTACGTGAAGAAGATTCAGAGTGATTACTTCCAAGAAAAGAAAAAATCCCTTACAGTTAAAGATTGTGTCGTCCAAATGGACTTTGCTGAAAATTATTCTTTGATTTCTCAAGATGAGATCCAAAGTGCCCACTGGGCACACTCACAGGTAACAATTTGTACCTTCTGCATTTGGACTGAAAAAAAAAGAAGTCATGTCATATGCCATAGTCAGTAATGATCTATCGCATACAAAATACTCTGTGTGGTCTTTCTTGAAAACTTTTATTACAGATTTGAAACAGGTGTGTCCTGACATAACTAACGTTTATATATTTTCTGACAACTGTGCTGGACAGTTTAAAAGTAAATTTACTTTGTCCAATCTTTGTTTCTTCGAAGAAGATTTTGGCTTGACAGTGGAGTGGAATTTCTTTGCCAGCTCTCACGGCAAAGGAGCGATGGATGGAGTTGGTGGAGCGTTGAAGAGGGGTGTATGGACAGCAGTAAAATCAAGAAAAGTCATAATTAATAATGCAGCCGATTTTTATGACTATTCTCAAAAGAACTTTCCGAATGTTAAAGTATTGTGGGTTGATAGGAAGACAGTGGAAAGTAATATTCCTTTCTTGGACAAGAGGTGGAAAAAAGTAGCAGCAATCCCACAAATCCAAAGCTGCCATCACTTTCAGCCTTATGATGCCACAGATTTGCTGATTGCAAAAACAGCAAATGCATTAATGACTAGGGTAAAAGTATTTGTTACTGAGGAAGAAGCCCAAGAGGAACATCAATCCTCAAAGTGTCATGCAAGGAAACGTCTTAAGTACAGTGATGTGTACAGCTCCTCAGATGACTCTGATAGTGAAAACTGTACCTCAGCCGACAATGTTGAAAATGACAGTCCTAATATGTTAACAAGTATAGAAAGGTCAGATGTTAAGCAAGGGTTGTTTGTATTGGTAGGAATTCTAAGTGACAAGAAGCCGGCCGCATCAAAATCAGCTTTGAAACAGTATAGATACTTAGGAATCTGCCAAAGTGAGGTTGACAAGGAGGATGATGTAAAAATTATGTTTTTGAAATGTGTTGATAAAAATAAGACACTTTTTAAACTTGATGAAAATGATGTTTGTTTTGTTAAATTTGATCAACTCCTGTTTAAAGTACTGACACCTGAAATAAAGCCACAAGGAAACCGTTTGTTTTACAAGTTCGGTTCTAAGTTAGATGTTGTTTAAAAGGTGTTTGATTCTTATCATGGTAGCCTACAATAACTTTAGCTTAATAATTTTTAAGTTAGGCCTGATTCAATGTTAAGATCATGTTTTGTGATTCTAAACAAAGTTCAATAGGCAGATTAACATTACAGTATGTTATTTTTGGTAGGGAACATTTTGTACTAGCCTATTATGCATTTTTACTATGGTAAGCCTAATAGTTTTTATGTTAGGCCTGATTCAATGTTAGGATCATGTTTTGGATTCTAAACCAGGTTCAGTAAGATGACAAAGTTTTATTTTAGGTAGGGAACAGATTGTACGAAAATATACTTTAAAAAGTTATATTAAATAAGATGTGAACGTATGTTTTATAATAATTTAATTTTTAAAACTAATAAACAGGGTTTTCCTAAAACAAAAACTCTTTAATTACCTATCCTTTTGGTCCAAATAATCTGAAACAACATTAAAAACCACAACAACAATGCTGAAAAGGAAGTATTTGCCCACAGAATGACTTACATTTGGTCTATGTAACACCCGTAACATTTCTTGTAACACCCCTAACAGTCAAAAATATATTTTATTAATGATTTATGAAGCCTCAAAGGAAGAATGAACAGGGCACGACGTAATATGTTATCTTAGCTCTAACTAGTAATTTAATAAGAAAAATTGCTACATTAAATTCACAGAGTTTTGAGTTTTCCTTAACTCCTACCAGAGGCAAGGTCCATTTTGGTAACACCCGTAACGCTGCTTATAAAATTAATATCCAGTCAATGGTGAGAAAAAGCCCAATTTCAGCCTATCTATCATAAAATAGATTTTTAAGACTTAACAACTGTAAATTTAAAATCTAGTAAATATCGTTTCAAAGTATATTTATTTGCATTTTAAGCTGTACGCATGTAACACCCGTAACAATGGAATGGCCCATGAGCACCTCAAAGGAGTTGGCTTGACCTGCCGCCACATATACAGTAGTCCATATGTAATGGACTGACCCTGACCTATACCTAGTTACCTAAACAGGAATTACTGGAAACTGGGTTCTTTTTACTATAGAACATCACTAAACACAAAAAGAATTGTTAAAATTATATTATTTACATGATTACATCATTCAAGGTTAGCATTTCATAGTTGAACTAAATTAATTTACATTTTCATGTAAATTTCTTTAGGATAATTGTAGATAATTGCTCACAAATGCTTCACATTATCATTCACCATAAACTCCAATTGAAGCGTATACTCAACCAAGTTCATCAAGATGAAATACACATAAATTAATTATTTTTGAAATACCCCAAGCACCATATGAAAGAAAGTTAACCAAAACAAATTGATATTTGAAAATCGGCTGCAAATTTGTATAGACAACACTAATGTTCTTAAATGAGTGAAAAAATGTATTATTCGGTTTTAAATGTATTTTTGTAAAACTTTCTGAAATTCAGTAGGGTATATGTTACTAAGAGCTGCTTTCCCCAAATCTAGTTTTATTTGAACTTCTGAAACTTAAGTTTAGTAACATTTGAATTTTCCTGATAATATGGTTTATAATTTAAAAATTAGAATATTCATATGGTTTAAATTAAATTCACATTTACTTTAAACCTTAATTGGGGAAAGCGGCCCTAAGTAGCGTACGACCTGTCTTAGTCTTAAACCGAACTAAAATGGTTCAATAAATTTATACTCATAATGAATGTTAAGTCTGCTTCTTTTTCTTTAATTTCTATTTATATTGATAGAATTTATACTTAAGAATTTTTTTAATTTTTTTATTTGGAATATAAACATATGTAAATATTAAGATCTTCACACATGTGATTCAAAATAAATGTTTTTAAAACTGAATTCTGACCTTAAGTATGTATTAGGATAATAGTTTATTTACTTACATCTTCCATCAACTGAAATTCCTCCAGCTCTACATGCAATGGTTTCAATTCCATTAACAACATATGGCTTTGCTGAAAAACTTTGTTTGCTCCAATCAGCTGCTTTATTTGAAATTTCTATTCCCATGTTAAATCTTATGGGCTAATATGAAACTTTAAGGGCGTCTAGGGCTCTTTCCTTCAGTCAAACCTTTTTAAATTTTATTTCCTGCAAAACTTCATGCCAAGCTCTTTCCAATGACACCAAAAACATGAAAATTGGTTCAGTAGTTTAGGAGGAGTCTTTGTAACAAAAAAACTGCTCGCGTATTAAATAAGTAATAATAGAATAGATAACTGTAATCTTGTTATAGAATATAAATGTCAACAAACATATAACCAATGAACTCAAAACACTCAAAACAAACAAATAATTTTATCTCATGAAAAAATTAAATTCAATCATATGGTCAGTTTTATAGTAATTAAAACATCCCTGTTGCAACAGACCTACATCTCCAGCCAATTTCAATAAAACATATTATCAATCCTCATAATAATTGTAAACATATCATATATTAAGCTACATTTTCAGGCAGTTTAGACCAAGACATCCCCCCCTCCAAATGCTCTTACTTTCTTTATTAAATTTAAAAATAATTTGTATTTTTTGATGCAGTATATATTTTCTGCAAAATCTTGATCAATGAACTCTAACTGTTCAAAATAAACACAAATAAAATATTCAACACCTGCAAATTTAATCATATGTTCAGAATTGTATTTTTAAAAACATCTCAAATCAGGGTGACCATACTTTTTGGAGGGAAAAATTAAAAACAATATTGGACAACGTACTGTGTTTAGCACATCCAATACTATCCAATATCCAAGCAACGGATTGACGTAGAATAATAATTCAAAATGCTAAATTGTTTGTTTTTTTAAGCTGAATTCAATTTTGACCATGAAGTTTAAAAATAATTAGTAAAAGGTGTTAAATCTTGAAAATAAATTTTATTCTGTGAAGAAAACCTTCTTAGAGTAAATCAATCTTGCTGGTTTTCGAACTCGAAGTCATGAATGACGCTTTACACGTTTGCTCCAAATTGTATCAAGATCGAACCTTTTTTACAAAAGTTATCGCGCCTACGGACAGGTATATATATATATATATATATATATATATATATATATATATATATATACATACATACATATATATGAAAATGAACGAACGGTGTTTTTGGGGTCTAGGGACCTCAAAATGAAAAAATAACATGGTCCCGGGCTTAAGTCTCACCGTGCCGCCTACGGTAATAGCTACTTCCCTATAGGGTAAATTCGCTAAAATGAACTGAGTTTGTTTTGAGAACGACGGACGGCGCCACTGTTCCAAAAAATTCAGCCCTTTTCCATACTGAAGTAATGCCCTTTCTTAAAATTCTGATACGTGCTAGCAAATGTCAAAATACCTTTAACATTTATATTTTGATTAGGATTTTTGCGGACATTTGCCATCACTGATTAGTAAAAAACAAGTTTCACGACGTTTCGGGATCTGGAATCTGATCCCGTCTTCAGGTGGAAGAAAACCTAGAACATAACAAGATTAGTAACACATGTTATGTTCTAGGTTTTCTTCCACCTGAAGACGGGATCAGATTCCAGATCCCGAAACGTCGTGAAACTTGTTTTTTACTAATCAGTGATGGCAAATGTCCGCAAAAATCCTAATCAAAATATAAAATCACCATCACCAACAATGAATTTCAAACAAAGAACCTTTAACATTACACTTTAAATGTCAAACTGTAACCCAGTTGTGAGTGTGAAGGAAACATTAACTATCCAGCATTTGCATTTTATTTTTAGGGGCTTTTGCCCCTACAAGCCACTAGTCATCATATATTTAATTTCGTAAGGCGATTCTTTGCGTCAAAATTGTGGGCGTCTGGCAAGTCGTACAAAGATGGGAGAGGGCTCAAATTAAAGGTCTCTATTCCGTGATGGCGGGAAAAATAATGGAATTGCTTGAAATTCACCAGAAAACGAGAACTAACGTAAAATATCTGCCATTTAAAAAGCATTGTGATCTAAAAACATCTCCTTTGCTTACATTAAAACATGTGGTGCTGATGCTTGATTCAAAGACATGCTAGATGTTGACATCTGTTTTTTTTAAAGGCAGCTAACTATGTTCAATGTACTATAACAAATAAATATTTTAACTTTACGGCTTTGAGTATACATTTATAATTTAAAATTATATATAATTTAAAATTATAAAGAGTTAAGTGAGTTTTTTTTCTTTACATTATAACAGTTATAACAATCCGATTTACTGCCAAATGATCGATATGAATGTATATGTGGGCGAAGTTTTTGCGTGAAATTGTAGGAGTTTGGCAAGCCACAGGATAATGGGAGGGGGCTCAAATAGAAGGTCTTCGTGCCAGTGACTAGGAAAAATACAGAACTTTCTTAAAGTTTATTAGAAAATAAGATATAACGTTGAATACATGCCATTTAAAAATCATTGTAATCTAAAAACGTCTGCTTTGTTTACATTAAAATATGTGTTGCTTTTACTTGATTTAAAACCACATGCTACATGTTGTTGATGTATGGTTTATTTAAAATCCAGCAAAATAGGTTGAACGTACTATAACATATGACTGTTTTTTTACTTTTAAATTTTCAGTTTTTATAATTTAGGGATCTCAACCTTAAAAACTAAGAGGAATTAAATACGACTGTTACTTTTACATTGTATCATGTAGTACAGGGTGTTTTTTTTTTAAACGCAACCCATTTTTAAGATGGAATAATTCTCATATAAATATGAAATAAGTATTGTTTTATGGTTCTTTACGTTTTATACACTCTACTATTTTAATTTGATCACATTTAGTTCACTTTATGTGCTCAAAAAATCCGCCAGTGGCATTTGTATGAAGTTATGCTCTCTCTATCAAATTCCCGAACACGTGTTGCTAGGTACCTCTTTGCATTACATTTGTTTTGTTTGTTTTGGGGTACTGAATATGCTGTCACTTGTTTTTTTTAGGCCTTACTTTGTATGTATCCCCAGAGAAAATAAAAATATAGTGGCGTCAAATCAGGGATATTGGGGGGAAATAATCCTTCACCGATAAAATCAAGTTTTGGGTTTGCTTTTTTTTATGTGTGTGTCTTTAAGCACGATAACTCGCGTAAAAATGGTCCGATCTGAATGAAATTTGCCACAGACATGCTAAGTAGTATTATTTTACGAAATCAATTCACTATATATTCAGCACCTCAAAAGAAGCATAACACATTTAATGCAAGAAATTCAAAGAGGTACCTTGCAACACATGTTCGGGAATTTGATGGAGAGAGCATAAATTTATACAAATGCCAATGACGGACTGTTTGAGCACACAATGTAACTTAAATGTGATCAAACTTAAATAATAGGTTGTATAAAATGTAAAGAGCAATAAAACAATCCTCATTACACATTCATATGTGCATTATTCAATCTTAAAAATGGGTTGCGTTTTAAAAAAACACCCTGTAGTAGCTGATGCTGATTTAAAGCCAAGTGATTTGTAACATTTACACAATCGAATAAGCGCAGGCTATAGGTACAGAGCAGACTTCATTCATAATTTATTTTTAAGGCCCAGCTCTACCAGTTTTATGTGCGGCTGGAAATGGTCATAGTTTTGACTGAGGAACAACAGACTGTGCTGCTCTATAAGCTAGCTGTTGAGTGAAACGTCACAATTTGATCAACAAATTTGAAAATAAATTTGATCCTACCAAAAAGATTCACCTTTAAATTTGGCCAATCAAAAGTATATTTAATCTTGAATCTACTAAGACAAAGCAGTATTTACTCACGGGCAACCATAAAAAAGTGTTGAACTTAGTGTAAAATCCTCAATATTAACTATTTACCAAACTCATGGTCTCCAAACCTAACTTCCTTATGAAGTGGAACCAAAGGCTCCAACATGGAGCATGGAGTCGACAACGGGAGACCATTTTCTGATTCTATCCTTATTTATTTGCTTATTCTTTGGGAATAAAAGTGCGACAGTCTGTGGTTAACCTTTAGAATTTCTTCAAACCATGACCATATGTTTAATTGTAAACAAAGTGGACTGAGTTTGTTTTGAGAATGACGGATGGCGCTGCTGTTCCAATAAATTCAGCCCTTTACTATACTGAAGTAGCACACTTTCTTAAAATTCTGATACGTACTATAGCAAATGTCAAAACATCTTTAACATTACACTTTAAACGTTTAATTCCGTCAAACTGTTACCGAGCTGTGAGTGCGAAGGAAACAAATATCCAGCATTTGTATTTTATTTTTAGGGGCTTTTGCCCCTACGAGCCACTAGTTGATATTGATATTGAAATTGGGGATATTGAAATTTTTATTTTCATGTTAAATTTAAATAAGTTGTTATATACAGGGTGAGTTTTAACTGTCCCCCCCATACTATTTTTAACATTTCTAAAAATAACTATCCTAGACCCCACCCAAACATTATTGGGTAGCAAGCATCTCGATTTGAGGGGGTACTCATTTTCGGCCGCCATCTTGGATCCGCCATATTGGATACAACTTATAACTAATTTTTTTCAAAAGTAAAGATAAGGTTGTGACCCCTTCTTTAACACTGTTTTTTAATTTTAAATTCAATGCTGAAATCCATTTTTTGATATCTCTTTTCGTTTTCACGTTGTTAAACTTTTTGTTAACATGTTTTCAAACTTGATTTTCTGTTATACAGAGCCCGTTTTTGCAATTCTAACTCAGATATCAACAAGCTAATAATACTACATAACATTGTTAAATTATTTTTTCTTCATTTTTAGAAAGTTAAAAATTTTGGCCGCCATCTTGGATCCGCCATATTTGATGCAAAATTTTTTTTCAATGAAGGTAGGAGGTGTGACCCCTTTTTTAACACTGTTTTTCGATTCTAAATTCAATGCTGCATCCTTTTTCCTAAATCTTTTTTAGTTTTCAAGATATTAGCAATTTAAAAAATAAAAATATTAGTTACTAATCCCTTTTTATTGATTTGTTTATTTTTAATTGCTCCAGATATCAAAAACCTATTTTAACTCAAAACTATCCGTTAATTATTAAACATTTTACGTTGTGTTAAAATCATCGGGCGCCATCTTGGATCCGCTATATTGGTTAACTTTATGTAAAAATTGGTTTTTACCCCTTGATTGAATATTTACCCCTATTTTTACATAAAATTGACCAATATGGCGGATCCAAGATGGCGTCTGATGATTGTAACATGACGGAAAATGTTTAATTAACCCCTAGTTTTGAGCGGAAATCGGTTTTCTATATCTGAAACAATTAAAAATAAACAAATCAATAAAAAGGGATCAGTAACTAATATTATTATTTTTAAAATTGCTAATATCTTGAAAACTAAAAAAGATGGTGTAAGGAAAACAGAACAGGGCCGTATTTTGGGCCCCAGAGGCCCCGGGCGAAGTTCTTAAAAGGAGGCCCCTAAGGTCTTGGTAAAAGTGGTGACCTTTACGTGGTACGGATCTTTCCCGCCCACCGGCGATTTTCGTCCGCTTTTTCGTCCTATGGCCCCTTTTCCGGACCCTGAGGCCCCGAGGCCTTTTAAGGCCGAGGCCCCTGGCGGCCACTGTGTGCGCCGTTAGGGAAATATGGCCCTGAAAAAGAAAGGTGTATGCACAGTCAGCTGGTGTGACTTAGTTGGGCTCACACAACTAGCGCTTACGACGACCTCATTACAATCCAGTTAATACAACTCAATAAAAATATTTATGTGAACAGTCTTAGTTCAGCTTTCATACCGCAAGGCCTGCTAATTGTGTGAGCCCAACTACGTCATACACGTAGGCGTCGCACCGGCGGGGGGGGGGGGGGGGGCACGTGCCCCCCCAACAAAAAAAGTTACTTTTGTAGCCGCCGAACAACATTAAAAATCCAAATAAAAATTATTGTCTGCTATTCTCTAAAGTCCTGTCTATATTCACTCATAAGTAATTTAAACCAGTTGCTTTTAAGTTAGATGTTTAGTTTTACCATATTAATTGTTCTAATTCCCTTGTATTTTTTTATTTAATCGTTGTTACATTCAATTGATATAAGTTTAATTATGTGGCTAAACAAAGAGATTGGATGAAGATTTGGATACATTCATTGAGTAGGCCCATTCTTTGACTGGGCGAAGGTTGGTCACTCTTTGCACTGTCTGCTTAGTACCTGTCATTCTGACATTCAAGTGGCGTTTAACCTGCAAGCTGCAGACAAGAATGCCATTAACGGCAATGAAACGGCCAGGAAAGTAGGGGAATTGTGAATAAGAGTTATTTTTCGATCGCCTATTTTCTTAACATAGAAAACAATAACTGCAATGGTTTTTAGGAAAAAATTCATCAACAATCGCGAATTAAAAATCTAAGTAATATGTAGTGGAACTTTTCCCTAGAATTTACTTTGAAAATCGTAAAAAAACTAAGATTTTTAGTGCTGTATATTTCGCAGATTTTAAGGCTGAAAACCCCACTTTTGAGTACGAAAAAACCAAAATTTTTTCCAGGGTATGGATTCCCGGGGGATGGAATACCCCCAGGCCATCCGGTCAGTTGTGCCCCCCCAAAAGTCTGGTTCACGCGACGCCTATGGTCATACAAGCTGACTGTACACACACCTTTTTTTTCTTTACACCACGGTCAATCTGTCAAATGATTTTTTTGCTTAAAACGTTCAATTCTTTGTATTTTATTTCATGTATTGTAAAGGGTTATACATCATAATACACGCTTATAATATTTTTTCCTTTATTTGATTATTCAACAACTGAAAATCAAACAAAATAGAGCACAATGTACATATGCGCCTTAAAACAAGTTTCATAAACACATTACATTTTCTACCACACATTGCTATTTAATGTAATATGTACTAAAGCTTTTTTTAATTGACACAAAATAATCCATTGACTTGAATTGAAATGTTACTTATGGTTTATAGATAACTTATTCTCAAATCTTCAAATTTATAATTAAACGAAGCTTAATAAGAAAACAACGTTACAAAATTTGTTTCAATATTTTTTGATATATTTATAATTAATTTTCACTTTTACCTTGTATTAAAGGCTAAATTTTCTGACTGACTTCCAGCAACAATATGCCAGCATGTGCGGAATTGCTTGGGAATATTTCTGATATTACTTCACTGTTGACATTGGGCTGTTATCCAGCATTTGTTTTGTACACGAAGCAGTTCATAGGTATGTAGTGGCAGTAACCGCCACCAGCATCTGCAGTTGTAATATACAGTGACAAGTGGTTGTTGACATAAGACCCTGCAAAGCTGGTTCCATTTAAATACATTCTCTGATCATGGTCAAACAGCATCCTGATGGTGTACTTGCTGTTGGGAAGCATTGTCACGTTTCTTCCATTCTTGATGAGAGGAATCTTGAACAGTTTCCCATACTCAACTTGCTTGTCAAACCTGACAGTCACTGGGGTTTCTGTTGAGGTGTTGTTGACATAGTCGGTGATTCTTGTGATTGTTGTTGTACACCCAACTTCATAAATAGCACCTTCAGGAGGTGACTGTGGACGGTTCAGAGCCAAACATTCCAAAGGCAGCAGCTCAATGTCACCCTCCTTCGTGACTACTGTGAAACTGAAATCTTTATAAGCATCCTCTGATACATGAGTATGTTCATCAAACTGCAAAACACTCTTCTTCATCTTTGACACCAACTCACGTGGTTTGACTTCATTACAAAACTCAGTCAGCTCTTCTTGTTTTTCTTGCTTTCCAATAGCAATGGTGACTGCCATGTACTCTTCACAATTAAGTACTCCAGAAGGAGCTACTTCTTGACAAAACTGATCCCCGCTTAATGTGCAAATCCTAATATGTTTTGTAATTTTTAACATTTGATTCCGCAAGTTCTTCCCATCTTCAGAACCAGCTGTAAAATGAGTTGAGAACGTGTTAGTTAAAAGAAACTTAAAGAGGAAAAAATATATATTTAATCAAATAATTCCTTGATTATGGTTAAGATGTTATTGGGGAAAAGCATTAGTAATACCTCTGCAATCGATAGAAATAGAGCAATGATTCCGAATACTAAACCCTCCGATTTTTTGGCTCAATTGAATAGTTTAAACCAGAATTTTATTTTTTCATAGTTTATTTTGTCGGGGCTCTGCAGCCGTGATGCGACAGAGATTTTCCGGCAGCGTTCCTGCTTAGAGATTTGCCAGCTGCAAAATGAGTGAGCGATTTACCGGCCCTGATATTACCAAAATATTATTGCTTTTCGATAGAGGGATTTTTCGACCGCGACGACGACAAAAATGCTGAAGACCCGAAGATGGTTATTTTGTTTCGTTGTATTACCAGATTTAAATTTCCCAACCAAAGATTTAAATTTAATAATTTTTCTCGAATAGTGGTTTTTCTTGACCTAACAAACTTTCCCAACCTTTCCTCTTTTTTCTCAAATGCCTGATATTCAAATTCATTTCTCTATGGGAACAATCTCATCTCGATATCCGCGCTAAGCTCGTTTTGGTCGTTATGGCGCATGTAAAATGAGTTACAGGGTGCAAAGTGTGGTGCACAGTGGTCGGGTGTTAGAGGGGCGGAACTGTTTGGACAGCTCAAGGTGGCAAATTTTCAAATCCACCTCTGGCCACTAGTAACCACTTAACACATTCAGCGCGGTAAACAAATTGAACAAGGTACGCTGGTGCCTGAAAACTTTTTTCATCAAAATTACTAAATATTACTTGTTTGATCTTAAATATGATGGTAAAAAATATTATGATGTTCCTACTTTGAGATTATGACGTCAGAATTTCGGGGCACGAATTCGTGCCGTCCGCCTAGGACCCTGCGCCACTGCACTTCTGATCACCTCCACGTACTGTGTACTGGGTCCACTGGCATACGCCATGACACAAGCTATCCCAAACACAAGCTAATAATTATAGTAATAAAACAAAACACTGAACTATACGAATAACAGAAGCATACGCATGTCCAGATTGCAGAACTAACCGTACCGAATCGCAACTCAACACTGACTGACTGATAAAGAAAAGAAAAATTATATTTTTGTTATCAGAGAAAAAATATTTGAGGGTCTAGACAGGAAATGCCATTGTCATTGTGTTTGTAAACAAGGTGATTCATTGGGCAACCCAGCGCAGGCCTCACTCAGGGGCACCGCCCCCTGGGGGAGGGGAACAGCGGCCGACTCCGCTGTAAACAACCCACTGACCTAGTCTAAACGACTGCAAGATATAGGCATTCTATCTCCAATACCCAGGCTACAATGAATACAGACATTTGAAATGACGCTAGGGCAGAGTTCGTCCCGCCCGCCTTTTAGCGTTGTTTCGGCACGGCACGAATTCACGCCGTCTGCGCTCAAAGTTTTAAATAGGGGGGCCTCGGATACGCTTCATGCACCGGGGTTTCAGAGGCCCCAGTTAGGGGTCTGAGTTCGGGTCTACTAAATATTGAATTAAAGCCACCCTGTTGTGATGGTATTGGGGCTGAGGTCTTATCAAGAGAGCTACGGTAACAGCTTCTTCCCCATGGGGAAAATTTGCTAAAATTATACCAATTGTAAAAAACTAGAGGCTTTAAGGTTCAAAAGTCCCTAACAATCAAATAAAATGAAATGATGGAAGTTTATAAAACATTGAAAATGTAATAATATATTAATATGCTAGATATTTTCTTCCCTGTTATAACAGCTGGATTTATTATAACGTTCGAGACATCAATTTAATAGTATATTTCATTACAAGGACCTAAAGTGACGCTTTTTGTACAAGGTCAAGTCTTACAACCGAGGCTGTAAGCCGAGGTTGAAAAATGACCGAGTAACGAAAAGCAGCTTTAGGTCCGTGTGATGAACTATATTTTTCGTTATATTGCTCAATACAATACGTTAACTACTTAAGAAAACCAAAATGTTACAGCTTGTTTACCTTTAAAGATGCCTTCAAAAGATGCCACCGTCTTGCTCTTGCTATTTGAAGCAATCAGCTGATTGTCTGTTTCATTTGTGTTAGGGTAGACTGACAACAATGAACAACTATCGACGCGATGTATCGAACGCATGTAATAATCGATTGGTGAAATGAGCGAGTTTCACAAATTGATTAAACTGACAACAATGAATGTTTCGATAATAACGATGAATGTTTCGATTATTTGTAATCGAATGAATATTGTTCGATTATTACGACGTACTCGGCACTAATTGACTTTTATAGTCCTAGGACTATAAAGAGTCAGCTGGTATCGAGTACATCAGCTTTTAATTCCTAGGAATAAAAAGAGTGTATTTAGGTCCGGAAAACATGCATTAAAACATCTGTTTTTGAAGCAGTATAACGAAAAAGTATTTTGACATATATTTGCTAGTACATCTCAGAGTTTTAAGCAAGAGGGCTGAATCTTTGGAACAGTTGCGCTACCTGTCAATATTTCAACAAACCCAACTCATTATTTACAACTAAACATATGAACATGGATTGAAAAAGTTCTTACTACCACAGATTGCAGCAGTTATTATTTATATCTAAAGCAAAGTCGGGACCACCCAAGGTTCATAGAATGATAGATACTTAAATTATTTAAAATTTAACCCAATAGTGTATACAACTCGTGATGTCATGAAGAGACCGAAAGAGTGTAGCTCATCTGTAGTCTCCCGCTGGCTCGAAAATGTATCTTGGGTCATTTAAACCCTAATGCCTGCAGTTCTTGAAATACCTGTTGTTATACACTATTGCATAGTGCTTGCAGTATTAATATAATTAGGCACTATCTTACTTATGATGATTTAAAATTGAATTTCAGGCCCATAGTTTTTTAAATGTAAACAAGATTAAACATTAAATAATTTTTTACTACCTATGTTGTATTTATTGTAATTTGGCATTCGATCTTCCATTGTAAAAAATAACAATTTTATTATGAAAGGAAAGTCGTACTAAACTAAAAAAAATATTAAATGCCAATTAATTATTGTGAATTTTAACACAAAAAAATCACTGAAACATATATATTCATCACCATTAACAACAAAAACACACAAATTACTTAACTTAAAACACCACCCAAACCATGAAAACAAGTTTCAAGACTGTGTGTGTTCAAGACTGTGGCTCACAGGAGCACACTTGTGAGCAGCTCCCAGGGATGTTCCTTAAGCATAATGCAATAATTATGGTCCCTCTCCCATCGCTAGCTACAAATGGACTTGTCCAGTGCCGTAAGCGAAAGAGACCTGCCTTGTGGCTGTGCTCCGAGCTAAGTCGGACCTGTTTAGCTTTAGCGAATGTGTCGTTCTCTTGCTCTTCCCTGTTACTCATGTTACTGTAATTTTAAATTATTTGGGATAATCTATTTTGTTTTGCGTTAGTATAGAAGCATAAATTATATTTATGATTTTTCATAGTCAAAGTCAAATTAACTTTATTCACAAAATAGTAAAGCCTTGTACATTTGAATAGTGCCTTAATATTACAACTTGAAATAACATATCTTCAAACACAGCTTTTGACTCCTTTCTTTCATGGTCATGATCATAAAACAAGTCTGTCTGCTGCCCCTGCTGAACCTATTGGGACTGCTGAGCCTGTTGAACCTTCCAGGATCCATGCTTTGACACCTGCTGAGACCCCCCGCTGTGACGCCTGCTGAAGTTTCTTCTAAGACTCCTGCTGATGTGGTAGAACAACCTCAACCTCAATCTCTACATACAACTATAAACGCATCAGGATGCTTCAGGCATGGTTTGTCTTGTGAATCTCCCAATGTTTCCAGTGATGATGAGTGTGATTTGCTTAGTGCATCTGTGTCTGAATGTGTCACCTAATCCAAAATCAAGTGAAAATTGTATTTAGTAATTTTGCTACCTCTGTCTGATCTGCAGTAATCCCTCAGCCAATCGTTTATCAATATAACATATTAACTCAAAATCATCTGAATATAGGCCTATCCTACTTAAATATTCAGGGTCTAGATTCTACAAAAAATAACACTTTAGAAAGTTTTTTAGTTAATTCTAATATTCAAATCATTTGTCTCTCTGAGCATTGGAAAAAGACAGCAGATGAAATTAATGAAAACTTTCCTGAACATTTTTATTGCGCTGTAGATCTGAACATAACAGGGGCGATACATCTATCTTTGTAAATAGTAAATTTCAGTCCAGGTTTTGTGATGTTAATAGATTCTGTAAAGAGATAACCTTTAAAGCATCTGCTATTTTTATAGATGAAATTAAAATAATTGTTATATCTGTGTACCATTCTCCGAATGGAAATGCTCATGATTTTTTAGTCATACTTGAACAGCTATTACATTTTATTTCCTAGTGGTTGAATTATGATATTATTCTTGGAGGTGATCTCAATGACAAATTTAATGTTCAAAATAAAACCAGAACAGTATTTGAATTATTAAACATTTTAAACAATAAATTTTATTATCTAAATGACAAACCCACAAGAGGAAACAAATGTTTAGACAATGTTTTTGTTTGTAAAAGACAAGCCTTTATTTCTTCTGTAAGAATATTTCATTTTCCATATTCAGACCATAATGGGGTAGCTGTTCAAATGTGTCTACCCAAAAACCTCTCTAAAGAGACACATTTTTCTAAAACTCCTGCAGAATCAACATTTTAATTTCCTTCTAAAAAAATAAATAATTTGTCTAAACTTAGCTTCATATGATTGGCAAAACCTGTCATCACAATTTGGTGACGATGATCCAGAGAGCATGTTTAATTATATTTTTAACATTCTAACTAATAATTTAAACTATTTGAAGGTTCTTAAAAAAATAAATGAAGTGAGTCAAAATGCAAAACTAGATTCAAGCAAGAGTGGTACACCTTAGAATTGGCTTTAATGAAAGAAAGACTTCTAGCTCTATATGACTTGAAGAAAAATAATGTCCAAATATGCAACATAGATCTAAACTTAGCATATGATAGATTAAAGTGTCAGTACAAAAATTCTATAAAAGGAGGAAAACTTTCACATAATGTTTTTAATATTGAAAACAGTGGTAATAAATGTAAAGCAGCATGGGAACTCATTAAGAAAAACAATGTTTCTTCCAAAAAAGTTAGTTCTAATAGTATTGAACCAGATCTCCAAAAGGGCCACGTCACATTGGTCGAGTAACTCAGCCGAGTCAACTTGGCCGAGTTGCTATAGGATCAGCTGATTCCTATTGTTTAGAATTCTCAACTCGACTTGCCCATTTGAAAAAGGTTGGTTTACAGTGGTCGAGTTGACGGTCAAGTCTAACTCGCCCGTCTAACTTGCCCTCCTACTCGACCAGTGTGACGTGGCCCTAATAATTATTGATTGTGTAAATGACACTAAAACAAGCTGTTTGATCCCAAACCTTTAAATTGTTACTCAGATTATATCGATTGTTCAATTAATAATAATGATGTTACATTTACTTGGAAAAATATTACACCAAATAAAATATCTGCAGCACAAAAAATGAAAAATTCACAGAGTAATGACGTATATGGCATCTCAAGTAATTTACTTAAAAATATTATTTACAGTCTAGATGTACCTCTTTCACATTGTACAAATCTTCTGTTGAAGGAATATTTCTAGAATCAATGAAAGTTTCTCGAGTCTGTCCAGTTTATAAAAAGAGCCTCAAAAATCAACCACAAAGTTTTCGCCCCATCTCAATCATCCCAGTATTAGGAAAGTTAATTGAATTTTTAGTTTATGAACAAGTTAGTGAATATTTTGAAATAAATAATTTACTTAATATATCTTAATTTGGATTTAGAAAGGGTATGTCTACAATTGATGCTCTGGACAACCTTATTAGGCAAATTCATCAATCTTTTGAAAACAAGACCTTTGCTCAGGAAACCTTCTGTGACCTGAGCAAGGCATTTGACTGTGTCAGTTTTAACATTCTTACAAACAAATTAAAACTATATGGATTACATGGCTCTTCCTTAATTTTTTTCCTCTTATCTCAATAACCATAACCAAATTGTTTGCATTAATGGAAAGTCTTCACAAGTTCAAAAAGTTAATGGGGGGGGGGGGGGGGTTCGACAAGGATCGGTCCTTGGACCTTTCCTGTTTATAATTTATATTAATGACTTACCTTTGGCTCTTAATACTAAAACTATTCTCTACACTGATGATACAACTTTTTTTTCATGTAAGCAGAAGTATAGATGAATTAGACAGATTGGCTGATCTGACAATGCAAAGTGTATCTAATTGGTTTCATTCAAATGGATTTTTGTTGAATGAGGGAAAAACTCTACATATTCTTTTACGTTAAAAATTAACTGGGCTCAATCAAACGATAAAATAATGACAGCTAAATTTTTGGGTTTATACGTCGACAATCAACTCTGCTGGAATTCACACATTGAATATCTGTCCTCCAGGCTATCTTGTGTTATTCATCTTTTTTAAGACGACCTAAAAATCATATTCCAATAAACTACCTTAAAACAGCATATTTTGCTTATTTTCAATCATCATGAGATACGGATTGATTTTTTGGGGTGCAAGTGGGAGGATAAAAGAAATTCTAATTCTTCAAAAGAAAGCCATAAGACCCATGAATAGGTCTAATCCAAGAGAGCATTGTAAACCTCTTTTCATCAATTGGCAGATTCGAACAGTAGTAAATCTATTTAATTTTTATCTTACCATCAATATTTAAAAAAATTCTGATTACTTAAAATTTAACAGCCACAGTCATAATACTCGATTCAAAAATAATGCCATGATACAACCACATAACCTAAGTAAAACTAGTAACAGTTACATAGTCTTATCAGTTAAAATATACAATGTCTTAAGAAGCTCTATAAGTGCTAATCCTGAAAAGAAATTAAGAACTTTACAATTGGCTACTGGAAAACCCTTTTTATGATATGGAGGACTTTTTAAACTGTGAACACATATACTTTTAATTACACTGGTTACTGTCCCCTGCTGCTTATTTCTTTTCTAAATTAAGCTACTGTGAAATATCTCTGTCTTTTGTTAGAAGCAAATTCAATTTTCTTGTTTTGTTGTAGTATACTTTTTCTTAAGACTTTTTTTTTAGTACTAAGGCCATTTGACTTGGTTTTCTACATTATAATTCTGACATTGTCAATAATATGTAATGTATCCTTAACGACAAATAAAGATTTATTTATTTATTTATAAATTATGTGTGCCAAATTTCAGCTCTCTACGTGTAATATTAAGTCGATTGGACCTGTAAAACCTAGCTACGACCCTCAAAAATTGAAAGTTCTAGACCAATCCAAGGGTGAAGGAGACTAGATACAACAAAAAGTCATAGGACCAAAATTATAGATCGTGAAAAGTGTGTGCCACATGGTGCAGTCCGTTTCTCGATAGGACCATACATTCGGCCACTAGAGCTCAAAATAACAGTTTTTAGAAAAGCATTTTTTAAGATTTCTTAATTTTTTGAGGGGGTTAAAATAAAAAAATTGAGTTTTGATATATTTACTCTCAGTTTCAAGCCATGAGGTAAGTGCATGCCTGATTTCAAGTTCCTAGCTCAACCGGAAGTCTTACATATACTGTTTGCAAATTTTCAAGGGTCTAGGTGACACAGGGTGAAATACAAGTTCTTTTGGGGTCAATTTTCCAGGCCTTGGCTACTTAGTTTTTGAAATATAAGGTAATCCAGCTTTTCTATATTCCTTCGTGGTCTTATCCTTCCACTTTCCAATATTTACTTCACGTGTTTTATTTTTATTTACACGATTTTGGTCGCTGATCGATGACGCAACGACCGGCGGGGAGTCCATCTTTCGGCGAATAGAACGTTATTCCCCAAAAAGTTCGTGCAGTCCCGCGAAACACGCCAACTTTGACAGACAAATTCAGGGCTGCCAACTCGTGTCTTAGAGAACCTTTTTCACTGAATGTTGTCGCTTAGAACGTTTTACAGGGGACCCCTTCAATTTAATGTGTATTGTGTTTTTTGAACATTTAACGAAGCCTTCTGGTGGATCAACTTCATTATTGAGATGCTGATGATGATGTAATAACATCGAAACATGTACATCTACAGTGTCTAACACCTGACACAACAAGTTGAGCACAGACGTAAGTAATACAGTCTTATAAGGATTTTTTTGTAACTCTAGATATTTTATTTTTTGAACGAAAGTTGGTATTATCTATTTGGTACGGTTGTACTTGTTATTCTGTTGCAGTGGTAGCAGATACCAGATATTAGCCCGGTTTGCGGGTATTTTGATGGCCGTTCGGGGACTTAATTGAAAGGATTAAGAAAAATAGCGTAATCACCTATTTTACTAACTTTAATTTGTAGCCGAAACCAGCTTTTTTTCCGCCAGAGGGCCAAAAACTTTCGGCCCTAGGGCCGAAAGTCAGGTGATCGTTTATTTGCTTGAATCAATGTGAGAACATCACATAATTTTTGCCACCATCGCAAAGGATGGTTGCGATTATATTATTTTCATAGCTGTGTTTGTTTAAACCATCACAAAGAAGTTGTATCATCGCTAATAACCTCAAAGTTTGGTTTTCAAGTGTGTCAAATAAATAATAAGATTTTAATGTTAAATAGGCTATATTTTAATGTGTAGTGTTGTGAAAAATAGCGTCCGCACCTCGGCCGAAAGGGTTTTGTAGCTCTTGATCGTTTCAAATCCTCGACTTCATCTCAAATTTGAAACACGATCTCGAGCCTGCAAAACCTCATTTTCGGCCCTTGTTGCGAAATATACTATTAAAACACTGTTTATTTGGATTTATCACTAGTATCACATACTGTAAAAAGAACTTCATCATTTTAGCGAATTTCCGCTATAGGGAAGAAGCTGTTACCGTAGTACTCATGGTAAGACCTAGGCCCGAGACCATGATAACTTTTCGTTTTGGAGCCCCCAGAAGCAAAAAACATTATTCGTTCATTTTCACAAATATATATTGTTTTTTGCTTCTGGGGGCTCCAAAACGAAAAATTATCATGGTCTCGGGCCTAGATCTTACCATGAGTACTACGGTAACAGCTTCTTCCCTATAGGGGGAATTCGCTAAAATGATGAAGTTCTTTCTACTTTATCTTGATAAAATTTGGTCAATGGCTTCTTCTAGTTCAGATCTACTAAATATTGAGTTAAAACCACCCATTTTTAATAAACCCGTAGCAACAAACCTGTATTCTCATTCCCCATGTTATTCTTATGGAGATTACAAAAACATGTTAAATCTCACTATGTTGGATTGAACTAATTTTGCATTTGAAATTCACTGAGTATGCAGGTCTGCTGCAACGGGGGGTATTTATTAACTAGCGACATATTAGTGACGGTTTTATTCACGCTTTTGGAACTAGACTTACTTTTAAATGTTTTTTATACATTGAAGTGATATCACTTTATTATTGTATGCTTTATCACTTTACTACTTGATACTTAGTAGTCAATTGTGTTTTTAAGAGTTTGGTAAATAAAACCTAATAATACTCTTTGGTAGGGCAGGATATAAGGTGTGTTTTTATTGACATACTAACTAATGTTAGAAATTAAAGGGTGGGGGGTGGTTGTCATGCTTTTGGGGGGGGAATTAGGCTAGGTTTGGGGGGGGCATGCGCCATTGCCCTTGGGGGGCTGGACACCCGTTAATTATATAATTATTAATAATAATACTGAAAGCTTTGAAAGATTCAAATTTAATCACACTATTCAGCCAGACATCAAAATTTATTTCAATTTTCACAACACAGACTTGTTCTTCATAAACATAGTCCTAATTACAAGATGGTGCAATTTTTTTATCAATCACTAGAAAATCAAGTTACTGATTCTTCAAAATGCTTTTAAGATATTTATGTAAATTAATTGTAGAAAAATCGTATTTCAGTATTGATGAGTTCTTTGCAGACAAATTTCAAATGTAGGAACTGAATACATTGAGACAAAAACCTTTAGGAAGATGCTGCCTATTTTACAGACCAGATGGAATTGATTACTGCCAGTGCCATGATGTAAAGAAACAAGAAAGGTGTGTGCACAGTAAGCTGGTATGACTTAGTTGGGCTCGAGAAACTAGCGGACCTAGCGGTTTGACTGCAGAACTAAGATCGTATACAAAATATTTTGACTGAGTCGTATTAACTGGTTTGTATTGTAGTCGTTGCAAGCGCTAGTTGTGTGAGCCCAACTACATCACATCAGCTGACCCTGTACACACCTTTCTTTTTTCTTTACTCCATGGTCAGTGCCAACCCAACTTTACATTCAGTTTTTAGTTAATTTTTATCTCTTATTTACGTTGACTTAATTTTGTTTTTGTTACAATCTATTGTCCAGACTCCTGTCTTTCTACATTGTACATTTATAAGATGTAATGAGTTAATAAAGAATTTGATTTGATATACTATTACCATTTTGCTTTTTGTTAAAGATATTCGTTCTCATATCCATGATTCAAATAAGAACATTAATAAATTTTTTGAATACAATGATAAAACTTTACAACTAAAATTGCTAATTACTTCCAGGATTTTTCGTAGGACTGCCATCAAGATAGTTTGCTTCAAAATAATTTCCTTAAACTTTACCCTTCATCTTTTATTCAGCACTTGTTTTGTAAGCCAAGAAATTGATTGGGAGGTAGTGGAAAGCCCCCCTACCAAGGTCCTTAGCTCTGCTATGCACTGTCAGGTGGTTGTTGACATAAGACCCTGCATAGGTGCCTCCCTCATAATACATTCTCTGATCACAGTCAAACAGCATCCTGATGATGTACTTGCTGTTGGGAAGCAGTATCACATTTCTTCCATTCGTGATGAGGGGAATCTCAAACAGTTTCCCATACTCAACTTGCTTTTCGAACCTGACTGTCATTTGGGTTTCTGTTGAGGAGTTGTTGGAACGGTCAGTGATTCTTGTAATTGTTGTTGTACATCCCACTTCATAAGTGACACCTTCAGGAGTTGACTGAGGAGGTTTGAGAGCCAAACATTCCAAAGGTAACAGCTCTAAATCAAACACCTTTGTGTCTACCGTGAAACTGGAATATTTGTGAAAAAACCCTGATACACAAATGTGTTTTTCAAACTGTAGAACTGACTTCTTTCTTTTTGACACCAATTGACGTGGCTTAAAATCATTACAAAACTCTGTCAGCTCAATTTGTTGTTCTTGTTTGCCAATAGCAATGATAACTGCCACAGCTTCCTGGTCAGTAAGCACTCTTGAGGGCACTACTTCTTGGCAAAACAATTCATTGCTTATCGTGCAAATCCTGATGTTTTTTGTAAGTTTTGTCATTTGATTTCGCAAATCTTTCCCATCTTCGGAACCAGCTAGAAATAAAACCAAGTGTCATGTCAACAACAGCATCCATAAACAACCATAAGTTGCATTTCTTGAAAACAGAGATTGGTTCAAGATTAAACCCTCAAGACACTCTATTTAGAACATGCTCTGCACACTGCTTCGAGAAGAATAAATAAAATTAGATTAAAATTTTAGGTTCTGTTTCCAAACTTACTGTGGTGAATGCAAGATATATTTGGAATCAAATGTTGAATAGGGTCAGTGAAAAAGGGTTTGATAAATTCAAACCTAAATAATAAGGCAATTTAAAAATACAATATAGACATAAAAATGGACATAATTTTTTTTAAATTTTATACACATAAAATTAGATGTGTTTATGACCTTCAGGTTCAGCTATGCAGGGTATCTACCAAAATTCACAAATGAAATTCTTGACCATTTTCAAAAACATTCCTGACCACTGGAAACATGACTATTGCTCCTAAAACAAATACCTCAGCACATTCTTTGTAAATTAGTACATTACTTGACGGCTACAATGCAAGCAAAATATGTTTTGGCCATGATACATCCAAGAGATTCCCCGGCCGCGGTATAAACAACTGATAATTACCGGCCGCAACATGACCAAATCATGTAATGGCCTCGAAAAGAACAGCGATTTTCCAGACGCGATACCATGAAGAGACAATTGGTCACACAACAACCAATATTATTTTGGCCGGGAATGTGAGATTTTTTGGCCTCAATGCGACAGAAAGATATAACGGCCGCTATATAAGCGACTGGAATTTGATGGCCGCAATGTAACTGCCACAGAGGGTGAGCAATTTTCCTGGCCGCAATACAATCGCGATAAGTTTGGCCATAAAAACTGCCAAGATTTGTCTGCCACGATGCGGCCGGAAGAGTTGTCCTTCACAAGTCCGGGAGAGTTGTCATTTGCAATGTGACTAACTGTTTTTCCAGCTGCAAATAAGCCCAAGAGATTTAACGACCATGGCATAAAAATGACAAATTGTTTGGCCACTAAAAGATCGGGATTTTTTTGTCACAATACAACCGAGAGGTCTGATGGCCGCAAAAAGAGCCTGGAACTCGTCGGCTCCGATGTGACCAAGAGATTTGCCAGCTACAAAACAAACAAAAGATTTTCAGCCCCAACTACACCGAAAGATGTGATGGCTGCAAAGAGAGAAAGGGATCTGACTGGTCCAATAAGACCGAGAGATTGACCCAAGGGATTTGACAGCCGCAGTATAAACGCCAGATTTTCTGGCCTTCATGTGAATAGATTAAAGGCCACGAAAAGAGCGCACAACTTCCAATAGCAATGCAACCGAGTAATGTGATGGCCGCATAAAGAGCGAGAGACTTGTCGGCTGCCCGGCTGCAAAATGAGCGAGCAATTTTTTGACCGTAATACGACTGAGAGATTTATTTGCCGGCTGCGATGTATGAACAACAGATTTATGCTCACGATATTACTGAAAATTTGCCTACCGCGATTTGACTGAGAGACTCAGTAAATTTGGCCAGCCGAGATGACAACAGTAACGACAAATGCCCCCGTTGCAGCAGACCTATATACACAGTGAATTTCAAATGTGTGTAAAAACATATTTAAATCCAGCATAGTGAGAAATGATTTATTTTTAGCGAATTTCCCCTATGAGGAAGAAGCTATTGCCGTAGGTCTCATGGTATAAACTAAGCCCAAGACCATGATAACTTTTCGTTTTGGGGCCCCAGAATCAAAAAATGAAAAAAAAAAACACCACATGTTTGAATTTCAATATACATATATTAGCAGTTATACCCGCACCTTCGCTCACTCACAGGATATCAAATGTTTGATTCAAATACATGTCATTTGTCATATGCAATTTTTAAAAATTTTCAAATTGACTGGCGATTTCGATGATTTATCTGTACTAAAAGTTTTTAAGCACTTAATTACACCCTTAAGGTTGCAAATAGTGATCCACCCCAGATTGAAATGAAAAGATGAAACATTTCCTTCGTGAATATTACTTTTTCCCTCAAATTGTATAAGTTAACTGAAAAATAAGGTTACATGCCTTGTGAACTGTCATCAATTCAATGTAGAAATATTCAATATCCTACTTAAGTTTCAACACCTCAGTGCCATTTTCAAGGTTTTTTGTACAAGAATAATTAATTTCTCATTTAATATTTTGACGACAAATGAGAAATTAATTATTCTTGTACAAAAAACCTTAAAAATGGCACTGAGGTGTTGAAACTTAAGTAGGATATTGAATATTTCTACATTGAATTGATGACAGTTCACAAGGTATGTAACCTTATTTTCAGTTGATAAAATCAATTCAGGAGGCAAAATACCATGAATAAATTGTATAAGTTGTTTACCGTGTAATAACACATCTTAATTTTTTAGTTTAGTTTTAAGGATACTGAAATTTTCTAGTTAATCTATTGTTTAACTTATTAAATAAACAAAAATAACTAAATATTGTTAAGTTAGTAACTTATTAACTTAATAATAGTCAAGTCAACAAAATATAATGACACAAAAATTCCTGTTTTATGATGGTACACATCCCAATTTTATATTTGTAAAAACACAATTTTTAATAAACTGGAGAAAATGAAGGACCTTCTAGTCAAAAGGAGGACTATTGGGGGACTTGAAGGATTATGTGGACCAGCAGACACCCTTCAAATAGCAATGTAGTAATGTTATCTTACCTTTGTGCTTTGCCCATGTCATTGTCGCTCTCCACACCTCTATTTCTGGCACATTGAGGCCATCCTGCTCCAAGATTTTGATGAAACCTTCCGGACTGAGTCCAAGAAACAACGGACTGGCTAACACCTTGTCTGTCTCGTAGCGCAGGATCTGAGGACAAAGTCAGCTGATGTCATCAATAAGAAACTGGGAATAGAAATGAAATAAAAACAGCATTGAATGTAAACAACATTATTTATGACCACAGCAGAATCTCAATGAATCAAGCCTTTGCATCTAATACATAATTCCTTACAAAATTAATTTGTTCTCTTTGTCCTTAGGGATTCAGAAACTGATTAATAAGAAGAGAGTGAAAAGAAAACATTTGGGATTTTTCATTTTTGAGGTTACTATTGTTATAATCAAAATTTTATTTTTCAAACTTATAAAAATTAAAATAGCTACTCCAAAAGCTTTAAAATTTAAAGTAATTTGTTGTATTCGTTCCATTTTAATAAACGACATGCCTACTGCGTTATGAGTAGGGGTGGGCAAGTAGTGGATTTTGAATTTGAGTCGAGTCGAGTATTAAGCTAACTAATCGAGTATCAAGTCGAGTCGAGTAGTTGGTTGTGAGAAGTAATGAAATGTTAATTTTTTAAAAGTAATTAGGCCTTTGAACTACAATTAATTAAAATCTTTCATCAATTTTATTATTACATTGGTCTACTTTATTTTTAAGCTAATTTTTTTTTACTGTTCTTTGAAAAATAAAACTCTGATAATTTAATACTCAGTGGTGGATGCAGAATAGTGGTGGATGCAGAATAGTGGCAACGAGAGGGGGGCTAGTTTGGGTCTCGTGGGTAACCCCCCCCCATCAAATGGGTGACCTAGAGGCCTAGTATTTTGAAGCTTGGAACAGCACGTTTAAGGTTGATTCGTAACAAATTTTCCAAAGAATTAAGTTTTAAAACAAACATTAATTTACGTTTTCTAGGAATTCTACTTATGGCAAAGTTTTTATTATGCATTTAATTTAATTCCCTGACATAAAAGGTCAAAAGCAGAAATTATTTTATCCATTTTAGCCAGTCTACCCTATAGCCTGGATTTAAGGTGAGTCAATTAAAACCAAAGAAGGAGTAACAGAATCACTAACACTAACTAATCACTAACACTAGTCAGTGTGGCCTCAGCTTGACACTGGACTTACCTAAGGGCCCAGCTTTTGCTTAGCTTTGGCAAGATCTCAAGATCAATGTTATAGGAAGCTAAATTCTTCCAAATTCAGCGATAAGTCACTATAATAACCGATAGTCAAATATCGATCAATGTAGAATCTACGGTTGACGACTTCAACCCCTCGAAGGTGATCATATCAACAATGACGTCATGACCTGCTCTGCTCGGTATGAAATTTCGCCCACCAGATCGGGTCGTCGCGTCGGCCATTGGAGCGATTTGCCGCTGTCACCGATATTTCAGGTACAGTGTTTTCAAGCCTCTAGTCACCGATATTAAAATATCACACATTCCTAGGTGGAAAGCATATAAGGTTATTCAACTTTAGATGGTTTGGTTTTGAGTAGCGACATGCCGTTGCTCAAAACCAAACCAAAGTTACTTTTGGGTTTTGTGGTGCTCTCCTCTCTTGTATATATTTGATAGGTGAACAAAATTACCATTTTATCTAGTGTAAATTGGATGCCCAAGGGGGGGGCATCCAATTTACACTACAATTAAATTCAAACAACAAATTTAACAATTTAAAAAATTGATAAATTGAAGAATTTAATAAATTGTTTAGATGTTTGTTAACTTAAATTATTGAAATAGAGATTCAAGTCAAATTCACTGGACAAAATATTTTGAATAGTTCACTTTAAATTCTTATTTACTGGCTAATGTTAGAAGAATACGATATTGTCTCAGATCATGTTGAAGAATAAGGAATGTCAAAGGCTCACTGTATCAATTTTAAATTCAAGACAAATCTATTTGAGGATTAAGTCCCTGAAGATGAGACCATTGCCTTGAAACACGTCGTCTAAGTTCCTACAGACTTAGGGATATTGATTTGGTAATAATTAGGAGTATAATAATTTTGATTAGAAACATTACATCCAGAAAAAAAGTGAATTCAGAACGTTGAATAACGTTCACCTCGGTGATGGCGCTGTTGAGCTCGAGCTCGGTGTAGCAAGCCGGGTTGTTCAGCAGCGAACATATGTTCTCTGTGTTCAGGAGGGACATCAGCCTCGTCGCGAGTTTCTTCTTCAATGTTTTCATCATGTACTTCTCAGCGACGTAGAAGAGATTGTCCGCCTCATCGAAGCAGAGACTGGCCGTAGTGTCGTGTCCATACACGTATCTGGATACCACATTGGAGTATTAGTTATAACACAACTGAATGGCTCCTGCCGGTAATGTTGAAACCAACAAAATGATACTTTGAAACGTTAAAACAGTGATAACAGATACTTATTTGCAAGCAAAATTCTTCAACAGTGGAGGCCCAGTTTGTATTACACAGTCAATCAGTAACAGTGATACCAACCTCAGAGATTTAAACTTAACAAATAAGACAAGGGTTAGTTATTGTTATTTAAGTGATTTACTATTGCATTTTAGACACTTCTTAAAAATACATACCATGGAGGAGTATCTTGTAGTAAGCCAGTGAATCTTTCATTTTAATAGTCGTTTTGAACTTTCCAAAGATATCCATTAATCAAAGGTAGGGACTCCTTAAAATAGTTTGTTGGTTACAATTTAATGCAACATTGTTATCAATGAATTTAATTCTTAATCATATCTATTAGCTTAGCGTCTAAAATTAAAAAAAAATTTCATATAATCGGTCAGTAAAGGATAACCAAGGTGAAATTTAATTCTTAACCATATCTATTAGCCTAGCGCCTGGCCTAAAATAAAAATAAATTCAGATAATCGGTCAGTAAAGGATAACCAAGATGAAATCATTTTGATAATTGCGGATAAACAGGTCATAAAAGAAGGTTACATCCTTTTATACAGATCCCGAAAGACAAAAACACGCAGAGATCACACACATTTACGTATTATGAGTAAGTTGCGGAAGTACCTTCGCAAAAACAAACATTGCCATGGCATTGTGTGTAATCAACACCGACCTTCGCAGCAAAATGTTATTTCTAACTGACTCTTTCGTATTACATAATATGAAGTATTAAGAGATATTGAATTAAGGTAATGCTCAATTTTTAATTCTTATTTATTTAACAGTGGGCTCTTTAAAGGTGGGCCTTGAGTTTAGGGTAAGGTGACCAGATTTTGGAACACCCAAAACGGGACGCCGACCTCGGGGGGTGTGGGGGTTATGGAACCCCTCCAACAAAAGGAGGGGGGTCCGGGGTTCTCCCCAGGAAAAATTTGAAAAATTAGGGGCACTCTGATGGGGTTTTAGACCTTTTCAGACTGTAAATTTGTATGTGCTATATGTACTTTAGTTCATCGTAACCATTTTTAATTCTTGACTATTTTAAAACCTGTAGGACAAGTAGTTAGTTTTTATCAACTATAGTTGTTTTTTTGCAGTGGTCCTGGCAATATCCTACAAACTTGTACAACTGTGTACTCATATATCAATTAGCGTAGTATATCATTATGAAGCTAATCTGCAGCTTACAAACTGTAGAGCCCTTTTAGCGAATTTCCCCTATAGGGAATTGGCGAATTTCCCCTATAGGGAAGAAGCTGTTACCGTAGTACTCATGGTAAGATCTAAGCCCGAGACCATGATAACTTTTCGTTTTGGGGCCCCCAGAAGCAAAAAACACTATTCGTTCATTTTCATAAATATATATATATCTATATATATATATCTATGTGTCTTTAAGCACGATAACTCGCATAAAAATGGTCCAATCTTAATGAAATTTGGCATGGATGTGTAAAGTAGTAATTATTCGGACGAGTTCGTAATCCAGCCCAATCGGACTACCGAAAGGGGGGGGTAAAGGGGGGTAATCCCCCCAAAAATGGGTTTTTTGAGTTTTTTACATCAAAAAATAAAAATAATCCAATTTTGGTTAGCACCATTAAATTCAGCTCAAAAGAACAAACAATTTAGTATTTTGAATCACTGCTCTATGTCCATTGGTTACCGAGATATTAAAAGTGGTAAACACAGTACGTTGTCCCAATGTTAACCTTATGGGAAATAAGTAAAATTCTATATTACGCTTATTTCTCAACATATCTGGATAAAACTTGGTTTGTGGCTTCATCTAGATGAAATCTAATGTTTAATAGTCTAAAATCACCAATAATTCCACTTTCGTGGCAGCAAACCTGCATACTCATTCCCCATGTTATTCTTATGGAGCTTACAAAAACATGTCAAATCTCGCTATATTGGATTGAAATATGTTGATTTGCACTGGAAATTCGCTGAGTATGCAGGTCTGCTGCAACGGGGGTATTTTTCATTTGTGATAGTAGTCGACAACAGCTGACTTCGCGTCGTCAGGGGTCGGAATCACTCGATCGCGCTCGATCAACGCCGGAAACGGCCGACGGATCACGAATCATCGGATTGTGTACGATATTGAAACGTTCTTTAGGTAATTTTCTTACCAATGATGCCAAATCAGAACAAATAGGCTTCCCGAGAGAGTTCGTCGGGACAACGGGACACGTTGATAAAAAACGGGACGTCTGGTCCCCTTAGTTTAGGGAAACTTTTGGCAATTGGTTGATCTCAATTACTTTATTCAACGAAGGATTATCATTTAAAAGTTTTGAAAGTTTCAAGTACTGATGAGTACAGACTGTACATCTCTATGTTATCTCTAATCTTAAAGAGATAAGACCAGAAGATTGGGTTTTAAGTAATCTAGTCTATTGAAGAGGAAGGTAAACTAAAAACAGCATTACAAAAATCAATTCTTTATTGCACATAACATTAAATATTACATTAGTAATCACACATGTGCATTTGTCAAATACTAATTAGGCCTAACATGTTTGCCATAAAAGTGCTTAACAGGTTGTTTACATGATCAATCTACATATAACAGGCATTTTTTTTGCAGCAAAAGCAGGGATGTACCCCAATTCTTCATTTGTGTTTGTTTTATTTTTTCAAACACAAAGCATACCGGTATGTTTATATTAATGTTGAAAAAAATCCTTTTCAGGAAAATTGTAGAGGCTCTAAATATTTAAATCAAACATATATAGAATATTTAACTGATAATCAGGAACTTTAATAGCGATAAAGGGATAGTGGAAAAGAAATTGCACCATAAGATTTGGAAAAAAAAACCATCAGATAGTATTTGTTTTCATTTTTATTTTATGATTTTTGTTAATTTTGTGACATGTCCGAGAAACAAGATGACCTAAAGCAGAGAGTTACAATTACTTATACTTTTGAATGTACTTAAATTTTTCTTATAAATTGTTTTTATTATATTTTTTATGGGTTTCAGCTCACATTCTATTTGATACTTAGGTACATTATTTTATTTCATAGGTATAAATGAAAAACAAATTCGATATAAACAATGATCCTTCAGTTCTTTAGTCTAAGGAAGTCTATTGGTTGATGTACACCTGAAGCAAATGGAATGCATTCTGAAGGCTATTTTCATAAACAGACGAGTAATGGGAAGCAAGGTTGGAAGCTGTTCAAACACAAACTGCTCTATTCCGAGCAAATGAAACAAAAGGGCAATAAGAAGCAAGAATGGAAGAAGATAGAATCAAATACCTAAAGCTTTTGCAAATGGTCAAAACAAACGAGGAATGAGAAGCAAGAATGGAAGCAGGCATATTGAAGAAGCTAAAGCTTGCACACCCAGCAAAGATAGCCCTGGAAAGCAATTGAGAGCCCAAAGCTCGATCCACCCGAACACGAGATGTTGATTTGAGTCTTGCTGCCCTCCACGATGATGCTGAATACGATTATGGGCCCATCTAAATCCATCATTGGAAAAATGGACTAGTTATGCACATGATACAGTGCCTTCACATGACATCAGGCACACTCCTCAGGAACGCCAGGTATGAGCAAGTAGAAAAGTAAAGATGTCAGGACTGAACTTGCACCATATGTCATTGTTGGTATCAGGTGATTAAAATCCAGACAAGGCATTTCTTGGCAGATATATGTAAGTGCAATTCAAGTTTCCGGATGACATTATTCAGTGCAACAAAAATTATAGTTCAAAATGATATGACAATGTTTCAAAAGCAAATTAACCACCATACTGGTTCAGTTCTGTTAATGCATTGGCACTCAGACCTCAAGTTCCTCCAAATAAATATTACGGGAACGCTGCTGAGCAAGTTGATCCACTGATGATTCAATATTGGAATCAATGTTGAGGGGGTACAGTTAGTTGATATTGCTGTATTGTGAAAATATCATGTTTAAAATGGATTTTTCACTGTGATGTGTATTCATTTTCTCAAAAATTCATAGCCAGAAAACTGCCAATATTTTGTAATTATGACACAAAAATTAAAACCATCTAAGTTCTCTTTCAAACTATTTATAATGATTTTGCATTACAGTACCAACAGATAAAATGATGGAGACTGGGTGAAATATTTGCACTAAAGAAGATTTGAAATTATAGAAGTTTGAACAATTTAAGTTCTACTAGCCTATATTGAATTGAGTAGCCTAAATTGTAACACAATTATTTAGTCCCTGAAAATTAATAAAATTATTATATTAAATCTCTTAATTTGAGTAGTAGTGGTAACATTTCTAAGACAGGCTTCATTTGTAGTACCTATATAAATTGAGGGGAAGCAGATTTAAATAGGAGTAGCAAAGCTTGCCTGAGCAGTGTTCTGAAAGTGTCTGGGTAGATGTCAGGCACAGCAACTTGGCCTTTTTCCGCCAACTTGCTGTCTTCAAGTTCCAATCTCAAGACGACACTGTGAGCCATCAGCATGGCTTTTACCACTCCAATCTTCTCCTGAAACAAAAACATTAAAAGATTTCCTTGAAACAGAAAACAAGGAAAAAGATCTTAAAGCAGTTTGTACATTGGGCCTAAAAATCAAAACATATGTTAAATATTCAGAGTTTAAATTATATACGTTAATTTTTGTACTTTGTGTATTTCAACGCCAGGGGCATTTTTTAACGTTTTATTTTGAGAACGGTCCAAACCCGGGTTTTGTTACTATCTAACGGCAACCTTTTGTTGGATAGCATCATTAATTCATAGCCCAATGACAAAATGACAACTGGACCCAGTTTCGATCATGTCAGGTATCGAACCGGCCACCCTCAGATTATGAGGTGAGCGCTTTATCCACTTGGCTATCCAGTCAATTATTATGGGTGAAATTCTAATTATGGAGGCACAAGTATAATTAGTAAAAGCACTATGGTTTTTACAATCCTTTAGAACTTACCGGGGAGAGAGGCCCCAGAGGTAAATGGAAACCACAGTTAATGCAATTGTTGGAAATTAGTATAATGATAGGCCTACGATTTTTAGAAATAAAGTCTTAAATTAGCTTGTTTTGGAAGGAAAAATACAAGGATAAATAATTCAAATTTGAAGTAGGGGGCAAAATTATGAGTAAGTGTAATAAAGAAGAGAAGCAAACCAAGCAAGACCAGAACCAATCTCAGTTTGCTATCAGTGTCTTACAATTATATTTATTGTCACGTGATGCAAACGACTCAGATGTATTAATTCAATCAAATTGCATAATCAAAGTAGACCATCCCCTATGTGCTCATATGACCATATCAGGTCAACTGAATTTTTTAAGTACTGTAGGGCGTAACCCTAAGGGAAATTTTTTTAACCATTTTTAATATGTATCCAAGACCCAAGAGGAGGACACTTACCAAATTTCAGCTCTGTAGGTCTTATGGTTTAGGAAGTTCGCTCTAACATCCGGTAGAGATAATTAAGGGAAATCATCTGCAATAGTCTAACAGGGCTAAAATAAGTTAAACATTCGTCTTACACTTAATATATTGGAAGGTAGGTATTTACACATAACCATAATTCAAGATTTTATTTAAAAACCTGATTGATTGTTGTGCTTTCAAATCTAAGTTGAAGTGGAGGATGATATATAACTTTTCCCAAATATTAAAAATGTTCACTTCATAATTTTCAATAGGCCTACATAAAAAATTTTTAAATTTTCATAAATTACTGACTTTGGTTAAACTTTAGGATAATTTAAAACATCTGGTCCCCTATGAAACTTTTAACTCATGGCCAGATAGAACCATTTATTTTAGAGCAAGGCAGATCCTTTTGCACAATGACTCTTCTGCAGCTATCAAGGCCTGAGTATTTTCTACTTTAGATTTATTTGCAATACGAGTCCGTATTGATATTAATCATTCTTAATCATGCTTATTAAGACAGGTACCTCATGGAGGACGTTACCCTGAATATGAGTGAAGGATGATCATGATGATAGTGGCGCGATCTTGTAGCCTTGTTACTGACTAAGGTTGGCACGTTCCTTAGACAGGATTGTTAATTAATAGCCCAACAACCAATGGCAGCTGGCTCCAGAAACAACCCTTCAAAAAGCTACTAACTTTTCTCGGGATCGATCTGGCTACCTACAATTTTGTAGGCGGGCACTATAACCACTACACCAACCAGCCCTACTATCAGCCCTATTATGATGCAATCAACCTACAGATTATGCTAGAAAACTAACAGCTTAATAAGGAGGTGTAACTTACTGGTTCCACGAGATCTTTATTGCCCACCAGGAAGAAACAATCATATTTCAGCTTGGATGAGAACAAGAACGAGATAAATTCAGGCTCTTGATCTGATAGGTCTTGGACTGACATCTGTAAAACATTAAAATTCTGTCTTACTAATATTTGATAGGAAAGATTGGTAGGTATTTTTCTGTTACAGTAGAAACCCTAATAACTAGCCACCATGGGATAAAATAGGCCACCGGTTCGCTTAGGCAGGAAAACGAATTGGCCGGATAATTCATCCTATTATGAAAATGATTATTTATACCAAATCAATGATATGTAGCAAATGATTTAACACATTCGCTGCGGGAGGGTCAGTACTGACCCAAGACGGACTTTGCTGAGATGTGGGTGGGTCAGTACTGACCCACGGTGCCCCGGCCTATTCAATGGCTCCGTGTACACCGAACGCGTGGCGGAGACTGACCTGTACTGCGTTGCCGCATTCTATAGGAAACGGTAGTTACTCGGGTAGTTCAGTTTCCACGTCGCCCGTTCGCTCACGCGGCAGGGTCAGTACTGACCCACGGCTACTTACAGTATGCCATGTTACTTTTGTCGTGACAAAAGTATGTTAGTGCTTAAAAAATTGATAAATAAAATCTTTAATAAATAGACCAATAAAATAAAATAGGCTAAATATTTTGTGTTATTAATGGATATTTTAATTATTCCCATTCTGATATTCCTTATGGGTCATTACTGACCCATGACTTTGACAACACCAAATGACGTCATAAATACTTCCGGGGAATTTTTCCACCCGTGTAAACTTTTTTTGCCTTTATGTACACTTGCATGAAGTTAAGTTCATCGCGTAATACAAACATTTTTGTATATTTGAGATTTTTTTAAATTTGTCCGTAACATAATGCGGGTGGGTCAGTACTGACCCATAACTTTGACGTCACCATTTGACGTCATAAGTACTTCAGGGGAATTTTTGCACCACGGTTTTGAACTCACCTTATAAGTTATAAAGGTAAGTTTTTATGGGAAAAAATTTTTCAGCACCTGGGAAAGGTTCACCATTTTTTTTCGCAGTGAATGTGTTAAGACATTTGGCAATCCATTTGCCGCAAGAGGCCTTATGAGGGTAATGTGGAATGAGTCACGCCAAACGCACCAGAACACACTTACGTTTGAACTGGAGCCAAAACAAGGAGATAAATAGCCTATAAATAAATAAATAAATATTTTATTCAGTCAATAGACATGTACACATGCAATAGACACAGTCATTTGAGAGATAGACATAGTCGAGAGAGATAATACATCGTAAACAAACAGAGAAACAACCTACCGGGGGGCCTGGGGGGTAATCCCCCAAACCCCCCCCTCTCCTGGAAAATTAAATGTTGGTTTTTCATACTTAAACCTTTAAACCTGTGAAATATGCAGCACTAAAAAGCTTAGTTTATTTACAATTTCCTAGATAAATTTGCAAGTAAACTCAACATTATAAAACAATTTAGATTTTGAACACGACTGTTGAAGAACCTCAATTAAAATGTTTACCTCAAAACCGTTGAAGTTATTACTATAAAAAATAAGTTTAGACGGTTGATAAACAACTGTGTCATTTACTGAACACCAACTTTCCTGGCTGTTTCTTAGACGTAAATGTCATAGGTGGTAAATCCACCACAACCATTCACTTACTACTGGTAGCCTAGGCAGATTTAATCACCACTGAGTGCGGTTAAACGCGCCGAATGTATTGAGTGAGATATATACTGAGGTCAAACATTGGAGCTGAGCTGTTTCTTCTAGGTAGGCCTACCACATCTAGAGAGCTAAGTTATGCCTACAAGACCATTTTGAAGCTTTGGCGGTAAGGATGGACAGGACCGTGATAGATTTACGGCTGCCAGGGCCCTCGGCCTAGATCTCTATGCGGTCCCCGAGGCCCCTACAGCCTAGCAAAAAGTGGTGACTAATCACCACCACCTCCAACTAGTGGTGACCTAATTATCGCCTCCGATTCACTCTCAATGCCTTATTTTTGAGCTTGCACAGCCCCCTATTGGCAGCGTGGCCTAGGCCTCGTGGGCCTAGTTAAAAAACGGGCAGAGACAGAAGTGATATATTTTACCAAGCAATTGATCATGAGTCTCAAGAAGCAATTTGCATAGGCTAATTCAGTTCAAGAAAAACTGAACAAAATCAAGAATTTTAAATTTGTAGGCTGTCACATGTATCCACTGGCCAGATGGGATACACAGTTACAACTTCACATTTAGTAGGCTTCTAACGTAGGCCTAGTCAATAACGAGTATTATGTAACTACTTCTTATAATGTAGTCAATAAGGAGTATAAGAGCGCTTACGCTTCCGGGTTTTTAGACAAAGAGGGAATGGGTTATTTTAGTTATAATACTGCCATCAAACAAATAATGATATTGCATAACTTACCTTACCTACGTAGGTTTACAATCGTGCAAAAATTCCTCTTCTTTCGCCCAAAAATTTTACTTCAGGCCCTTATACAATGCTAAATAAACTCGAACATTTCACTAGGTAAGGTACTTCACTATATAACTAGGAGGGAAAGAGAAATGATAACGATCATAATTTGATTACATTGGGCAATCACAAACAATGATAACGATACGACAAGAACAAGACATGAGACTGAGAGGGTCAACGAGGAGAAGAAGCTGACTGTGACTGTGACTACAAACTATAGTGACTAGCTTGAACGAAAGCGCACTAGTTTATGCTTGCGCGAGGGGGAAACAGTGTTGCCAGTCTAATTATATGTTATTGCTCCTTTATTTCCCTACAAAAGTTACCCACCAAATCCATCACTCAGTTTTATTTCTTAATTATTAAGATTAGGTAATTTTAGACTCAGACTATTTTAAATCACTTCATGCAAATCACCAGCGGATTTAAAGTTTTGCCGGCCATGGGCCATCGAAATAAAACAGTGTAAAAGTGTAGATTTCTGTCTTATGAATTATTGATGTTTTGCGTTATAGCAGTGCTATTTTATTATGAAAGCATGTTACCATTGTTTATCTTGTCTTGTTTGCCACTTGCTGTACACTAGTTTTTTATGTTATTATTCATACTATAATTTATTAAATTATTGTATTTTTATACTATACATTTTATATTACAGTGCTACACTTGTATTTATACGTCTTGTTTTTGCACTTATACGTTTGTACAATTTAAACATTGCAATTGCATGTTGTATCTATTTATCGTAACTGCCAAAATTGTATTGGAATTGTATTGTATTGAAATGGTTATCCGTAGGAAATAAATAAATAAATAGTCCCGTTAAATAGTGCTGCCCTCCAACCCCCCTCTTACAATAAGAGACTCACAAATCGAGATCATAGATAAAAAATACCCATTTTTATCTATGTCGAGATCGACAAGATTTCCATAAAAACAACTAATATATTGTATATAATAATCAGGGCCGCCCACGGCACTCCCACGGGGGAAGATGATAGCCCAAGTTGCGCCATTACAAACATTTTGGGGGTATTATTGGGATTATATTTTTTTGAAGGAGTAAAATATTATTATTTATTATTATTATTATTATTGTTATTATTATTATATTATATTATTTATTATTATTTGTGGAGTTAATGTTTGTGGACTGTTTTTAATGTTTTGACAATCTTCTTGATGAAGATGTATGGTTTGAAAATGACCTATGACTAGGTTGAAACTCGAGTAACCAAAATTTGGATTACAGAGAATCGTTGACGGCATTTGGTGAGTAACCTGTTATATTTGGTCAAAAACGATTCTGGAGGCATCATGATGTTTAAAAAATATTATTGAGGAATAAAAGAATTTTCTTTTGTTCCTCAATAATATTTTTAATCACGTTAAAGATTATTTAATCACGTTATTGGTCATAAAATATATTTACGGAAAATCGGTAGTCTGGTTCTATTTTATTCTATATAACCGTGAGTATGGGAAGCACCCACTCGGTCAGCGCCAACAATATATACTTGTATAGGTGTACAGTACGAAAATTCATGATAAATCCAACTAAACTTGGATAGTTATTGTAGTTGTTAGAGCGATAGCATTGATAGGTATAAAGTCAATGGCAATAGCTATGAGCGTCAGGTTCGCTCGTGCACTGCGCCAAAGAAATTTCCCCGTTTAGGCCTAACCTGAATTATCGACTGCTGAATCTAAAACACGTAGACGTACTGCAAAAAAATATGAATCATGCGTTTGATAAATTAAACTACTTTAACCTTTCTGCTGAAGCTTGGATCACTAATCAACAATCTTTCCTCTAATTTTAGCAATCTTTACTTTAAGTGCATCAAAACTCAGTACGAAAAACGGACAATAGTTTTCTAATATTTTCAGCGGCAATGGCAGAGAACTGGGTTTGGGGTTTCCCGACAGATTGCCAGACAGTCGTCGGAGTAGACCAGTCTAGACCACAGACTTCTAGTCCATTTACAATAGAGCTTTTATGCTATGTTGTATGCTTTTCTATTGTAGCTGAGTAATACGAATTTTAATTAATTAAATGTATTAGACTGATGTTATGAATTAAAACCAAGCTTTATAGTAGTAAACATTTTTGGCATTAGCTTATTGCATAATGTATTCTTTTGATAGTTCCGTTCTAAAGAACGCACTATTGAATACTACGTTCATAGGACTGTCCTTATAATTAGGCCAATTCGTAAATTGAAAACCAGGTAAAATTGTGGTTCGAATCCGATGTCAAAATGTAGGTCCCTTAGTTGCCATTGGCTGTTGGGCTATTAATTAACTGTTCTGTTTTAGGTACATGTCGGCCTTAGTCAGTAATAAGACTACAAAATCGCGCCACAATCATCCTACACAAATCTGTCATTCATACTTGGCTTAAAATACTATAATCTGTAGGTCGCCATTTCAAGCAATGTATGTAGAACTTATCATTTATTTGTTCAATAATTACTATTTTATTAGTTTGAGTTATCTATCAGTTTTTTGTATAATTGTTGATATTTCAATTAATAATTTCACTGTGCGGTATTGAAATGGTGATTATTGTTTTGTTTTCATACTTTTTAATTTATAAGCCCAAATTACCTGTACCTATTGAGAGAACAAAAACAGTTGTTTAAACTTGATTTATTAAATGATAAATTTATTATATTTTGATAAATTTAGGCAATTCATGTATGAATTCGTGTTCAAGTGCAGTAGAACCTCAATTAATTATCCGAGGTCAGCATGGGGAGAGGGTCCAGGGATAACTGAAAATCCCAATTGTTCCGAGTGGTGGAACTAATACAAATAAAGACACGCTTAAGAAGTTATAAAACGCTTGTTGTCAAGGTTAAACTGTCAAAACTGCTTATTTTTTAATGGAATTCAAGGAGTATTCCTTAATTATTCCCACTTCAACAAGTGGGTATCAAGTAGTATAGATCTTTGGTGGGTTTACACCTTCCATTCACTGGCAAAGACAATAAAATGACTAGTAAGAGAGAGAAGTATAAGAACCAATCGTAGATCGGAATGATCGGATGAGACATAAATTACCAAGTAGAGATGATTAATTGTCGAGGTTCTAAATGAGAGTCGAGGTAGTATCGTCAAATTACTCATTTCGAAGTGAAATCAGCTTTAGTTAGGTCAGCATTTCAAGATGCAACTGTTTTTTACTCTGAAAAAAAAAATGGTAAGCTAAGGGCCGCTTTCTCCAAAATTGGTTAACCTAAAAAAGTGGTTTAACCTTCCGTTAACCCAAGGTTAAACCTCTTTCTTAGGTTAACCAAGTTTGGAGAATGCGGCCCTAATTGGTACAAATTTGTACAACTCTGTTACAATAATGTTTGTAATCTTTTACATTAATGTTTGTAAAGGTGAATTTAGTCTACTAAAATCTTTTGTTGGTAGATTAAGTAGATCGTTTTTTGTGAAGTAACCATAAATTTGTAGTAAACTACAAACATCGCTGATCACTCAATATTCCTTGAATCCTCAACATTCTTGTCGCGGCCATGGAACTAGTTTACCATTTTCTTACATTTTTTCAATCGGTAAAGAGTTCTGAGACGTTGACGTTGTAATTGGTTTGTAGACAATACTAGGAAATGTTTGGAACGGAAGCGGCACAACGATGACAGTCAAGCCTCTCAGAGGGCTGCTCAGAATACTCTTAAATTAATTATTGAACTGGTAATTTAACAATATTTTTTTAACAGTCGTGTCTGTCTTGTTAGTGGACACTGTCTCCTCCACACATTCATACAAAAACTGCTACAGTTAGGACAGAACATTTTGTTACTTTTGTTTGAGAAAAAATACAAATTCAGAGGTTTAGAGAAGTTAAACCCAAAGATTTTGATAAAAACAATTATTAGAGCTTAAGACAAGAGCACAATAAGACCTTAACAATAAAGAACTTGATTTAGACCTCTTCCTCAATATTATGTAAAACATAAATCAAAGTTATAAAACAAATTTTTTTAAATACGCAGTTTAAGATTAACTCTTTAATGTTACTTGTCTTTTTTTACACAGGAATATATGAAAAGTGACATGAAGAAATTCGAGCTTGAGAAACGATAATTTTCTTTAAAAACTATAATTTTCAAAGTCTTTCTAATTCTAAATTCTTTGATAATTTTCTTTGGGAACGGTAATTTTTTCAGCTGTCATCGAAAATAGCTACTTTTGGTACGGAGTTATTAAATAGTATATTACGTTACTAGCCCGGTAGGTAAGCGCGGGAACTATCTCAATGCTCGCACGGTAAAACTTACCGGGCTTGTGACGTACTTTACATACTACTCAGAAAGAAACGTATTTTGTAATCATAACGTATTCCTTGCATGAACTATTACGTTTCTCAATTCTTCAAACTTAAACAATAATAAACAAACAAACATTTATTTGCTACTGCCATCAGTGTGCCACTACATTCCTCTGAAGTAACCAATAAAAATGCATTCAACGTCGGTTTATTGCAATCAGCTGATTGTTTTGATTGTTGACTTCCACTATTTCCGTTTCCTAGTTCACGGTAAATTTACCGTGCGCAGTGATCGGCAAAGAGTAACTCACAACCAAGATTCAGCCAAGATTAAGGCACAGAAAACAGATGTTTCTGTGCAGGATAGTGTAAAAAACATTTCGCTTGTTTATTGATTCTTATTCGAAGAGCAAAACATTGTCCCCAATATCAACCCACACTTTGCTTTGGTTTAGTATTTTTAGCTACAAAGCTCACTCATTATAGCCTATCTCCGGCTATGGCCTCAACGCTATTAACCGTATAACATATTTTCAACACATGATATTAGTAAGAGCGTTTGACAAGCAGCGGGACTGTACAACAATATTTTCAGAAAAGTACCCCCTCTCCCCCCACGCCTTGCAACTAGCTGACTCTGCCATTGCCGGAGTTATAATGCGCGAACTGTACCAGACTAGTAGCGTAATCACAAGGCTCTGTTTACTTCCACGTCATCGATGATTTCCACCCCTCCTCTGCCGAAACTTCAAAAACAAGCGTCAACATGTTGCTCACCATCTCTAATTTTGTTTAACAGGAACAATTATTTTAACTTGAATAAAATTACTTTATTTAAACTATTTTTGCAACATGTTTTAAAACCATTCCCCACCTGTAAAAATTAATCTAACTATATACAGATTCACATTCAAACTTTATGCAATTGATAAAGGTTTTATGGAAAAAACCTTCAAATAAATAACATTTATTGCAAAAGTAAAAAAGGTACAATATATTTGATCCTAAATTAATAAAGTTAACGTGAACACATACAAATACAGAAACTATATTCAGAGACTAAAAAAAATAATTTAATAGCCTAGGTATTAAATCTATTAACTAATAAAAATATTATAAATAAAGAAATCCCGTTTAATATTAACTCTTCTTCTCTTGTCTTGTTTCTTGACGTGATTTTACACAGCACCGTTTAAAATGCATACTTATACCTTGAACAAGAATCTTTGTTTAAAATTTTCAGAAAGTATTTTTAAAATGTTTAGTATAATACCTTATTAAAAAATCTTACTCCAAGGTAATTTCCATTTAAATTTAATGCAAATCATAAACGTTAAAAAAACCAAAAAGATTGTAAATTAAAATGCAACTGTAAAATAAGTTACAATATTTTTTATCCTAATTTTAAGTTAACATGAACACATATAATTACAGAAATTATAGTCAGTAGCTAAAAAAGCAATGTAAAATTGTTCTTTGTTAAATAACAAAGAAAAATATGCCATAATTTATAAAAAAAGTCGTATGTTATTCACAGTGTTTTCTTGTTTGCAATTATCAGTTTTTAATTCAAACATGGCGAAATTTAAGTTTGAATTAATCATTATCATGTAATGTTATCGTTAAAAAATAATACAGAGTGTCGGATGAAAATATACATATAGCTATGACTGTCCGAAACTTTTTCAGTGTTCAGCATGTCAAAACAAACAAAAGATTTCAGCACGGAAATGGTCTGTCTCTTTCCAGTTCTATCTGTTGGCATGCATGAGTCTTTTCCATAATCCATGATAACTTTAAAACACTTGAGGTACTAAATTCAAATTTGGTACATCTGATACCACTAGGATCTATATGTTTGAGCGGATTATCAAGTTTATAGCCTACTTTGTACTATTTCTAAACGTCAATCATTTTTAATGTTCCAGGTTTAAATATCTCGAAAATTGTAAACGTAACTAGGTATTAAGTAGAAACTCTGCATAAAAATAGGTTATATAAAGTTTTCATAATGTACCAAGTTAGAATTTGGTTTTAAATTTACAACGGATTATGCGAAAAATACATCCTGTCTGACAGATAAAACCGGAGACAGATGCACCATAATCATGATGGCATTTTTTTACCACCAGAATAACCTGATAAGTTTGGACAGTCGACCCTAGAAATTTACGCCGTGTGCGGCAGTGCGGGGGGATTATGGCACAAATTGTGCTATTGAAAATTTGAAAAGCCAAAAATTATGCAGGCCATCTTAATACGTTTATAAAGACGACTCCACCAGTAATTTGTGCAGTATAGTTAACACATTCAAATCACGCAAAAACTGATGAACAATTATTCTCTTAATTCTGTTGATCCCGGGATTGTGAGACTCTAATCCCGGGATTATCATGCAGGGATCCCGGGATTGAAAACGATCATTAGGCCTACCTTGACTGCATGAGCTAACTTTTCCACAAATCGGTGTTAAATTAAACCTTTATATCATGTAAAATTACAGTGTCTAATACGTGTGTTGATATGGTCAAATAAAAAAACAAGGGGAATGGTTCCCTTGTGGCTGAGTGGTTGCAATATTGGAGATATATGAATAACTGAATTAAAATAAGTTATTAATATCCCCTTTTTATATGAAAGTAGGCCTAGTATTGCTAATGCTAACCCATTCTTGTGTAGGCCTTACGACAAAAATATTATGTTTGAAGTGATTTATTGTACAACGCAAAGTTATTAAGTAAAACTACCACTCTAACTAATTATACATACCAAATCATCATATTAAAATTTCATTCTAATTATTTATCACAGTTGTCACATTTACTAATTATTTCTGGACCAAACCTTTCCAATTTATCAAATAAGCTACGCATAATGGTCAGTGTTCCAAACAAGGTAATTTGCATATAAATTAAGAGTGAACATAGCCACGACCAGGGATCCACATACCTCGGATGACCAACAGGTGGAACAATTTTGTTTATTTTCTAATTTTCTGACAGTCTCTGTGGTCGCAGTAGGATCAAGATCAAGGTCTTGAGGGAACAAAATGTCCAGATCTATGGGAACGACCGTTGTCGATTCTGTAGTTGCCTGAGTAGATGTTGAGGTGGAAGATTCTGTCATTCGCTTCAAGAACTCGTCGGGTCCAAAGTCAGGGGGCAAGGGGTTGCCCTGCAGGTCGACCGGTGGCTGGAATGGTTTTGGGCACACCGATCCGATGGCGAAGGACATTAACGAAATAAAAAAGCACTTCGTGGCTTTCATGATCTCAACCTACAATAAAACCATTTACAATCAGTATAATGAACAACATCAAACGTTTGAAAATATAAAAAACAGAAAAATAAAATGTTGTCTTCAAAGTAGGTTATATTATGGGGAGGGAGGCGAGCTGAACAATATAACATACAATATTAAAGAATTCGAAATCTGATGGTTAAAAATGGAGTTAGAGGAAAGCGTCAGAGAAGCCATGACTACACAAAATAGGTTATTTTTGGTTAGTTTTTGGCGAACTTTGTGGTAAGCTAAAAAGAGGATATGATATATTAATTTAGAAAAGACAAGGTTAGAAAATGTCATGCCCTGATGGGTTTTTAGTGGATAAGGCCTGAGTCGGAGTACAGATTTCACTTAAAGAATTAGTTAGGTAGTTAGGTCCAAAGTCAGGGGGCAAGGGGTTGCCCTTCATGTTGACTGCCGCCAGGGACGGTATTGGGACCATGATCCGATGGCGACGGACAATGACAAAATAAACACTTAATGGCTTTCATGTTCTCCGTATACTGTAGCCTACAATAAAACAGACTGAAAATTTAAACAATTATGATTGGTACATATTTGAGAGTCCGGATGATAAGAAATCGATTAGGTCAAAGTACTATACTATGTGAGATGAAAAATTATTATGTGTTATGTTTATATTATCATATGTCAAGTATTGTAAAACCTGACAACCCAAATTTAGAATTTAGCATTTAGAATAGTTCATAAATCTAAAGCCCTCTGTGCGGGGACCATGCCCTTCATCAGTCTCTCTTTAGCTAAACTGAAAAAGTTCACTCAAACGCAACTGGGTAACTCTAACATCACTTTGTTAGAGTAATAAAATAATAAAATAATTAATAGTAAAAATTAATACTTAGTTAATAAATAATTAATTAATGAATAGATAAATACATAGTTAATAAATTAATAATTAATTAATTAATTCATTCATTCATTAATAATTAAGAGTATCGATTCTGTAAAGGAAACGGTTGGAATGTTGTGAAAAATAAAAGCAACAACTAGTGAAAGGAGTTGAAAAGTATCAAATTTTAACTTCATACCGATGTACGTTCAATGCTCTTAACCACAGCCTATAGTCCTACATTCATGCACATGCACAAGTCCATATATTATCAGCTGTACAGTGTAGGCTACACAGACACATAACATGCATGCTCTCTTGAATACTGAACTGCACATCCTCTCACTCAAGAACATTCGTACGATCTCGCATACACGATCACATACGATACGAACCCACAAGCATACATAACAAAACAATACTCTACTGCAGCCACATTCCTCAAAGCCAAAGATCAGACGAGTGTTTGAAGACCATATTTAGACATACAGTTCGCGCATTATATCTCCGACTATGACCAAATCAGCTGCTTGCAAGGCGCGGGGGGGTGAGGGGGTACTTTTCTGAAAACATTATTCTACAGTCCCGCTGTTCGTCAAACACAGTGTTTACCAAAATCATATGTTTAAAATATCATATGATACGGTTAGTAGCGAAGTAGTCATAGCCGGAGATATAATGCGCGAACTGTACTTAGAACCTGAGATATAAATTTTCAAGTAAAAATACATTTTGAAAAATACATATTTTATGTGCAATGATGCTTTGTAACTCATCTCTGGCTGGTCGTATTTAAATTATATTATTTCAAATTAAAGCCATCAAATCACCAGACCTTTCAAGACCAAAAGGAACATACATTATAATGTGATTAGAACCGGAGATATCACAAAAACAAAAAAAATAGTTTAATTTGGAAGCGACCATAAGAAATGTACAGGGAAGAATTTTTATTTGAGTATATCTCGAGTATCCCCCCGTTGTAGCAGACCTGCATACTAAGCGAATTTCAAATGCTTAAATAACTCATTTAGACGGAGCCTCAAATCAAGTAAACTCAACTTAAATCCTAAAATGACCATATATATAACAATTTTCTCCAAAAGAATAACATGGCAAATGACTGTGCAAGTTTGCTGCTATGGAAGTGTGAAATTTAAATATAATTGCAATAATCCAGTAGATATGATCCCTCAAATGAAGCACATTTTGAAAAATAAAGTTTCATTCAGACATGTTGAGAAATTAGAAAGATATCGAATTTGATTTATGATTTATTTCCCATAAGGTCAACATTGGGACACCTGTGTTTGCCAATAGCGATATCTCGGGAACCAAAGGACATAGAGCAACAATTCAAATACAAAATTATTTGTTTTGAAGCTGAATTCAATGGTCCAAACAAGAATTTTATGATTTTTTTCTACGTAAAAAATGCCAAAAACCCATTTTAGGAGGGGTTTACCCACCCTTACCCCCTTCTAATTGTCCGATCAGGCTGGTTTTCGAACTCGTCCGAATAATTACTACTCTACTTGTCTGTGACGAATTTCATTCTGATCGGACCATATTTACGTGAGTTATCGGGCGCGCGCGCGCGCGCATACGCGCACACACACACACACACACACACACACACACACACACACACACACATATATATATATATATATATATATATATATATATATATATATATATATACAGGGTGTCCCATAACTATCTGGACAAACATATATTATAGCGTTATTCTCCGGGTCAAGACAAACACATTTTACTAGTATAGGAATATGGGTCCCTTGTTCTTAGTTTTCCGTCTGTCTGTTTGTATGTATTTTTTACAAAAAAATCCATAACTCCTAAACTGTTTGAGGTACAGCATTGAGATTTTGCAGAAATGTTAATCTTATTAAGATTAATTTTCTTTAAAAGGTATACAAAAATACCATCAACCGTTTCTAAATGGCGGCCATTTAAAATATTTGATGCCGAATTCCACGAACCCGTCAACTTTACAGAAAATTTGCAAAATACAAGAAAGTTACTCTATTTTATGTAGTTTTCAATGATACCTTATTTGTTAAGTTTGGACAAAGAATTACAGAGAAATCTTTTTTTGTAGTTCATGAACACTTTTCTTCATTTAAACCATGCTAATACTTTTTACATTTTACTTTTTACTTATAATTTTACATTTTACTTGCCTAAAACCTTTTACATTGTTTTGCATTGTTTAAATGGAGAAAAGTGTCCAAGAAAGAAAAAGAAAAGTCCAAGAAAAGTGGCCATGCACTAGAAAAAGAACTGATTTCTCTGTAATTATTTGGCCAATCTTAACAATCTTATAGTGAAAACTACATAATAGAGTAACTTTTATGCATTTTTCAAAAACATTTTTAAGTTAACGGTTTTTGTGAAATTTGGCATCAAATATTTTTAATAGCCGCCATTAGAAACGGTAGATGGTATTTTTGTATACTTTTTAACGAAAATAGGTCTTAATAAGATTAACATTTGCGCAAAATCTCAACGCGGTACCTCAAACCGTACGTAATCGGAGTTATGATTTTTTTGTAAAAACACAGACAGACGGAAAACTAGGCACCAGAGACCCATGTTCCTATAGTACAAAAATGTGTTTGTCTTGACCCGGGGAATAACGCAATATATATGTTTGTCCAGATAGTTACGGACAAACATATATATATATATATATATATATATATATATATATATAAACAAATCCCAAATATATAAACAAATATCCCCCCCTGTATATATAAACAAATTGCAAATTACGTAAAAAATTGCAAATACAGTATGGTATCAAATTAAAGGTCTGAATCTCAGAATCACTATAGTACCAAATTTAAATGTTTTACAACACTCTACGCATCGTAAACACAGATAACCTTAGAAGATTGCCCTGGAATATTTTGAGAGAAGCTGCCACCAAGGAATGGAATGCACCTGTAACGTTGTTCCCTGTGATTTGTAAACTGCTTCCTTGCTGCTTCTAAACCATTCGTAATTGGTACCATAGTAATTGTTACCATAGTACCATAGTAGTCTCATAACTTTAATTTGAAACCACTTTTGTATTTTTGCCACCACAGTAATCGTGAGATTCAGACCTTTAATTTGTATTTTTGTAGTCGACTATATTTTTGTCAACAACAGTTTAGGATTGACTTTGTTGTTATTCCTACAGACGCCACACGGATAAATTCTCTCACAAAAAAAACGAAGTTATTAGCAGAACTGCGGCATCAGCATTTTTTTTGAAAAATATTATTATAAAAATTTAACTCTTTACACCATTTTTATTTTACCCGGCCAAAAAATAAAAAAAGAAGCTGCCGAGCACTTTTTTCATGTCAAATTTTAAAGTTGAATAAAAAAGCTTTTGATTCTTTTTCATTTTCTAAAATAGAAAAAATATTTGAATTATAATTTATACGATTACCGTTCAAAAATAAAAGACTCCCCACATGCAACATTTCAACCTTTTATCTCAATCCTGGTATAAACTACGAGTTATTTAAAACGTGAACACCAACAGATTACGCGGTTCTAAACGCCGTTTTATATTCATGTTTCTATACCTGGACAAGATGGCGGCCTCTGCTTCATTTGCTGTAATGCTAGTAAGATATGCATGCTCAGTCTATTTATTCTATGTGGTCGCTGGTCATAACACCACATTCATATTTATTAATATCTTGTATCCAATATGGCGGATCAAAGATGGTCGCTCAAAATTAATACCCAAACAAAATGAAGTATTTAAGACCCACGGCGGTCTAAAATCAATGCCTCGGGGATTTGATTGGATTGGATACCATAAATAAAATTTTAAGGGGTATTTTTGGCCCTGTGAACTTTGACTTTCGATTTCCAAAATTTCCCAAGGATGCTACTCTGACATTCACCATATTCTTTCTCAGTACTAGAATCAATCATAAATTTGAGTTGGACCCTACTTCGAGGTCACATGGCGAGGCGACTGGACTAAAATCCAAGTTGAGTCATGTGCGAGGAAAGAAATAATAGTGATAATTCATTAATAAATACAAAAAACATAATTTAACGAAAAAATGACCTTGAGGAATAAATTTATGTAACCTAGCCAACACCATGCAGCTCCCTACCAATCATTATTTTTTTATAAACCCCCTAAATTTAGTGCCTAAAAACCTTGAGATCAGTAAAGTGCCTAGGTAATCGTAGACAGACTATAAGCAAAACAGATTTTCTGTGATTTACAGACTTAACGATAAGTGGAGTTACACAGTAACAATAACATGCGTTTGATGACGAGTCGGAAATGGATGATTGGTTTTTGTCAGGAAATCATGTTGTCTTTAATAGTTAAAAAGGTGTCTAATAATAATTTATTATAGAGATGCATAACATCCAACACTTTGAATAAATCAAGTAAGCTGAAAATCTGACAGGTTTTTGATGGATTTTTGAACTATCTGAAGTGGATGAATTACATACCTAATTAAATAGGTTATTAACATTTTTTATTAATAGGCTTGACAGGAAAACCTGTTCACAGAAGTGAATGTACAAAAGTAATTTCAGTTTTATATAATCCAGAACATGTACCATTTTTCATTGAGGTGGCTAAGTTTCTAAAAGCAAAAATTTTTATGTCTTTGCCAAAGTTATCTGATGCTAAAAACAATAGGTTATTTTTGGTTGGTTTTGGTTAGGCTAATATGCGGTAGCTAAGTTAATTTATAAAGAAAGTTAATTTAATTTAGTGCAGAAGTTAATTTATAAAGGATAGGAAATGTCATGCCAAAATGGGTTTGGTTTTGTTTATGTTAGGAAAAGTTTTGAAATGAGTTACGATGATTTTTAATTTAAGGATATGAGTATGGTATTGTTAAATATAATTTGTATTTCTTTTCTTTTACAATAAAATTATTCCGAAATTCCGAATTTTTTTTCGTGGAAATCGACGATTAATAATTTCTGGAATCAGATTGCCATTTCCTACATTCTGAACAATTTCAATTACAATTTTATTAATTTCATCAATTACGATTCCCGAAGGAGTGTTGGAAATAATTGTGTTATTACCATACCTAAAGATTCAAAAACCAGTATAGCAGAATGCCAAAAATTATAGGGAAAATTTGTATAGCACTATCGTCAAATATTGTGAGTGAGAGAAATTATATTTAAGACGTGCTTGTTTGTTTTATAATGCAGAACTAAACTTACAGTATTTTACCTGTTGTTGTAGAACACACACATAGAGAGAATAAAATAGGATTAATAATCTCTAAAATGCAACTGATGATATCAAGTCAGCGGGAAGTGGCCGGCGCGCGACGCGACGTCGACAGCCAGACTCAATAATATCATCAAATGTAAGCAAACACTGCTGGACCGCTGCGCTGCAGCAACGCAGGATGGAAACTGATACAGAACTGCTGACGCCGATCTCTCGTCACCTCCGTTCACGCTCACGCTTCTCTGTAAACAGTCAGCCAAACAGTGTCAACGCCGACAGCGGTGACTTCAGATAAGCTGGAACTGGAACCAGCATCGTTGGTTCGTTGTTTCGTTCCGCGACTATCAGGCCTACACTACGTTCCGGCTTCCGGCGCCGCTCCGGCGCTAGGCTTTCCGCTGAAGCAGTGTGCCCTGTCCATCTATACATTTATTTGTTTGTCCTAGAGCTATTCCTCATGAGGAACATGTTGAAGCTCGTGTGTTAGCGGTTTGAACTGGATATATTTGTTTCAAAGGAAAATGAATTACGACGATCAAGAAAGTCTCATTGATTTAACCAATTATTGTCTTTCATTCTTCCCCAAACCCAAATATCCTTTTCAAAACTTATTTTTGTAAACACTCAAGCTTCAACACCTCGGCGAGCTATAGTACTTTTTGAATATTTTTTGTACCCAAATAACTTTTTCACTGGATCTAGTAATTACCTTTTTACTAAAAATTGGTAATAATTATGAATAAACACAGCCCTGAAAAATGTTTTGTTATTTGTTATTGAAAAAACACAGGAGGCCTGTTACTTGAGCGCCTGAGCATAAGTAAAAATAGCAAAAAAATTAAACAGTACTTGACTTACAAATTTAAAATAATCATAATATTTTCTTCTATTTCTGATGAATTTTATTTTTATTTACTCAAGGATTTTTTAATCTTTTACAATTTATTTAGAGGTACCAGGTAATAAGTTAAAATTTGTTAAAGTTTTCATAGTAATGTGCTTTGTCTAATTTTAGTAAATTTATTATGTACGGTTAATTGTTTTAACTACATACTTTGTTACGATGACTCATAATTTGACTCAAAATTGTAGCCTTGCTCTATACTTTATATGATCTAGTATCTTGTGGGAAAATAGGAAAATAGTAGGAGGGAAATCTGCTTCCTGCCGCAGCAATCAATATGGGTTTTTATGGGACAAAGAGAAATCGTATAAGGAGCCATCTGATAACGTAACGTCATTCGCCTATGTCTTTTTCAGAACTCCAGGTCATGCGCAGTAGCATGATTGAGCTCACTGTCATACTGTTTCGGCGAGACTGGCAAACACAAAATTGTCTGGTTCTCCTCCTCAGAATCTTTAACTCAGCCCGAATGACCGGGGTGGGATTTCGGACCGGGGTCGTGACTATAATTGTACCCTACTACAGTAGACCCCCTCTTAACCGACCCTGACGGGACCTAGGTCGGATAACTTAAAAGGTCGGTTAAAGCAGGTAATCCTCTAAACACTGAAAAATAAAAGCTCTATTAATTTAGGGTTCCATTAAAATGATTCTCAAGCAGTTTGTGGATTATTTAGAAAATTAACTCTGATTACCAACCTATATTTTTCAAAATATTTACTATATAAATGTTACATTTTATAAACTAAATATTAGACGAGGCAACATTTTTTCTATGATGACATGTTCATATGTTTTTAACAAATTTTATGTAATGATTGTCAAAATTAGTGATGAGAAACAAGCAATCATTGCATTATTACGGATTAGGCAGTTGATTTATAGCTTCTTACTGGAGACTTAAGTCACAAAAACCCATTGCAGAAACTATGACTTTGAGTGGACTACCCCCTCTTCCCCACCCACACAAACACACAACATGCATGTTTTTTGTTTTTTCTTTACTCTACTGAAGAATTATATGATGGTTTCATGATGCAAAAAAGTACCTACTATACGTTTTAATAAATTAATGAATGCTGTATTCAAAATATTTTAACCTGGAACAAACAACCTGTGAAATTGAGCGTAAAGTTCCCTTCGTCGGATATGGGAACGGAAATGCCGCAATTCCTAGAAAAGGGCGGTTAAACCGAACTGTTGTCAAAATAGGGTCGGTTAAAACGATCTTTAATATCTGACCAGCAAGGGCGGATAATCCGATGTCAGTTAAGAGGGGGTTTACTGTAAAAACATTGGATCGCCAACTCCATGGTGCGATAACAAACCCACAACGCGCTCCCGCGTTGTATTAATTAATTAATTTTTTTTTTATAAAAAAGTTAAGACCGACTATTTAAAATTGAGAAAAATTAAATAAATTTTGTATTGGAATGGGTAAAATTCACATCCCGAAAAAATCATGAATTTGTATTTCTTACCATATTCTTGAAATTTAAATACCATAGGCCTATGCCGGTTTTAGAGATTTATATACATCAGATAATATAAATAGGTGATCGAATAAAGTAGCCTAATTTTACTTATGGCTGTACGTATAGAGGCAATATTTCCTGTGATGAACATTTGGTAAATCAAATATAAAATTACTACTTTGATTGAATTTTTAGTAGTTTTGGTTTTAACTAGCAAGTTTCCTCGCCTATATTTCTACTAACTCCAAATGTTTTTTTAAATACAGTGTGTTTTTTTAACGCAACCCAAAACATTATTTTATCAGTGAAGGATCATTCCCTCCCAAGATCCCCAGATTTGACCCCACTATATAATTTTCTTTGGGAATTCATAAAAAGCAAGGCCTATGAAAACAATTCATAGGATATTCAGCACCTCAAAACAAACAACAAATTTAATGCAAGAAATTAAATACATACCTTGCAACACATGTTCAGGAATTAGATGGAGAGAGCACAGATTTGTAAAAATGCCAATGGCGGATTGTTTGAACACATAATGTAAACTAAGTGTGATCAAACTTAAATTACAGGTTGTATAAATTGTAAAGATCATCAAAAGGAGCTGTCATTTCATATTTATTTGTGCATTATTCAATCTTAAAAATGGGTTGCGTTAAAAAAAAACACCCTGTATATTACCACTAAAGAGATCTATACCATTACACATTCCTTCTTCGCAAAACCACTTTTATCATATTCTTTTAAGAAAAAAAAAATTAAATCAAGTCATCGTAAGCTTTTATTCCAGCAGGGAATCACTTCGCGCAGAACCAATAGCAATGCCGCGGCGTTCTCTTACGATCAGCCAGAGAAAAATAGATAAAAATACATGTTTTAGTTTGGCTAATAGGCGATTCTATTCTGCTTTTAAAAATTACAAATTACTAGTACAGTATATGTAGCAACAAAGCTTGCTAGACAACAAAGTATTTCAGAAGAAATGTTTAGCATACTTACTTGATACTTAATGTCTTTTCCATAACGTCATCAGGCTTTTTCCCTCTTATGTAGAGAGCAGGGAGGGGGCCAGGGGGTGATTGATAATTGAACTGTGGGGTTTCACTGAATTCAAACAATTATTTTAGACCGTAAAACTTTCTGTAATTGAAAACTGTTTTAGTTCACTCTTGAATTTATTTACATGGTATATTGTTCTAATTTCAACAGGGAGTGTGTGGAAGATTTTTCTGCCAAAGCATCTGGGTTTCTGTTCATCAATGACAACTAGTGGATCCGAGCGCATGGAATCGTGCGCTACTCTAGCAGAGCGATAATTCAAATGGCGACAAATTTAAAACACAATCATGCTAACACGATCCGTCTTGAGGGTTATGTTTACACAAATTAAAAAATAACAGCAATTAAATTATCCAGCTGATCAAAATGTAAACAATTGTTCTTCATAAGGATAACATGGGAACTTTAAAAGCCAATGGGGCAGAGCCCAAGGGACTTTTTCAAAAATGTAAGGCCAGTTTGCAAATCTACGCGACACGCTCTTTCCAATGAGCCGTCAATGATCAAAATCGGTTAAGAAATGACGGAGGAGTTCATAAGACAAATTTCGTGTTGGCGTATTAATTATATAGATTTGTGCTGCTCTAATAAAGTATTCTTAAATTGAGGATTATGGTCGCGTGAATTGTTGATAAAAACTGATAAATAATTTTTAACAGAGATTTACAGTTCACAAATGAAGAGACATTGTGTTGATAAAATTCCAAGCTCTTTAAAAGAATTCTCTGCAGTGTGTTTGATACGGGGCAGTCTAAGCATAGTTCTCAGTGTACTTTTTGCCAAATGAAGTTTCTGTCATGTTACCTTTAGTGGCTCCCCACACAACTATACAAAATAGGAGACGTGCGACTCAAGCAAGTAGTGGCACACGCTTTTTAATAGGCCTAAGTCATTTAAATTACCAATTTAAAGCCAATTTTCCATAATTTTGAACACCTGCTTGCTCCAGTCGATACCACCGTCCAAACTCATCCCTAGAAGAACTAGTGAATGATCATGACCCAATTCTGATTCATCCAACAGTAAGACTGAAATCTTATCTAATTGATGCTGCCCTTGTCTCAATTGGAAAATCAAATATTTGGCTTTGTCTGATTCAATTTGAGCTTGTTTTCTTCAAAGATATGAGCAAAGTTGTTGATTTAAAAACATTTTTGATTTCTAGAATGTCACATCTTTGTTTTTGGTGACCAGTGTTGTGTCATTTGCAAAAATGAATAGATTTTCATTTGGTGTTATTTTAGTGAAATCATTAGTGTACAATTTTAAAGGATGTGCCCCAGGATGGAGCCTTGGAGATCCCTCTCTCGACAATTTTGGATTTCACACTTTGAATTTGGTTTCATGTGTGATTTCCATCAGTTGTTTTCTACTTATAAGATATGATTTTAGCCAATTCAGTGCAAGGGCCTTTGATTCCTGTAATATCTATCAAATACTGCTTACTATATTTTAAGTTTGTTTTCATGAAAAATGAAAACATGCAGTGTATGTTACGTTCTCATGATTTAAATAAACTCATTTTACTTTACAATAAATGCTTGATATTTAGTTATTACAACTCCAAGACAAGCCAATTTGCACAACAGGATTTTTGGACCGGCACAGTTGAAGACTCTCGATAGGTCGGGAAAGCAGTTAACCATCTCACCTCCCTCGGCCGCATCAATACACTTTTGAAAATCAATTAACGCTAAATTGGTGGATTTTTTACCAAAAGCCATACTGTCTATCACAAAGTAGATGGTTTTCTTCTAGATATCCAGCAAAATGATTGGCCACCGCCGCTCAAAAGTACATGAAGTAGTTCTGGGGTGGAAGTAAAACACACTACTTGATAAAAATAAATATTATTATTGCGCTTAATCCTACGGCCCCATCGGCAGGGGCAGCCGCTTGTAGTCGACCTTCCTACGGCCCCATCGGCAGCGGCAGCCGCTTGTAGTCGACCTTCTCCAGCTGGACGAGCGGCCGCAGCTGCTCGGCGAACAGCCGCATGTCCTCGGCGATGGCGTCCTGCCCCAGGGGCGCCAACACGCTCAGCTCTACCAGGTACGACTGCGAGATGGGCTCCATGCTCTCCGGCGGCTTCGGCTGCACCATCTGCCCGAAATAGTTATTTATGTATTAAGAGCGTTTGAGGTTGTAAACAATGAGTAAAAATAAAGACTTTTAAAACAGCAAAAATACGATTTAATGAATACATATTTTACCTTATAAATAATAGAAACACGAATTCGTCATCATTTAGTACATCCATTGTAGCTGAATGCGCCAGTTTGAAGTTATAATCAAAAGGGAGCGCTGTAGCGTGCCGAGTAACAATGCAATCAGCTGACAAGCGTGAAAGTAATCACGTGGCGAGGGCAAAAGACTTTTGTGCTCACTCCAAAGACTTTCAAAGACTTAATTGCTCGCTCCTCAGTAAACAGCTGTTTTGGATTGGTTTTCGGTGCGTGAACTGACCCTTTACGCGTGGTTGTAGGAAAAATTATTTTTTAGTAAATTTCCGCTATTAGGAAGAAGCGATTACTGCAGGTCTCATGAGTTACCGTAATAACAATAACGTTATGGGATCAAAAACACTTTTTGTTTTATATGTCAAAAACACTATTCAATTTCATGTAGGCCTATATATCTATATATCAATATATCTAAGTCTGAAAGCACAATAGGCCAACTCTAGTTTTAAATTACATGATTTTTGTTGGTAAGGCAGTTGTCAATAGGCACCCACAACGAGTGTGCGGTCGGCAAACTTCTAAAAATTAGGGAAAATATCCCCATGAAGACACAGGATGTTAGTTTTTTTCTGCAAAATATTGGGTACAGCAGAGACTGTTATGTGTTATGTGTATTATAGGTGTTTTTTTATGAATGTTAAGTTTTTTCAATTGACGCTGTTGAAATTCCAGCATTTCAACAAAAATTGGAAAGACAGCTCAATAACTTATACTATTGCGAGAGAAGCCCAAAATATAACAGGTTTGACAGTAACAGTAAATGATAGGGCATGGAAACTTGGTAAATCAAAGAACTACTAAACCACATGTCACATGTTTAAATCCCAGTCAAGGCAACTGATCAGGAAACAGTTTCCCCTTGACCCTTGAAAACTAGGGTCTGTTGCGAGCCTCGTGATTAGCGTAATGAACTTCAATTCAAGAGGTTGCTTGTTTAATTCCTGAAATGTCCACAAAGATAAAGAGAGATTTGGCCCCTCTATTTTTTTTCCTTTTTAGTATTTCTGTCTATAAAATGCCAATGATAGTTGACAGAAAAAAAATTGAAACTGTTCAAACTCATTGAAATTGTTGTAGTGGGCCCACAGCATAAGAGGACAAAGTTTCTTTGTGGGCAAGCAAATAATAGAATGGTATAAGCTTTCGAACTTCTTAAGATCAATTTGCTAACAAGACCCAAGTAAGGGAGTACCTTAAATATTTTAGAGACCGTGATCTTCATACGGCCCTTACGGAACATGTAACCACGAGCCGTATATTCAAAGTCAAGTCGGCAGCCCAGCTCTGTGAGAAACTCTACGACAGTGCTGCTGGTTCCAATATCAATACTGTTGCGGACGATTGTAGGCCGAGACTTATCACCTGAAACAAGCGCCGGAGTTAAATAATGTTGAAGATAACAAACCTACTTACAATGTTTCAAGTCATTGTCAAAATATAAAGAAAGTGAGGGTTAAGTCCGTACCCACTGCTGCAATGTTTTTCCACATGTTTTGTTTTGTAAGTGATAAGTGGTTGAAGGTAATGTGGATAAAGGGGGTCTTGAGCACAAAAAGGTAGAGGAGATATGGCTGGAAAATTTTTACCCGCTTCTGAGGCAAGTGATAAATCAACTAATAAGTATTATATAATTTTATATTTCAATATTTTCAAATTTGTCCGTGCTAAGATTAGGATCTTATACAAATTCTGTACAAATCTAGAATTATGGATGTTAAGGTATCAAAAGCTGCTTCTTTCAAATGTTTTGGATCCTATTCATCTCAATATTGAGAAATCTGGAAAAGTAGAAATAAATTAATCTATCTATTTGTATGGCAGAGACTTTAGGAACCTACCCCCTCCATCCACCATGCTTATGTGATTGCTCCAAACTGCCATGCACACATAAAATTTGTAATTCGCTGGTAAAAACCTCGCAGCTGCTGTGGGTAGGGACTTCTCACCCACATTCTAGGTCAAGCAGGATAACTGCTCCTGAGCAATTACTCTTGAATTAATTATTTTAATACTGTGCCTGTGACAGCGTGGACTTGCTTTATTCTTTACTAAATTCGTATGTTGGTTTATCAAAAAACGGTTTAGTACTTGAGCTGAATAGTTTTACAAATAAATTGCAAAAAAATACCAACGAGCTCAACATTATTTTATAAAAAAATTTACTAGACTGACAACTCTTTCTCATTCGGTAGGCTAATTTAATATTACACTGGATTCAGCCCTTGCTTTTGCATATCAACTACTGCAAGTTGCATATTAACTATGACACTTAAACTACTGTTTGTTTTGCCACACTTTTACCCTTATGATAATAAATGTTGAAGACATCATGCTTGAACATTTTAAATTTTCTGAAATATTCTTTATAAAAGCAAATAATTTTAAATAGGCCTAGTTCATATTTATTCACTCACAGCCAGGCCTGGTCTATGTTTTTTACTGCATACTCAAACCTGATCATTTCCCAATTACTCTTAATCCCTTTTCTCAGAGATTTTAATAAATAGTCAAAAGATAAATCCATCGTCGCCAGTACCTGTCCCCAGTTCGGGTTGGCCGATGTACCGCAGCTGCCAAGGCATCTCGGGGTAGTCCATGGCCCTTCGGACCCGCAGCATCAGGCTGGCCTGCAGCTGGGCCGTCGTCCCTCCTGCAATACCCAATTGTATCAAAATTGCCCCATAAATTGTAATTTTAAGACAATAAGACACAAGTAGATTTAAATAACATTAGCTATAATAACTCAAATAAATCTTTTTAGTTTGGCCTCTAGCCAATAGTACAATAAAGCACTTATTATGTTAGTAAAAATCACAAAAATATTGTTTGACGGTATTATTACATAACTCGATAACGTTTGGACGGATTTTAATGATTCAGGTGTCAAATTAAAGGTATTTATAAATAGATTTGTCAATAAATCTCAGAATTTCAAGAAAGGGCTTCACTTGAGTACATAGAGTAAACGACTGAAGTTTTGGATCAGTGGCGCTATCTGTCGACACTAGATCAAACTCAATTCACTTTTTTTACAACTAAATATATGAACATGGTTTCAAAATCGTACTTAAGGTCAACCACAGATTGCATTAATGCAAGCAAAGTTGCAACCAGATAATAATCTAGTTAAATTAGTTATTATAATAGTAATAAGATGCTTATCTGTTGTCTGTCATCTTATCGGTTTGTAATAAGCCTATTTAATGAACTATTTAAATTTCGTTCCCAACTAAAAGGTGGGGATATACATATACTTTACGTGGTAGTAAGGGTTTCGTTGGGAAGAATTTTTATTTGTAATACAGCCAATTTGATTTATTAAGATGTAATACCGTAGATCAAATGCTGGAGATGTAAAAGATATAAGATATAATAGTCGTTGCCAGGTTAGAAGGTACCTTTGATACTTCTTAAGACCAGGAGACAGTACTGGCTGCATGGTTTAACCGGAATATGAGTGAAGGAAGACATTAGGACAGTTGTGGTATGATTTTGTAGTCCTTTTACTGACTAAAGCCGGCAAGACATACTTTTTCTGATTCAATGTAACATAAATAAATCAATTTCAGTGATAATTTGCATTCTGATAGGTAACTATGAAATTTATCCTTGTCCTTTACGTATGCAGAGAAAAGTATTTTGACTTACTAAGACTAAAACACATCTCGTGATCATGGAACGTTTCTGGTCCGGAGTCTACATTATCACATAGACCTCGAAGTCGATGAAGTAAAACTTCTACAGCAGAATCTAATACGCTGCCTTGTAATAGATACTCTTGATTAGGTATGATGTTCCCTTTCAATGCTGCTGTTAAATTATCCAAGGCTGTTGGTGGCTGCGACATATTCCAGTCCTGAAATGGTTTAGAGAAAATATAATTATTTAGGATATTTCTTTGGTTTTGTAATCACTAAAAGGTTTAAAAGAAAAAATTACCAAACATGACATAGAATATATTTTTAATTTTTTTTCAAAATTCAAAATAAGCAAAACCAAACTTTTTATCTTGTTTCAATGGCGTGTTCAGTACTATACTAGTTATAGTGTTACTTGTTGTTAGCATGATGGACAATATAAATTAATTGAGCATGTAATTTTTTGTGCAAAAATGTCATGTGTTGAGCAAAAAGAGCATGATAAAAAAATAGAAGAAAGGAGATTGAAGGAGGTTGCCAGAAACAAAAATATAATAAATGTAATAAAATAAACATAAAACTTTTTCCCATCCGTGCCTTGCAGGCACATCGGATTTTGTAACCTACATGTATTTAAAAAAAATATGATTTGAATTGAATTGTTCAACTAAGTTGGCCATCTAGTGGATATTTTGTTGTTCTTAACCAAATAGAGCCAAGTGAGCAATCTAACTGAAATGTAATCGTGTTTTTTCAGTGGTTTCTGCTCATTCAACTGGTTTCATTAGTTTTAGAAACCAAAACTAAAAGAAATGTAAGACAAAGAGGAAAGTTTGGTACCGTATTTATCTAAAACCTTTTACTTGCCATCCAAGGGCACAAATTCATATTCGAGAGTAAAAAAAGATTTACCTTCAGTCCTGAGAGGTGAGGGGTATTGTGGTTATTGTTGTTCACTTAAAGTAAATAATAAGTGGCTGACAATGAAATTTCCAGGACCGTACGGTTGTTGTTTGTCCAAACATCTAGGGCATTAGATTGTTCAGGATCAAACTTAATTCTCACTGATCGCCAGCATTTCAAAACGGTAAATGTTCACTTTACGGTACTACCTCCGAAATTGAGAAATTTTTTTTTCAAAATGTAGGAAATCACGCCCTGATTCCAGAAATGATAGTCGTTTTCCGCGGAAAACGTCGGAAAATGCCGGAAAATCGGAAAAACGGAAAAATATTTTTTGGCTTGGAAGTAGGTCATGTGGGTACTCAAATTAATCGGGAGAATGAGCTGAACAAGAATATGCAAGAATTTTCAAAATCAGATGGATAATAACGGAGTTATGGCCGGAAAAGTACCGGAAAAGTCATAGATTTGCACAAAATGGGTTAGTTTTAGGTGAGTTACGCTAAACTGTGGGATCTAAGGTTAGGTTTGGTTAGGTTAGGTTAGTTTAAGTTAGGCTAGACTATGTTAGGTCTAGTTAGGTTATGTTAGACTACTTATGTTAACTTAGGTTTGGTTTGATTTGGTTAGATTAGGTTTGGTTAGGTTTTATTGGATTTGGTTATGTTTTATTAGGTTTGGTTAAGTTAAATTAGGGTTGGTATTGTTAGATTAGGATTATAATATCACATTCTTACTTTACCAACCTTATCCATACCTAACTTTAACGTTTTAAACCAATCCTAATGTAACATAAAAAATAATGCAACTTATCACAACCTAACATAACCTAACCTTACCTAACCTAACCTAACCAAACCAAATACAACCTAAACTAACATAACCAATCCCTATCTAGTTTATTCCAGCCAAATCCATCTTCATATAACTTTAACAAAAGTTGGTTTATCAATGTTTATGTTTTTTGGCTTTATCTCGACTATTGTACGTCATATCATGAAAATTATTACAGAATGTTGTTCAGCGTGTAATTTCCTTTAATTTGAGTACCCACATGATATGTTTTAGACAGTTTGTTTTCGGCTTTTCCGGCGCTTTTCCGGCCGTATCTCCGTTAGTATCCAACGTATCTTGAAAATTCTTACATATTCTTGTTCAGCTCGTTCTCCCGATTAATTTGAGTACCCACATGACCCATTTTTTGAGTGAAAATCTTTTTCCGGTTTTTCCGATTTTCCGGCATTTTCCGACGTTTTCCGCGGGAAAAAACTATTATTTTCAGAATCAGCGCGTTATTTCCTACATTTTGAAAAAAAAAATTTTCAATTTCGGAGGTAGTACTGTAAAGTGAACATTTACCTTCAAAACTAATTGACTAGCCAGTCACTAGTCAATAGTGAAAAGTAGTTGATTTTCCCATCAGTACTCAATGCAAGTGATTACTGATGGTGACTGTAAAATTTATTTTGAAACTGGGCTCAGAACTTAGCCTACAAAAAACAATCTTACAAATTATGTAAAGAATTTTTCGATAACCTACCTTAGTGTCCATGTTTAATAAATCAATAGTAGGCCTATCACTCACTACTTGGCTAGAAAAACCAAAACTAGGAAGTGTACCTTTTTTAGGGAAGTTCAAAATTTGTTTAAATTTTACAACTTGCCATCCAGGGATTAAAATTCAAATCTGGAAATATAAAATAGTGAGATAGTATTAAATAAAATGACATTTCATTACCGAGGATGTTGTTTTGTTTATTGCTTATTTTTTACCGGTACGGCACCAGAGTGGCCACCACAAGAATTGCTTCCTCTCGAACTAATCCAAGTCGATTACCGTGGCTATACCTATAATTAATTGAAGTCTCGTAATTTCAAGTTGTTTCGATTATAAAAGAAAATATATTGGTATAAGTTTTATTACGCAAGGATCCTTATAATCTTTAAGATGATCATTATATCCTCCATCATTAACGTCCATTATATCCTGGATAATTCCTATTATACATTTTTTGTAGGATGTTTTTATCCTTGGTGTAGGTTTTACCATAGATAAAGGGATACTTTGTATCCCTTTATCTATGGTTTTACATTTTAAAATCTACATATTTTGCATCACTACAGTCAACTACAGTAATATCACAGTTTGAATCAAATTGAATGTTGACCTTGATAATTTGTTTTCAGCCAAAAAGTTCTGGTTTGAATAGTTGATAAATTAGCTCAACTGCTCAACAACGGGGTCAAAACTTTTAATGATAGGTTTTACATTATTAATTGCTATTTAATTATTCCCAAGAATCATATAACGTCCAGACGCAATATCTTATGTAACTACGGTCCACGGTCAACGGCCTTTCCCTCCTTCTTCCCTCCCTCCGGTAGGGGAACGTCCCGTTCTCAACATTGTTTCCACCTAATTCTACTGACTCACTAGCTGTTCGATCAAACCAATACCGGGACGTAAGCGTCACATATTTTAAATTAAAAAAAGCTATTTCATAACGTCCAAGTTGTATCCTAAATAAGCTTTGGTTATTTGATGAATTAACAAATATTCACCTTGATCTCTTGATATTCTTACCCTGGACGGTCTGTAAAAGCGATTTTATTAATTTAAAATAAGGCCTTTTGACATTATGGAAAAAAGAAACCTCAACCTTATGCAATATGGATGTCCTGAACTAGCTTTTTCTTAATAATTTAACATAACGTCCTTGGAAATTTTTTATTCGGACGTTTTGAAATAAAACGTCCCAAAAAAACGTACTTTATATACGTACTTTATATAGTACGTTCTGCTATATAAAGTATTTTATATAGCAGTGCAGGCCGTAAGGGTATGAGAATGTTACTCTTTGCCAATTTATGCTTTTGATTTTGATTTATTATGCATGCAGTGTCGCACTGTCGCATGCAATCTCAGCTGTAGATAGTTAGTGTCGTCTGCAATAAACATCTTATTTTTCCATCAATCTTATTGTTAGATGAAAATTTTGAATATAATTAAAAGTAAGTGTCAACGAAAGTATTTAATTAGATCCTTATGTAAATATTGTTTTGTTTGGTGTGGCATATGATATTCATGCTGCGGTTTAAGGACCGGTTAACCTAATTGTTATTGCAATACTGCAGTGCGACAGTGGGTAGGCCCTAGTTGTGCATTTTCCATGAGTGATAGGCCATAAAAATATTGTTTTCCAAGATGTAGGAAACAACGTTGATTTTGAAAAGTGCAGTAGTTTTCTGTGCAAAGGAGCGGAAAATCTTAATAGCCTAAATTGGAAAATCCTGAAAAAGTAAAATTATTTCATTTAGCATTTCATGGGTTACCACAGCAAGCTGAACAAGGATATGCAAATATTTTTGAGATCTAATGTGTAAGAACAGAGAAACAGCATGAGAAGTGTCAGGTAACTTATTCAAAAGTATGTCATGTGGGTACTCGAATTAACAAAAATTGAGAGCTTAACAAAAATTGAGAGCTGAACAATAGTCTGAAAGAATTTCATGATATAGGCCTACGTTAACAGAGATAAAGCCTAAAAGTTTTATGTAATGCCTACTTTAATATTGATGTTTTTTTTAATTCGATTTAGGTAATTGTACACTTTACGGTACTCCTCCCGAAATTGAAATTTTTTTTTTCTAAATTTAGGAAATAATGCCCTGATTTCGGAAATGATAGTCGTTTTCCGCGGAAAACGTCGGAAAAACTGGAAAACTTTTTTTTATGGAAATAGGTCATGTGGGTACTCAAATTGATCGGGAGAATGAGATGAACAAGAATATGCAAGAATTTTCAAGACACGTTGGATATTAACGGAGATGCGGCTGGAAAAGCGTCGGGAAAGCCGAAAACAAACTTTGTCTAAAACATATGATGTTGGTACTCAAACTAAAGGAAATTTCACGCTAAACAACATTCTGCAATCATTTTTATGATCTGACATACAATAGTCGAGATAAAGCCAAAAAACATAAAAATTGATAAACCGACTTTTGCTTAAGTTATATGAAGATGGATTTGCCTGGAATGAATTAGGCTAGATAGGGATTGGTTTGTTTTAGTTTAGGTTCTATTTGGTTTGGTTAGGTGTGGTTAGGTTAGGTTGGGTTGTGGTAAGTTGCATTAGCCTATTTTAGGTTACATTAGGATTGGTTTAAGGCGTTTAAGTTAGGTAAGGAAAAGATTTGTAAAATAAGAATGTGATATTATAATCCTAATCTAACAATACCAAACCTAATTTAACTTAACCAAACCTAATAGCCTATAACATAACCATATCCAATATAACCTAACCAGACTTAATCAAACCAAACCTAACATAGTCTAACATAACCTAACTAGACCTAACATAGTCTAACCTAACCTAAACTAACCTAACCTAACCAAACCTAACCTTAGATCCCACAGTTTAGCGTAATTTATCTAAAACAAACCCATTTTGTGCAATCTATGATTTTCCCGGCACTTTTCCGGCCATAACTCCGTTATTATCCATCTGATTGTGAAAATTCTTGCATATTCTTGTTCAGCTCATTCACCCTCATGACCTACTTCCGAGCCAAAAAATATTTTTCCGTTTTTCCGATTTTCCGGCATTTTCCGACGTTTTCCGCGGAAAATGACTATCATTTTCGGAATCAGGGCGTTATTTCCTACATTTTGAAAAAAAGAATTTTCAATTTCGGGAGGAGTACCGTAAAGTGTACAATTACCTTAATTTAAAATAGTTACGGTATGTTAGGTTAGGTTAGGTTACAATGGGTCTGCCACACTCACGGGTCACCTTACTTCGTAGTGGCAACTTATTATAAGCTATCTATCCTTAGCTACCACATAGTAGCTGAACTAACCAAATAAAACACAAATTGATGGCTTTTTCGACACTTTTCCACCTGTAACTCTGTCTACAGGCATTGGCATTAGGTCTAAATGCAAACTTTTCTTATTCTTTTTGAGCTCGCTCTCTGTCAATTTGAGTACCAGTATCCACATGACCTTCTGTACTTTGGGGACAACAATTATTTTTATGATTTTTCCAAGGGTCTTCTGCCCTTCTCCCTGTAAAATTACTTTTATTTCCAGAAGTGGCGTATTATTTCCACATTTTGAAAAAATGTTTATTTTCTCTGTCATGGCAAATGCACAATTGTATGCCAAACTTTAAAATTACTACATTGATTATTAAGTATTGTGACGTTTTATTTTATAAGTTATGGTTTGAATATGAAATTATTCCTGTACTTTTTCATCATATTTAACTTGTTTAATATGGCTGAATAGGCCTATTGGTAACAGTCATTGACTGTGTACTGCTTTAACTCATAGCCCATTTAGAAAGAGTGAAAAGCCCTAGCATAGCTGGCTTGGCACATTTACCTCTGAGATATTGTGCAGTCCATGGAAGGAATAGGTTTGCTTAGTACTGGAAAGGTGTTACACGATCAGTTGGCCTCGCCCCTGAAAGAAGAAAGAAACGTTTCCAAACCATCCTCCAGGTTCTTTCAAGGATGTCTCACCCTCTGACCCCCTGATCTCATGGGCACTCCCATTCAAGAATCACCTCCTGAGATTCCTTCTTAAAGTGGTCTCAACCTGGTCAGTTCGCCCTCCATACTGGCAGACCGCAAGAGTTGGCCTGGTTAGGGTTTCCCCATCCCCTCCTTCATGTACAAGCCAGGATGACCCACTACTCTCGGTATCCAAGCTTATCCGGGGGGTATCAGTTCTCAAAGAGACAAGGAAGAAGGAGACCAATGTTAAACAGGAAGCTGGTCTTTCTGGATAGCTATATTAATCAGGTTAATGGGGCTATGAAGCATGAGAGGGATGAAAATTAAAGGGAAATGTAGGAGGCCTTTCAATGTTTCTATGGCAAACGGCAGTCCTATTACAATATATTTACAAAATATATTGTAATAGATTCCTATTATCATGGTCCTATTATCATGGTCTGTGCCACTACTCATACTCTTCATAATTCTCTTAACCCATGAGCTGGCGCTTCGCCGGTAAAACGTTAGAGGGCGCATGCAGAGTTTTATTCCGGATCTCTAAGCCATTTTACCTTTTATATAACGAAATATTGTATTTAAATGTTGACAAACGTCATTTGGCATCCCATTTCATCGATGATACAATGAATTGTTCAACTTAGGAGGTGTATTTTATATCACTTGACCATAGTAAGAAATTTTCTAGTATAAAATAGGTATTACTGTCTGTGTTACCGGATAGGGCGCTCCGCAAACTCAGACGGCAACACTGAATTGCAAATAACAAGGTACCAAGGGGGGGTTGGGTGTATAAATAGCTTTAGGGGATTCCTGGATTGAGGCGTACCGTATGAGGTACGGAGCTGGACACGACTACCGACACCCAGTATGCCTGTTTATTTTATTAAAAAAACACATCCAGAGGAAAACTCCGCAAGCACCCGCTCGAGGGTTAATGGTGATGTAAAAATTGTAATGTTTAAAACTCTAAAACATCTAGCCTTTTCCAGTATAATCATATGGTAAAATGACCAGCTGTTATAAGTTTTGAGAGTTACTATTTCATGACTCCTAATTTAATAGACTTAACAATACAATGACAGTTTCTAATACTAGTATCTGTCAGAGAGACATCTAACTCTCTCACAATACTTAAGCTTGCCAAGAATGATATTTTCTCTTGTTATTTAGTAAATTTTGTAATTTTGATTAGGCTTACTCATTAAATGTTATGGTGCAACCAGCATCTTTTGTGTTAGTTGCATAAGCTAGTCAAACCAGTGTGAATTTTCCAAAAGAGCTTCTCAGAAATATAGCTCAGGTGCTGCCTCAATACCTGGAAGCCCACTGCTCACCCTTGATGTATGCTGATGACACGACCCTGCTAATTGCAGCAAAGACTCCAGAAGACTTGTCAGTGAACTCATTCATTGCACTCAATATGGCATATCAATTCTGTCATAACAATGGCCTAGCGGTGAACGCCAACAAAACAAAGCAATTAAAATTTGGCAATAAACAGGATGACATAGAAACAATGCCCGATATGGAAGTTGAAGACTATACCAAGTTCCTTGGTGTAAAAATTGACGGACAATTATCGTGGAATCATCAAATTGACACTCTCTCCAAAAAGCTCAACACCAGTCTCTATGTTCTGAAGAGAATAAAATACTCAAGTGACGAAGCCACCACAAAGACCGCATACCATGCCCTATTTGAGTCTCACCTCACATACGGCCTTGGAGCCTGGGGAGGAACCACAGCTGGAAACCTTAAACAGATCCTTCCTCTTCAGAAAAGAGCCATCCGAATTATCAAAGGATTAGATTCAAGAGAAAGCTGCAGGCAATATTTTACAGAACTTAACATACTGACTGTCGTAGCTCTATACATCAAGGAGGTGATTCTCTATGTGGATGGAAAACCTCTTCTAAAGGGGTCAGACATCCACTGCCATAACACCAGGCATGCATCAAGTTACCAGCTACCACATCACCACAGTGCACTGTACGAGAAAACACCTTCTTACAGTGGAAGGAAGTTCTGCAACGCACTTCCAGAAGATGTCAGAAATCAAACAGGAAAAAAATTGAAGATCGCCCTCACCAACTGGCTGACAAGAAACCCAACAACACCCCCCAACGACATGGTTTTTTTGGGGGGGTTTTTACTCCCTGGATGGGTTCCTGAAATGGAAGCAAAACCTCCACAAATACTAATGTACTTTATTGAAACTCTAATGTAACTCTAATGACGCCATTACAAATCTTTATGTTTTGTTAATAAAGTGATTTTGATTTTGATTTTGCCTAGGGGGCTGTTCCTAAATTATTATGCATTGTTAAAATTGGCCTTTTTAGATCCCCTCCCCCCTTGTAACAGACCTGTAAAATTTACCTTTGATTGTAAAGCTCGATAATCAATGCAGTCAGGGGTGCCCATCCCCCCCAAGCCTCATGGCGCCCTCCCCCCAGAATTGGCTAACCACTCCCCCACAAAATTAGACATCCCTTTTCCCAAAATTTTCGAGTTACCCACCTCTACCCACCTTTTGATCTAAAGAATTTGATGTTTCCTTTATATCCAAAATATTATTTATTTTTGAATCCCTACGTAATTTGAGTTTAACTAATTTTTCTTGTGACACGACACATCTGAAAAGCATAACTTTTCAACATTGTTGCTTTTGTGATTTCAGATTTTACTTGCATTTCATCGAGGACAGTTACAAAAATGACATTAGAAGCTTTAGACAAAGTCCCCAATGTCGAGATAGATCCTAGTGGTGTATTTAAATACATTCTTATAAGGGTATATGCCAAGCAAACTCCAGATGGAAATGAACCATCCAAAATGATTGTTCGTGGCAATGCAAGAGGACCTTATCATGGTAAGGATAAGTTTTAATTTGGAACTATTTTGTTATTTTTCAATTTCCATTCATGTTGAGCAGGAAATTTTTTAATTTTACTGAGATAAATTTTTAGAATTTTACTCTCAAACACTCAAACTCCTTCAACTTTAGAGGTGCTGTTAGGAGAGATTCTTTCTGCATGGAAAGTTACTATTGAATAAAAACTGTCGATTAGTTACTAGCAGTCATAGTCAGCTATCTATGAGCAATGATTTTGTAACATGCTATCAGGTTTTAGAGACCTCGACAGCAGCACACTTCCAAATAAAATATATTGAGGTATAATCAATGAGCTCTAAATAGAAACCGAGAGAACACTTGACACCTGAAGTGAAGTGTGAAGCCAAGACACAATTTGGCCCACCATAGCCATAGCATGGCTGTGGAGGTGAATTATATTTTGCCCATCTGAAATACATGCACCAAACCAAAATTTGTGATTAAACTTGGTTCTTACGCTTCTGATTGAAGTTTGCTACGAAAAGTGTGCATTAGACCTTTTAGCATTCCAGGTGGTTGAGTGTAGTTCTCCCAACACTGGCTTTAATGACAGCAGTGCTACGGAGACACTCACAGCACAGAATATTTCTATTCTGTACCGGCTGGGTATGATTATCAAAGTGTTGTTTGAAGTAAAGGAAGATAATAAGAACAAACTTTTCCTTTTAACATGATAAATAACGGGGATGAATTTCAGTAAAAGTTTATCGGAAGAAAGTGTTAAAATATCAACTAACACATCAATAATCTAAATTAAAAAAAAATTAATTGTTCTACTGTTAGTCATTTTATTATGTTGTAATATTATTGATTACAACTTTCCTACCACTTCAAATTAAAAATACTGTTAACATTAGTTTCTAGTTTCTTTTTTTCTTACTCATCATTATTTCTGAAGTATACAATATATCTCTCACTGTAAAAACAAGTATATTTCGGGTTTTAATCTAAATCCACCCTCAGATTTTAAAAACAACTTAGTTAATAAAACAATGAACATGTGTTTTGTTGTATGATTTTAGAAATCTTTAATATATATTTTAGTAAGTAGAAATAAATTAGCAGAAAAATTACATTTAGATGTAGTTAGATGTTGACTTATATTATACGATGATGGATTTGCCATGGCATTGGATTTTCAATACTTTTTGATTACCTCTTTAATTAAAGGGATGAACATTGGGCTGATTCAAAGAAGAGTGTAGGCTTCCACGGTCGTTTTCACAAGATGTTAAATTCTAGTCTTCTGGGAAAGACCGTGATGTATTGTTGAAAGTTTCCGCCCACATTTCGGAGACATTACAGTACTCCATCTTCAGGGCGAAAACGTAGTCGCGCACAACACAACAACTACTTTATTGGGCTTTTTTACTTTATTGGAGTTTTTTTTATTGCCAATAACCATACAAGCTGCTGCTTTTGTTTCTTCTTTTTTAGTAATATTCATGGTAAATTATGTTTGTTTCTGCCCATTGAGTCTTGTGCCCTTAGTCAAATACTTGCTCACCTTTTTTTTGTGTTAACATAAGACTGCAAACATTACTTCCGCATAATTTTGAGTACCGTATATCTATATCAAAGTGTCATATTTTAGCTTTTGGTTGAATAAACTAAACAATATTGTATTGTACATTTTTACATTTTTAGGAATTTGTTCTGCCTTAGTAACTTTCATTCATGGTTTCTCTCTAGTAAGATCAATAGTACTTTGCGATGAAGATGTAACCACACACTTAATTGATCTCTGACAACTATTTTATGGACATTTTTAAAGTTTAGAGTTGTGTTGATTAAAAATGTGAAATATGTTACATTCTGACATTATGACAGTTTGGAGCCATGCTTTACAAGCATTTCTTCCTGTTAAGTTTTAATAACCCACTCGAAAGGTTAAAAGATTGTAATGGTTAAAAGATTATAATGGAAGGTTTATTCATTGTTATGCCTAAGACTAAGTTTAGACCACCAAACATTAGTGATTTAGTGAGTCGGTGGCGCAGTTGGTAGCGCACTCAGCCTCGGAACTGTGGCAGCTGAGGTCGTAGGATCGAGTCTCGACATTGTAGCTTACTTTTAGCAGTCCTGTTCAACCTTGTTCTATACCGGCTCACTCCTTGCTTTGCTTGATAACTTCCAAGCACAGGCCTGAGGTCTGTGTGTGGGAGGGGGAGGGGAAATGCAAGGTAAACAATTAAAAAGCCACCCTCTTTATAAAAATAAAACAAAAACATTATGGATCAGGACATTTTATAAAATAAGCCTAAATCCTATCCTCTAGTGAGAAGGATTTTATTTATGATTTCTAAGAAGATATTAATGGTAGGTAGCCTATACAGAAACTAGAATCTATTGGAAAATTGATAAACACCTAATGCCTTCAATTAATTGGGCCAAAAGTTTGCTTCCTCCGACCAGTTTTTGCTGACCAAATTGGGCCATTGGGGGTTAATGAGTTGCTATCTTTTAATATTAAGTGTGCCTCCAAGCAATTTGTACCCCAAGACTTTGAATGTAATTATAAATCAAGTCCGAATATTAAAAAAGCCCCTTCTTTTGGCCAATGAATTGAAGGCATTAGGTGTTTATCAATTTGCCAATAGATTCTTGTTTCTATACAGGCTACCATTAACATCTTTCTAGAAATCAAAAAATAATAAGCCCATTAACAAATATCTGGACTAGTATTACAAGCATTGTGCAAGTCCTACAACAATGTGACCCATCTGAAAAAGTGGCATAGGCCTGAATAATTCTTTTTAAATATATCCTTTCTAAATGGATATGTGGATTTCGTGAAAAAACTAAACAGTTTAATTATAAAAACATTTAATAAATAATTTGCATATCTTTCACTTAACAACTAGTATAAACAGAGTAACTGTTAACTGTACAATTTTAGACTTTTAAAAATTAATATTAGTAAATTTGGTATTGTAATGAATTAGCTGTATATAAGTGCAGTGATATGTTGTAGTTTAAAATGTGATTGGCTTCATTTGGGTATTGAGCATTTTTTCTGTGCAAGCTGCATTCAATGCCTAAGCTGCATTGGGGTAATTTCCAACTTCTTGCAGATCACCCTTTTTAAAAACTGGGATCACCTTGGGCAACCTCTGATCCCAGAGACATTACCGGTGTACAATTTCGGTTTTACAATACAGTACAAAGACGTACCCATAACAATGTCACTACCTTGGAGTTCTTCGCACCAGGTTGAAGTCCGTTTGTCACTGCATTATCGGCGCTTTGGGGCGTTGTTTTGGGGTGTTTCTGCGGGCATTTTTCAATGCGGGCAGAAACACCCCAACAGCGAAAGATGCATTGATCGCCTTAATCAAGGGTGCCATCATATGCTGTGCACCCTGCTTGTTAAGTCTTGAAATCCTTTTTGGGCCTCTCTTTTACGATCTTGGCTCGATAGGCATCTTAGTTAAAAATATCTACTGTAATTCATCTAAGGGATGAAGATGGATTCCAAAAGCCTGTTCCGACTCATCAATATGGTAACTTATATTGATTTTAAGAATTGATTGGTGTGGTACCTTATATTGTAGTATGAATTAACGTTATAGTACAAATTATAAGCTTGTATTTTCAAAAATGTAAAAGTTCATGAGAGAATTGAGAACATTGCAAACGTTCCTGAAAGATTGAGGTTTTTACTCAAATTTAATAGGCATTTAATTTTTACAAAACTACATCACTTGACTGCTTTTTAAGTGATGTTTAACTCGGTTTATATGAACTGTTTAATCTTGAATCTTTATGATTAGGATCCAAATAACCTACATATAGTTTGCTTTGCAAGTAACTTTTTAAGGATCTGGATGAAATTTTGGTAAATTTACCTAACTTCCTTTGTTATGATTAAGAAATTTCCATGTTTGAGAATCAGATAATGAGAATATTTTTTTAAAAAGTGATTTTGTTTACAAAACATTAACTTACCTTTAAAATTAATTTGATAGAAAATAATGGTTCTTCAAAATCCAAAGGCCTTGTAACTTCAGTAGTTTATTTCGCAATATGAAAAACCCAAATTTTGTAAGCCAAGATTTTAGTCTGGTTTATCATTTCAGTGGTTGGTCACTGATCGCAAATATCAGAAAAATTAGAAAATGAGGTTTCTAGTTTTATTGCTGTATTCTCAGACTCATTTGTAGTAAATCCCAGTCAAAATGGGTCCAGGCCATGGTTAGATCATAAAAAGGTTGGTTCATCAGAGGAGAATACTTTGAAGGACAGCAGAGGAACAAAACTTCACAGCTCTGTAGCTTTTTATAAAGCATTTTTAACAGCTATATTGAGCTCACATCTACTACTTCAGTGATATTTTTGAGGTATTCAATTTGTCAGGGCAAAATACATCAGTCATCACTTTTCATTTCTGAACAGTTTGTTGGCAAACCATTGGTAAATGGTTTCACTTTTGTAGCAGCTATCGAGAATGATCAGAAAGAATTGTCATATTTTTAATTGTTTAACAACTTTAGTGTGTATCAAACGTTGTTGTATGGTGTGTGAAGTATAGTGTGAACAATGTGTTTGGTTTAAAAATTTTCAATGATCACCACGTAAATGCTGCATTTAAAAATAGAACAAACATTTAAAAAGATGTGTCATATGAAATTGTATAAAAAGTTAGTTCTTATGAACAAATCAGAAACTAGTTTTTCTAAAGGTAATAAGTAGGATAGGGTTTTCATGTGATTACAATCTGCGTATTGATTATGTTTAGTCGAGACATCTTGAATGAATAAGAATATAGCTCACTGCTTTGGTTATGAGTTCAAAACATCATCGCCAAACTCAGGAAAAGCAGTGTATTATTAAACTAAGAAAACGATCTGAAAGATTTTCATTTTAATTGACTCATTTTGATCTTTTCATAGGTGTACAATGTCAATTTTACAATACAGTACAAAGGCGTACCCATAACAATGTCACTACCCTGGAGTTCTTCGCACCAGGTTGGAGTCCGTTTGTCACTGCATCGTCGGCGCTTTGACATTGAAACAACAGAACACCCTCTGTATCCTCCAGTCCCTCGGGTTGTCGCTCTTCGCGTGCGAGTTGTTCACCGGGGCTTGCGGCTGCGGAGCCTCCGACCCTCAGGTGTCCGCCTCCTCCGACAGTTCTCTGATCACGTCTATGTCCGAGGCCGGGTTGGCGGTCACCGGCGTTTTTGTCGGTGTCAGCGATACGGGGTCGGGAAGCGGAACGCCCCCCGTCGTCGTGTCCAAATCCGCAGGAGAGTGCATCAGGGTGAACGGGAGCTTGAGGGACAACTCGCCGCCGATTGCACCCACCAGCAGCTTGATCTTGACGTAGTAGGAGACGTAGATCGCGAACACGTTTCGCTCCTCGGGCGAGTTACAGGTGACAGTCGATGCCAGGGACGCGGTGGATTTGCTGTACGAGTCCTCCAGCGCTATCCAGTTCTTGGTGGCCCCCTTGGCCGGGTTCAGCGAGTAGGTCTTCTCGAGGGTGGCTCCCGGGCCGAGGGGACACTCCTCTTTGCTGTTGATCAACGCGACCACGTTTTTGAATTTCCCATTGGAGAACATGCACACGTCGACGTGTTGCACGATGAAAACCTGTAACACAATTGGGGCTCGGTCAACTAAATAAGTTTTAAAATTTCTCTTTATCTGAAAATTTTGAAATATATCCTTGGTTTAAAATAGATAGCTGGTTTTTCCCACATTATTAGGAGTCAAATTCAATTTTTTATAGGAGCTAGGTTTGAAAGTTTTACAAAATCATTTCAATTTCTGAATCAAATGGTTAATAGATAATTTCAGTTATATACCATTGCATTTTTATTTTTTGCTCTTGAACAAGTCTATATGACTCAATTGAAAGGAAAAAGTCATTGAGATAAAAAAACTAAATTTCACAAAGCAGTTACACTTCTTTTACCAACCATCCTCGTATTGCATTCCACATTTGTTCCATATAAAAGTATTCCCTCCATTTTAACCAGTTAAAGGAAATGGAAATCAAGGTTTTCTGATACTGAAAAAGAGTTTCTACATTCATCATGTATGCATATCGTAAAAATGAAGTATTTGATTGATTAATTAATAACAAATTTCAAGTTTTTAAGTTTCAATATGTTTAACATTGAATAATGTGGGGAGAGTTTCAAACTTTGATTTCAAAAGGCACAGGTTCGTATTCTGTTCTCCCCACATCAGCGCTTTTCTTCAAGTCACTGTTTAACATCAACAACAAAATATTAAAATCAACTCATCGGTATCCAGCGTAACCTTTATCCGGCGGACTGTCTTGTTGGTGTTGTTGGTGAGTTTGACGGCGACGTGGACGGTGTCGCCATGACAGTAGACGGCACGGTCAAGGGCAGCCTCCAGCGACAGGCGGCCGTCGCTGAGCAGGAACGGCTTGTCGGCGGCGGCGCGCGGCGGCGGCAGGTCGCAGGGGCCCACCTGCTGTATCACGCGCACGCTCATGCGCACCGTGCTGCGCCGGTGCAGCTTCTCGTCCGCCCGGTCCGCTGCAATAGGACGTCGTTTGTGGTCAGTGTGCGTTGAGGTGGTTAAGAGTCTACTACTGGGGGTAATGTGGAATAGTATTTTCGTGGAATTCTGATTTTGTCGGGTTGTTAGTATGAGGGGTTTTTGTTGTTTGCATTATTAACCCAAAATCTAATTACTCAGTAATGGGAGTCATGAATCAATTGGTAAAAATTCTTTATTTACAATTTTATTAAAAAATGCAATGGGTCACAACAATTTGGTTGATTGAACATCAACCATCATAATTTGGTTGATATTTATATGCTGCAGGTGATCCGAGCTGACCTGTAGTTAATTAACTTTCACACTGTATATGGTAAGAAGTTGGCTAAGTGGAAGGGCCTAAGTTATTCGTGATCCTGGGTAGTAATTTTTATCAAAATGAACAGGTTTTATTAACCCTGGCATTGTAAATAAAAAAGCAGTTGGTGAATCAGTAGCTGAGTGATTAATCAGACCAGTTACAACACAACTCACAAGATGTAGTGACCAGTAACAAATTTTAAAATAGGTTTTTTGTATATTTTCAAAGATTTGAAGATATTACATTGGCTTAATCATGTTTCAATTTTTCTGGTTGAGAAAGTAGACAAACAATTTTATTGACATTAAATAATCTATTAGCATTTATGACATATTTTTAAGAACTGATTCGAATCTTTGATCTGATTCTAATCGTTTAAAATTGTTGGTAAAAGAAAAGTATTTCATCACTAAATTACTACTTACTCCCCCTCATATTTCCAACCTGACTGAATGAGCCGCTTGTTCATTAAAACTAGAATTGTAGCAGTACCTCCAGTAATAGACTCTAATCTCTTGAGTGTGCAGAGATCGTTTTGCAGATGTGACATGATACTCAGATTCTGAGTCAGATATCTTTATTCACTAAATTAGTACAGCGGATCGTCCATTTTATCAATCCATCGGTTATCTGAAGATGTTTGGATATCATTCATAAATAATATAAAAAAAAGAGTGTGGATTCTAGTCTAAAATGAAACCGTATATAAAGAGCCCTTTGACAAGCCCATTACTTCGCCCTTTCTGGCCTTTGAAAAAGAAAATGAAACTAATTACTGCATTTGAACTTTATTTAATATTGGACCATAAGACAGGAGAACAGAAAAGAGAAAAGAGGAAACCTAACAGAAAAGAGGGACCTAACCTGTACATTGATTGAAGCAGTCAGTTATAATGCAGTCATTCATAAAATAATTTTAAAAAATGGGGAGTTTAAGGAATACTAATTGAAAATTGTGAGCATTGCGTAGATAGATTTGTTTTAAGGCGATTGAAGTTAGAAAAAAATTTGGAATTCAATGTCATAACATCATGTATTTTAAAAAGTCATAATGTTTTTTCTTGACCGATCATCCAGAAATCGATTTGTACATCTCCATTACCCAGTTGTTTCAAATAATTGATACTGAAAACACATGATATTCATGAATGCAATAATAAAATCAATTCTGAATCATACCTTTGCTTATACAGTAAACCTTGGATATTGTCTAGGTTAATGTGGCGGAAATTGACCCGGTCAATAAAAAATTTTGGATGATGTCGCAGGTCATTATAATATTGCCTTGCCTGGATAGCGATTGCAAACCTAGCCCCTGCTATATCGATGCTGCAAACAGAGTATCAAGACTATGTATACAACATGTTAGTTTTTCAACCAGTCATTTTGAGACATCATTTCACACAAAGCTTTCACAACCATAAACACAACAAGTGATAGTAACAAAAAAATTGGCATAGGACGCATGTGTTGATTACTGCTACCCCTCATAGCAGCAAATCACAATACCCGTCGTACGAAAATGCTGTTATGTACTATTCAGTGGTCAGGTAATGTGGCGACCTCAATTTTTGTGGTTCCAAATGCAAACCAGTATCTACAGAGGTCTACAGACAGACAGTATCTACAGATATTGCAGTTGTATCTTACATTTAGAAGAGACTTTTCACATGTAAAATTTGCTAGATTCATGTTTTACCGTGATTTTAATATTTTTATTTACGGATAGGTTGATCCGGATAATCCGGGTTCTGGATAATGTGAGGTCCGGATGATCCGAGGTGACCTGAGAAGTTGGCTAAGTGGAAGGGTCTTTTAGTGGATTAGAGTCACACTCGTGGGTAGTAATTTTTATTAATTCTGGCTGCCTAAAACTGTACAGGCTCACTTATTTGATTGATACATTCCACTCACAAATCAATGAACAAAGCCAATCAATTTATTTAAGCATTATGTGGACAAATAATGGGTTAAATAATAAATTTTGCAGTTAACCTCTTAAATAAAAAATCAGTTGGTGAGTCGGCAGCTGAGTGATTAATTAGACCAGTTACAACACAAATCACAAGAGGTAGAGTGACCAGTAACAAATTTTATAAAATAAGTTGCGCATCTTTTAACTAACCGACATAAGCGCGGACATCGTAGCTGGTCCCGATCGGAGCCCCGCTGTACTCCTTCGCAGGCACTAGTTGAACACTCGGGGGTGCTAGTCTGTTCACCTCCATCGAAAAGGCATGAGCATTGGGTCCCAGTCTCCTCAGTAAAGCCTCCTGAAAAAGTATTTTACTGGGAAATCGAACACTTTAACTTAATTTATCTTTTATATTTAATCTAAACACTTAAGATTTGATTAATCCATAGGTTATATTTCAAGCCGCAAAATGTGCTTGATCAATCACTAGGAATTCTGTCGCTGGTTTACAATTTTTTACTTAAATGATTAATTATCAGTTTAATAAAAAAGGTTCTTCCTAAAGGCTAATGATTTCCTGTATCACATATCGTTGCTAATTAATTTCCGGATCACTTGTTTCTAATAGGAAACTCATTTATTTCAAAGCCATGAGCCTCGGATTGTAATTAATTGCACTTTGCCGATTGCATTTGCTATTCTCAGTAAATTCATTTGACTGATTTTAGTGGTTGTGCCGCTGTGCAGCATTAAAAAAGTCATGTAGATAAACTGAATTTAAAATCTTCGGTTAAAGTCAAGATAATATCTATGAAATATATTTATGAAATATTATTTCATAAAGGAAAGTTTTTAAGTTATTTTTTTAGTTTCTGTTGAGCCTTAGTTTTGATACCTGCTTAACTTTGACAGATTTACATTGATTATTGGAATTTATAATATTAAATTTATTGTTCAAAGGATCAAATTTTGTTTTCAAGCCTTCTGCATATTTATTTATAAAAGAGGATGTTCGTTTGTACATCCCACCGTTGGTTAGTAAATAACTCAGTTGGGATCCTCCGCAGAGGCCCTAAAGGTTCTTATATTTACCTTATGCAATGATATTGTTTACTTAAAAGTTGATAAACGTGAATTTGAACAGGTGATCTTTAGTAAATAGTCAAAGTGTGATATTGTCTGCTGGGTTCAGCTAGTACTGTATAATTTTTGAAAGTAGACCCATTGGCTTTAAATCTGAAGGTAGAACTGTGTCCATCAACTTTTCCCCCAATCCTTCCCCCAAATGCCTAACCTTATGCAAAGATTGTTTACTTAAAACTCTTAAAAGTTGATGAATGTGAACTTGAACATGTGACCTTTAGTAAATAGTGAAAAGCGTGACATTGTCTGCCGGGTTCAGGTAGTACTGTATAATTTTTGAAAGTAGAATCATCGGCTTTGAACCTGAAGGTAGAGCCAGGTTCAATTTGAAGGTTGAGTTGAGTCGTAACCCTCAATGAGGTATCAGGGACTGTCTTGGCCGGCGATGCGATAAATTTATTTAAACGTTCTTTTCCTGTTCTTGTGAATTGTGTGATGTAAAACATGTTTTTAATGTAATTTTCGACGTCTTGGAAGATTTGACAATGAGATTTTGAGTCTCGAAACTGTAGTAATCTATTTTATGATTGTTAAGGATTGACGGGGGAAGGTACGTAACCTACTCATAAATTGCTGAAGGTAGAACTGTGTACCTGTAGTGGAGTTTTGGGCTCCTGCTGTGCCCGCTCGTGAGGCGGGTGCAGTTGTGCGAGACACATGATCGCTTCGTTGCAGAACTTGAGACCCATCACTTCCTCATCCTCCCTGCCGTAGCGAAATGTCAGCGTCACTTGCCCAAAGATCTGTAAAAAGCTTAAATGTAGCTGGGGTTCTTTATTGGAAAAAATCTACCCTTACAGATATGTCTGGGTTAGGTTTACTGTTTAATCCTGCTAATCCCACACTCATCCTTCACTCATATTCATCCCGGATAAAATAAGTAGTCATTGGGTGTGTCTCGGATTAAAATTTGCAACTGTTAAAGATCTGTTTTAACTCTGTGATCATATCTATGAAAAACTGTTTACTAGCACAAGTATTATTTAAAAAGGATAGCGGGCTCACCAGAATGAATTATATTCATGGTGATAAACCTCCAAAACCAGGGAGACTTCTCCGTTGAGGATGGTGCCAGTGGTGCCTAAATATTACATAATGTTTTAAGATTTACTTATTTGTGTTCTCTATAATTCTTAATGTACTTCATTCAGGTAAGCCTGCTATCCGTCTTAAACAATCCTAATATGACCTAGAGTCTTATACCAATGTTTACTAGTATAAACAAATTAGGTTACTGCAGAACTTTTTAGCATAAAAAAAGAATATCCAAACACAGATGGTTACGTTTAACATGATTCTAGATTAAGTTGATAACCTATTTTTGAAGATTTTCACGAGAATGGAAACTTTTACTCGCAGCATCTTCACCAGTGGCTTTGTACACTTAAGTTACTTAAAACGCTTCTAACGAAAAGCGGTTCAAACTCCTAAATTTGTGAGAGCATGCCAGGAATCAAACTCGCAACCTCTTGATTGGAAGTCCCAGATGCTAACTATGAGCTACAGCTACACGCCTTTTATATGGACAATGAAAGTACACTTTTGGGAAGAAGAAGAGCGTGTTAGGTTAGTTTTTTGAAACAAGCCTCCAAAAACTCATCGATTGAATAAAAGTCCGTAGTAAGATTTAAAACCCATATAATTATTTTGTAGTTCAAACGTTGTATTGGAAATTCATTACAAGTCAATTAAGTATATAATTAACATCAGTTCCTAAAAAATTTCAATTTTAATTTTAAAAATTCCTTAAGAATTTATTTTTAATTTTAATTAAAAAACATTAATTTTAATGTTTTAATTTTTTTACATTTTAATTTTTCAATGTCGTCTGTAAGGTATACGAACCTTATAATTATTTATACAGTAGAGCACAGATTGTCCGAACTAATGGGGACAAGGGGTGTTCGGATAACTGAATATTCGGATAATCGAACATGAAAAGACAACATTTTAAAATTATATATGTAACGTAATTCCTAGTAGTAAAAAGGCTAAAAAATGATAAAAAAAAATTATTTACGTAATTCTATTATGAAATCTATCAGAATAGATGGATATCCCGGTGCGACGGGAGTTTCAGTTGGCGCGCGAATTTGAATTGCTTGAGAATCATGTTCAAAATATGAATTATTACGGCGTTCGGTTAACCGACGGTTCGGATCACCGACGTTCGGATAATCGGCACTCTACTGTATAATCCTGAGCAGATTGCCTCCGCAGGTGGGTTTTATTTTGCTAGATGTTTCCATAATTTTTCTGTTGTAACCTAAATGATAAGTTTCATACTTCATACTTTGATAAGTTCATACTTTGTTTGGTATCGATGCTGGGACATTAAGCTGATGGAAGAGCAGTCATGTGTTCGGGCGTCAGGCTTTGTTTTCGTCTCTCCATGAATAAGCACATATACAAAGCCTCTTCCCGAGCCTCCCCCGCCCCCATCACAACTACCCTTATCATTGCTCACTCTGTGATCTCTTTACTTAAAAATTATTCTGTTACTTAGTTGCATCTAAACCTCGCATTGGACTTAGTGTGACATAAGTCGACTTAACTTTGTTTTATGTTATCGATAGTCAATGCTGCAAGTATTTGTCGATTTGCTTGTGATTATGATCTTAATCATAGTTTATTTTATAGTATATTTTTTGGTTAAAACAGCTTAATTTTTTTAAAGTTTGACAACTTTTTATTTGTTATGATATTGTGCATTATTGTTGAATTTAACAGTTTGTTTCTGTTGTAAGTTATAAGCCTATGATAACATTTTCTGTCACTGTGAAAAAATGTGATACCCTCTTTCATCAATCTTGTTTTATCAGCAAATTTGTCCCTCACTAATACTGTGCTGCAAGAAGAGTTTTGTTTAAATTTTCAATTGTTTATTTACACATAGAATTGAGAAATACTGTTTTATTTATTCCTTTTTATAATACAGTAATGAGGACAGAGCATATTGTCCTGACTTGCTGGATGGAGGGGATAAAAAGGATAAAGAAGAGGTTTGAAGGAAACAAGCTTTTCAACACATTACATACATTAAACATTAAGCTTTTCATACTTTGTTTTATACAAAATAAAGTCATAAACAAGATAACTTCAATTATATTTTTTTTTCTGGAATAGCAATTAGAATATACTGATAAATTTGTCTCCTGGCGATAGTAAAGTTAACTCATAAGAATAACATTGAAAACAATACTTAAAAATCAAGTGCTTTCAAATTTTCAACAAACATGTAAATATGTTGCTGCTCAACAAATGCAGATGCCAACAGCTGATTAGAAATATTGACTTACAGCGGAAATGGAAGAGAATGTTCAGCTTGTAACAATTAGGGTTGAGGTAATGTTGTTAATCAGCACAATATAATCAAATTGTGTTTATTACATCATGATTTCCGAGTCAATATGATAGTTAGTTATTTTTGCATTGTGCATTTATTTATTTGTAAAGGGCTTCATTTCAAAATGGGTCTCGCAAGTACTATTTATAGACCTCCAGTGACTAGTCACTAACAAGGTCTAAATAAATAACACTATGGAAAATATTAGTGATTGCCAGTTTTGCAAATGACAAAGTGAATATCATTGATTTACCAACATCGTTTTGTAATGAAACTTTGGGGGAGGGAATGTTGGTTGTATTTCAAGAATAAAGTACATTGTCTCCCTTGTGAGAATTGTCACCCTTGGCAAGCTCGGGCACCAATATTTTCACTCGTGAGATAATGTTGTACTTCACTCCCTTATCGCACAAATTTTATCAAAAAACCAGAAAGAATTAATTAAATTATCCTCCCTCGGAACAAAGGTTCATCATAGTTTCACAGCTTCATGGAATACAAATTCATAAAATAACAGTAAATTAGTAAAACACTTCTTTAATAAAATGTACCTTACGATTCTGTAGAAAATCAGGTTCAACAATAACGACTCCGTGGACTTTCCCAACATTCTTCTGTGTGATGACAATATCTCGACTTCCAAGGTATAGAGTAAGTTTGTTGTTCGGCGAACATTTCTTGAAAACTCTGTAACAGACACACAAGTCATGAAATAATTGTTTCACTAAAAGTTTTCCAGATAATTTAAATATGTTATTTATTATCTCTAGACTTACGTGAATATGTGGTCCATAATAAAGTCTCTTTTTACTGTACATCTGGTTGTGTTTGTTGAACTTTGATATGATATCATTTTTCTCAGGTAAAAGCTAAACTGTGTTTCGTTACTTTGTTACTGCTGAACAAGCCTAAAGATAATGTTGCCACACAGATAACGATAATCTATTGATTTTCTCCATGATGGTCAAGTTAAATACTTAATGTAACTTATTATTGTCTTTAGTTTTTGTTCTGTAATGTTTTCCCTTCTAATCTTTAAATTTGAAATGTGATCTGGTAATGAATAACGCAGATACAAATTTTTTAGACTTTTAAAATTGGCTGCAAATTTATAAATAAAATAATGGGTAAGCATGATTTTTGCAATCCCTTTTTCTCAGCATGTGCAACGTGGCAAAAATCTAACCATACAGAAAACGTTTTTGTTGATGTTCACTGTCCCATTATAATTTTCTATTTTTTTTTAGAATTGTAGGAAAATGAAAAAAAAATACCATGGGCTTAATGAGTTGTCACGTTGGTTAAGGAATAACAGCAACATGTAAAAACTGAATTCACATTTTTTATTGGAGCAATGAACAAAAACCAAACCCTAATATTTTCTGGTTGAATTTCCACCAGTAGAGTAGACGATCTCTAGTTAGAACAAATCAATATCGACTTCCTCCTTAACCAGTCTTGAATGCTTGATAACTCTAAATGTCTAGCAGCAATAAGAAAGGGAAGCTTTAAAAATATGTAAATCATATTCGATGATTTTTAAAACATCTAAAAGAAATTGATTTAACATGAATGATAAACCCATTCAACCTTTATCTGTATACAATAAAATATAAGAATGATAAAATTATTGTTCTGATTTGGTAAATAAAGTAAATAATAAAGTAAATAATAATAAAGTAAAGTGGATGTTAATTAATTGGAAATGGATTAATCAACACTATTCATGTAAGGATAACAGTTTTAATTTTTGTTTGCTAAAGGCATTGTTAAATATATATAATCAATCAATAAGTGAAACAGTTTTGAATTATTGACCAAGTACCTAATGATTTCTAAATACTCTAAAGTATTAGTTCTTACTGAAGATCCTATAAAATTTTTAACAGAAGAAATTTGTTTTGTGAATGACATTGCTTTTCTTAGATGGGGTTGTTCTTAATTTTTATTTTTGAACCAATCATGGCTCACCTACGTCTTATAGACTAAATTCTTGTTAGGCATGTTAATCAAGAACCAGGATTACTATTCATCGATTTCTTAATCAAAACTTGTATCCACAAAAAGTATAACAAAGCATAACACGGAATCCGGATGAACACTCAGCAAAATCTGATAGACTTTTTGTGTGAAAGAAACTTAATAACGCTTCATCAGACTTGTCGGATGTTCACATAGCTATGCACTTTGACCCACATGGATGGGGCTCACGTAATCCCCCCAGTGTTAATCCGGATGTTGTGTTTGACTATTTTCGCACCTAAGAGTTACAGTAAAAATCTGTGTATAGCGATCAGGATTAAAACCAGCTAACGAGGATTACAAATAGAGGGTTTGATTAGTTCAAAAACATAAATTCAGAACAAATTTTATAATTTAAAAATGGTTAATGGTCATTACTGAGGTGATAGCTCAAAGGTTAAGTGCTGGCCCATTAAATTGCTGGTTCGATTCCAGCCACAAGTGTCTCGTGTTCCATCATGAGCGACCACCTCAGGCTTAACTATTCTGTTCCATACCTCGCTGCCTTTAGATCGCCGAGTTGATTTTTCTTCATTCATTATATAATTTTTGTGTATAGTATGTGGCTACCTCGCTGCCTTTAGATCGCCGAGTTGATTTTTTCTCGTTATATAATTTTTGTGTGTAGTATGTAGACAATTGTTGGAAACAATTTGAGTGGTCTTTGCATTAAAATATATGGTATTTGTTGTATGACAAATAATTTTTCCTTCTTTACCATGATTAATTTGTAAAATTTATGATTCATTAACCCTCTTGTACAGTCATGCAAGAAGCCAGTACAGCCCTTAAGCAGCGGTCATTACTACCACCTCTCTAGAAGATCGTGGACAAATTTCTTTCTTGGAGGTGGTGTTATGACTCAACAATCATTTAAGGGCCGCCTGCCACTCGGCTGCAGCCCTTAGGTACGTTATGTATAGGGGTATGCCCTTAGGTATAGGTATGTTTTGGCAACAGAGGATTAGAGCTTGGCGTGTAACTAGGTAGCCATTTATTTCTATTTTAAGTCTGCTGATCAATTTGTAAATCAAGGAGAAATTAATGTTCTAAAATTTAGAAACATTAGACAGCATATTATTGTTTCTATAATAGCTGAACAAAAACTGCAAATTCCTATCATGATTATTGTTTTCTGTTTTAGCCGACATTTACGACGAGGCTCGGAGCAAGATTGAGGACCTTGGACTGGACACAGAGTGCGTCGGTGGCGGTCGCATTAACCATGATGCCGCCAATAAGAATATCCTCGTCTACGGGTATTCACAAGTATGTTACCTTATTAATTTCAATAGCCATTGTGGTTTCATATCAAGTTAAAAATCTATTCCTAAGTTTTAAAAATATTTTAATAAAAAGAGTATAATATTCCCATTAATTTCCTATTGTGATTTGAGGGGACTGAAAATAAAATTTGGTTCAAAAGTTTCGTTTGGCCATTAGAATATCTTCTTTTAAAAAAATTCAAAATAGCGAAGAATTTGTAATTATTATTTAATTTTTTGGACTTTTCCTATCGCTTCTAGTGTATCCCTACACTATGTTTCGAGAGGTATTGAAACGTAGTGGAGTTTAAATACTCAAAGTGAAAGAAAAAGTTCAAAATATTAAATAGTAATTAGAATATCTTCATAAATGCTAGTTTCTTAGTTCAGTCAAAAATAAACATCACAAAACTAAGGATCCCACTCAATTAAAAATAGTACAAAAATGTTGTTGTAACTTAATCCCCTCTAAAGAAAAAAAATATGCTAATCTGAACAAATTTAAAGGACAGAAATTTTTCTTATGCGGATTAACTAAATTAGTAAATTTTACTGTAAATTGAACTATACAGTTGTACTAGTTTAATTTATTGATCAAAAAACATTTACTGATACCATTCAAGGTCCTAACCATACTATCATCAGTTTATTGTTCCTGGTGTTATTTACTCACAAAACTTAATTTATGAGATTTTCTGACTCAAACTAAATAAAAATTACAATTTTAAATTTAATTTGTTTCTTGTGCGTTAAAACTAGGTTAAAATGAAACTAGTTATTCATTAACTAGTTGTCAATTTATTGATTAAAAAAAAAATTACCGATACCATTCTAGGTCCTAATCATACTACCATCAGTTTATGGTTTACTGGCATAGTTTACCCTCAAAACTCTATTTATTTAATTTTCTGATTTAATTTAAATCAAAATTAAAGTTTGAAATTGAATTTGTTACCTATACATTAAACTAGGTTAATGAAGATTTGATGAGTCTAGGTTTTCCAGAGGTATCGGTAGATGATATCGAGGGGGGCGTGGGGTTAATGGCATTCAAGCACACAAAGCGGTTGATGGATGCAAGCGTAGCACACACGATCGCCTCCCCGCGGTGCCGTTTGTCAGACAATAACCGCAGCTCCCCCCTGGTAACAGGCCTCGTGGCTTAGCCCGTCTACGGTAACGCTTCTCGCCGGCATATTACCTTTCCTCTCAAATTTATTGAAGCTTAAGAATAATAAATGTACGAGATTGTTCTTTATAACTGAAGAAAGTAATTGCAGAAGAAAGTAATATTGTGCATCGAACTGGTAATGTTTTACCTTGAAAAAGTTAATGCAATACACTTTGTTGATCAAATGTTGATCACTTTGTCAAAAATGTCTCTGAACTAAGAATTAGTTTTATTTATTAAAATAAATAATTTTATAAGTACAGTTAACAGGGAACCTCTGTTAGTTGTACTTACTTAACGCCACCCTTGGAACTGAGAATGTGACGGTTAAGAGAATTGACGGATAAGAGAAATTTCATTATAAGCCTCTACAGTAAGTGTATATTTAAAATGGCTTTGGAAGAAATTATACCCTGTATTAGTGGATAGTACAAATTTTATAATAAATTACACTCAAGAGTAAAATAGAACTGTCATACCGTAAGTTGTACTTGGTAAATGTTTTACTTTATAGCGTCTATTATGACACATTAAAAGTACAATAGTGGTGACTGATAACAGAGAGTTGACGATTGATCGATGATATACTGTTACTATTTGTTTTATGAAGTTATATTATTTATGAGTTAATGTAGAAATTAACATTAGATGAATTTCAGACTTCAACTAGAATCATCAGTTTACTGTGAAATTTTTTTCTTTTGACAAAGTTTTAAAACTGAACAAATGATTTTGTTGGTCAAATTAGTTCCTTCCCTGAACTACTTTCAGAGTACTTTCTCTTCAGGAAGTAAAATGAGGCTGAAGTCAGACCAAATTTGCGGTAGATGGCTTTGTTCATCAAACTGTGGGAATGGATGGGTTCTATTAGAGATTCCTTGTTGAGCGCGTTGTTTCATAGATAGATGTCTTGCACCTCAGGATGCTGCGCCCCCCTTATTCTCTGATCAGAGTATGTACACCCTGAGTGTATTGAAACTTAATTTGTGAAAGTTAAAATAACAGTACTTATACAATTTTTTTTATTCTTTAACTAAAGGGTTTATTATTACTATGCAATTATCTAAGAAATGGACTTTTAATTTTGATCTTAAATCAAGAAATGATATCAGAATACTATTTTTTATTGTAAAACATTATTTTTAAGTGTTTTGAACCATTTCTTATAATTGATTTCATTCCAGGGATTTGGGAAAGCTGATCATCAAATTACAGTAGATTTGCTCAAGCCAGTTTACCCAGACTACAAAATAACGTTTTCCAATGATGGATATTAAAGCTTCGCACACATTTTTACCATTCTTGAACTCATTATACTCCTGTAATTCAATTAGCAATAGCTTTTACAATGTATCTCTCTTGCCTGGATTGTTATAAGTAATAAGTATTAAATGTTTTTCTATTGATTGAAAAGGAGTTCTTATTCCCTTAACATAGTAAGTTTAGTTAAAAAAAACACAGTAAATAATTGTGAAATGTATCTAAAAAAAAGTAGTACTCTATTTTTGCGCTGGTCTGAACTGTTTAAGTGATAATTTTGAAGACATAATCTCCCAAGGCCTTCCCATCAGGTGGCTTAGTCAAAAGATTAAAGCCTTTATTATTGTTATACAATACATTGTTCTATTTATTCAGTGATCAAATAAGCTTCACATCAACATCCACATCTCTGATATTGTGGGGTATTTTTAACCATACCAGGCATCACAAAATTGTGACTCACAAAACTTAAACATCTAGACATATTAATATATTAGAAAAAGCCAGTTGTTTTGAAGTTTTCAATCTTGCTTTTTTGTGACGCCTTCAGTGTTATACTGTAAAACAAATTAAATTTGAAAGTCATGATAATTTAGTTTTCAAATTTTGTCTGAGTTTTCAGTAATAATTTACCCAAAACTCATTGCACCATGCTTATAATGGTAAATAAGAATATTAAATTGTACATTAGTAGCATCAACACTGTTATATTTATTTTGTTCAAAATGTTTGTACTCGTGAGTTATACACAGTGAAATAAAAATCTTTAGTAAAAACCTAGGAAGAGTTTTTGAGAATTTATTTAACACTTCTAAACATGATAAGAATGCCGGATTGAAGAGCATTCACAGTTGATTGGCCACGTGACATCTGACTGAACAAAATCGCTGCTATCTCCACAATTCAGTAAAAACGTATTTAGATTTTTACACAAAACACACTAAAAACTAAAAAACACAGTATATAACATATTAAATCAGTATGTTAAGTGTAGAGTTTGTTGTTCTCAAAGTAATCTAGTTTGAAAACCTCCATTGCCTATATATTGAAAGAATAAGGTGATTTCTGTTGCAGAATATTATGGCCAAAGTATTGGGTCATTATCGATGATTTACATGCTATTTGAAAGCCCTTAATACTTTTAATACTTAATATGTATGGATGTGCCTTTTGAGGGCCTTAATTCGGTGCATGTACTCAGAATCCCATGGAAAGCCCATGTATGACTGCTTGATTTATATACAGGTGTTATATGGGCATAAACCAAACTTTGGTTATGCCCATTTAAATAACATTGGACATTAAATCATAAGAACACTTGTATATAAATCAAGCAGTCATACAATACCTAAGAAACAAAATACAAGCACATGGTTTGATCGCATGGGGCAATCCATAAAATAAAGTCCTCTGAGAATAGGTGGGGGAGGTCTTAAATGAACATTACTTCATAATTTTAACTTTGACTAATTTTATTCGTAATATAAATAAAAAAAATTTAAATATTATTATTATAATCACAGTTATTAAGCACAGCAGTTTTCTCGTCATTAAAATCTTACCCTTTAGCGCCCAGTGTTGCCTTTTGGCAACGCCATGTTTCTGTTGATTTTTCTCTAAAATTATTTTGTTTGAACCTCAAAAGCCCACAATTGCCTTTTGTCAACACCCTTTAGTTCAGAAAACAGCCACTAGATGGGAGCTTAGTCCAGTTGTCTTTGCATTAGAGAATTTTCTTCAGAGCGACCACATGGTTTGGAGGTTAGTGGTAAGTTGTGCTTTTTCAAGCGATCTTTTACTATAGTTCTAGACATTTCATATTGTTGGAAAAAATATCTTCTTAATCCTCAGTTATTCTAGTTTATGTTTCTAATAAGTTTTAGTAATTTAAGCGAATATTTCCATAATTTATGTGAGAAAATCGCCGTGTTGCCAAAAAGCAACTATGGGCGGATGTGACATTAAATTTCACTAGTTTAATTCAGTTTCTTCATATAACTCCATGCTAATATTAAATTCATTTACAGCTAATATTTTGTGTTAATTATATGTTTTTTGGTCATTTTGTATAGGACATGATTTAAACTTCACAATAGACCAAGAATATTTGGGCGAAAAGGAAATAGAACGGTTTTTATTAATACCTGATGACAACGTGTCCAAAGTGAGGGACATAGGGGACATTGGCATTAGGGTCTAGCCTGATGTAACCACAAGTGTCCGTAGTTGCTTTTAAGCAACAAAAAAAAATTTTTTAACCTGTGAGGGAAAATTTGAAAAAAACAGTTTTAATGTGTTATTTAGACCCTAAATAAAAGAAAAATAGGAAAAAATAATTTTTTTTCTCGGTGCATCATAATTCGGGTTTCAAAGGGATATAAAGGTAGTAAAGGCAAAAAATGTTCCTATATGTTTTGAATTGACTACATTTGTGTATACATTGTTTTATCAATTTACCTTACAGGCTTTAAAAATGTTTCAGTTGTAATTTTTTCTTTTGTATAAAGTGGTTTTTTTTAATTAATTGCAGGAGATGATTTAAGCTTTATAGCTATTTGTGAAAGTCAAACAATTTATCCCTAAACAGAATTCTGCTGTTTGAATAGTTAATAAGTTGAAATATCTAAAAGTCAAAACATCTAATGATGATGTTTAGCCAATATTGACATAATTACCACCACCCATAGCACTAAAACTAAAAACTGCCAAATCTACTTTAAAAAGCTCAAAATGATGGCGACACCATGAAAATTTATATAACTTCACCTGTGGAAATAAACTATATCACTATCTTTTGTGAAAAATTTCCAAAATAATATATAAATTTTATGGTGAAATTTTGATAAAGAATGTAATATTTTAATAAAGTATCTTAATTTAAAGTGAATATGCCTACAATTAATATATTTACTTCAGCAAAGGCAGGTTTGAGTTTGGTCGAGTTTCTAGGATTAGGAAATTTCCAGTTTTGGGTTTGCCAGTTCAGTCAACTTACCCGCCACTTGACTTGCTCATCTGTTTACCCTCTCCTCCCTTGGTGCTATCCTACTTTAACAATATAAACCGGCCTTAAATTCATGAAAAAATCTCTATAAAGGAATATGAAAGCAGTATAATACTATGCATATTGGCTTACCTTTGTGAACTAAGTATATCAGTTCCGCCCCTGGAACAAAAGCAGATGATATTAATGTAATGTTTATTTTAAGGAAATAAATATAAATAAACAATACAATCTATAACATAAAACAGTTTGAGTCAAATAATTTAAATCAGGCCAGCCATAAGTCCAATGCTGAAATTAACTTTAGTCTTACGGGCATTCTGTGTCCCCATAAGATTAATCAATTCCTGTTTATTACTTCAATTGATTTATCATACACCTTTATCTATGGTTGATTTAGCATTAGTTAATAAAATTAGTAATTTTATCAACTGTTATTCCTACTACACTATTAATGTTTAATAATGACTTATTCCCCAGTGACTAGTAATTAGTCGTCTGTTGAAAATAAAATTGACTAATCCCATTCGACACTGAAAATAGTACTGTAGCTCGATCAATTTTCTTTTTTAATATTAAATTTCTTGCAACATCTGTAAATTTTAATCAACTAAAAGTGGCGTCTTATGAGTCTGACTGAACTGGTTGGATAAAAATTATTTGGTGAACACAACTTTTTTATCACAGAAATGTCCTGTTACGGTATTTGATATTTTTAATTTCATACAACTAGATTTTAAACCACTAATAAAACACTAATTTTTCCTTTTCATTAAAGCATTAAAGATGACTCTAATTTTGTGACTTGAATAGATCAAGGTAAGCTTGTATAAACGCTGAAGAACGCCATTGTATGTTATTGATGGGGGGATAAAGCACAGATAATGGAAGTCTCCCTATCTCATGGTTTCTGGATTGAAATAAATGGCCGTAAAACCTTCCTACCATTTGTTCATCATCCTATACTTTGTTTTCCTCTTTTAACCTTATCCCCTATACATGGTGAAATGTCAATAAATAAAAAAGAAATAGGTGTGCTACTTAGATTATATGCTGATGTTGGTTCTATAATTTATTGTCGTTCCACCATAATCCCTATACTTGTTTACTGCTATTTACTTTGGTATTGAATAATATATAAGATAAAAAACTACATATTTCATGGTGGAGTCTTATGTTCTGGCCAGCACACGGGCATATTTTTTCTCAAAATCCCCTTAAATTCAAATTTTGTACTAATTTATTAGGTGGAATTTCACAAGCCAAGTGGGAGAATCAGCAGTCGAAAATGTTTTTGGTTTCACTCACTCAAATTTTAACTGTCATAATCCCCCCTGACCAGGGCCTGATTAAGAGGTTTGGCGCCCCTAGGCTGAGTTGGTTTGGCGCCCCCTCCCACCCCTTCACCCCCCTTCCGAACAATGAAATACAATGAAATTACGAATTTAAATCCTCGAGAACTAATAGCTTAAACACTACATGTAAGCTAGAAAATAACTGAATTATGATCAGTGCAGACAAAAATTATCACAAATATAATAAATAAGTATATTCTAATCAGTTACATGTTCAAGGACAAGTCACCGCTCCCTGTGACACTTGTTCAACTGACATTCTCGCAACTTACACCCCCCTGCTCTTCTTTTCTACTTTTGGCTTCTGCCACATCTGACTTAGATATCTATTCATCGTAACAGTCTTCATTGGACTTTTAAGAGTACCTAGTGGACCGGGATTTCTTCGTTATTATTTCATATTTAGTAGTTCATCAGCCTAATAATATTTTACCAGAGCCAACTGGAGGATAACAAAGACACCCACATCCCGGCGTCACATGGGTTAAGGCTGGGAGTATCTCTTTTTTTGCTCTGCATTAAGAGTGCAACTAAGAGTTATAAAAATCCACACACTTTTGCTGCATAAACAATATTGATGAATAAATAAATAAATATTCTAAAACTATGTTGTTTTTTTATGATTCTTAGTGATTTGACCAGGTATTTAACTTTATTCAGTAGTTTGATGATTTAGTTCACCAAGGGATACCTTGTAGGCCTAGTGTTTGGCACAGTAAGTACTGAACCTTATCTTATTATCTATGTTTTTTTTTTTAAGAAAACAATTTTACAATAATAATATTGATTTATTCAAGAAATACAAGAGCATCTGATTGAAAAAGGGGACACATGGATAGTACAATAATGGGTCTTACAATTAGGCTGAAGGCTAAATCAAAATTGAAAATGTCTCTATAAATAACAATTAAATATTGTTCCAGGCTATACTCAGGGTAAATATAGGCCTTTCTCAGGGGGAAGTATCGTGCCGGCTAGACAAATTCAGTTTTGAAATAAAGTTTATAAAAACATAAATAAGTCCAAATGGTTAATTTTTGAAAATGTGTTCAACAATGCAAAGCCAATGGTCAGCTTCACAATAAGATGGCCGAATAGTAGAAGATCAATGTTCACTTCTTGAAGTAATTAGGCTGAAATGTTATTAAAGTTCAAAATTTGTAGGCCTAGTAAAATATTCTTCTTTAAATTTATATTTTATTAATTATTAAATTGTTTAACAGTTTCTTCTTCTCTACACTTGCTAGTAGGAAAATATAAGGATATGGTTGGATCTTACCAAGCTGCTACAACAATCTTCACCAAGTACCAAATATCATAATCTTGAGTGAGGAACAAAAGGGTTTGACTCGAAAAATGTACTTGGCAGAGTTCCCTACTAATAATTTAGGTACTGGCCATGCAATTCCAGTCCTCTGACTTGGGATATTTTAAAATTAGGAACAATGTCCTAAGTTAATGACTCTACACATCCTCTTAGTCTGGCTTCTGCTGCAAGAGTCCCTCTGGAAAGCTGGGGTAACTATTGTTGCACTAGGGGTTCACAAAATACTCATCACTTATATTCTTGACACCAAAATCACTAGAATTTAGATTATTATGAAGCTGTAAATTTTGAATAAATTTATATTATTGTAGTTTCCATGTACATATTATATATACAGGGTGTTTCGAAACTCTCTCCCGAAACTCCATGGGCACGTTCCTTAGGTAAAAACAAACAAAAAATGTCATATAAGTATAGGGTCTATCTCGCTCCGTTTTCCGTCTGTGAGTCTGTTTCTGTTTTTCAATTATAGTAGAAGATCCTTATCTTCCTTATGAGGATGGAAGATCCTCATTTTTTTTATAACTTTGAAACGGCTTGAGTTAAATTATTGAAACTTGGTACGTAAACTATAGTTAGTATGGCCAAAAGTTTTGCCAATTTTCAATTTTTTATCTTTTGGAATTCCAAAATGGCGGTCTTTTAAAAAATTAATTCATTAATATCTAAAAAAGTTGACAAGTTAACACTATCCTTTTGATTATACATTTTATTTGCCATTTCATTACAATCATAACGACACTTTATTTATTAAAATCGGATAATAAATAAGCGAGATACAGCGATTTAAGTAAAGCATGTTATGGCATATTCCACGCGACTAGCGCAAGACTCATTGTTGCTGCAGCGCGGCGCGGGGCGCCACGGACTCGCGGGCCGGCCTCTGGATGGAATATGCCATGACATGCTTTACTTAAATCGCTGTATCTCGCTTGTTTATTGTCCGATTTTAATAGATGAAGTGTCGTTATGTTTGTAATGAAATGGCAAATAAAATGTATAATCAAAAGGATAGTGTTAACTTGTCAACTTTTTTAGATATTAATGAATTAATTTTTTAAAAGGCCGCCATTTTGAAATTCCAAAAGATAAAAAATTTAAAATTGGTAAAAATTTTGGCCAAACTAACTATAGTTTACGTACCAAGTTTCAATAATTTAACTCAAGCCGTTTCAAAGTTATACAGTTATAATTGAAAAACACAAACAGACACACAGACGGAAAACGGAGCGAGATAGACCCTATACTTACATGAAATTTTTTGTTTGTTTTGACCTAAGGATCGTGCCCACGGAGTTTCGGGAGAGAGTTTCGAAACACCCTGTATATGATTATGATAATAACTTAAGAAATTAATTAACTCAGTAACTATTTATTTAACATGATTAAGGACAAGTTTAATAACAAGAATGAATTATTAAATTATTTATTTAATAAAATTAATTACTTATTATACTAGATGATTAATGATTTTCTGAGAGGTGATTACACATAAACATATTAAGGGTGGTTATACATATTAATTATACAAGCAACATTAAATTATCAAGGAGTATCATAAGTATCATGGGGTTTAAGGATCATTATCTATATTCAATCATGGTATTCATTCATTTATTATTTATTGTTTATTGCATTACACAAATACATAAGACATTATACTAAAATATTTGGTTATTTACGATAAAAAAATGTATGATAATGACATGAAACATTTCAGAGTTGGTAGTTTTCAGTATTAAAAAATTGATTAACTTTTTTATTACTGCATGGATCTTTATATCACACACTGTATTTTTCCTAGATGGCTATAGTTTGCAAAAAGCTGTTATTTGATTACGTTATTTTTTACATTTTCGTTTCGTTGTTTTTGTTCATGACAACTGTTGAGGCCCTCAAACTCATAATGTAATTTTTTCCCACTTAAAAAATATTATTATGAAGTAATTATTTTTTTATGGTCAAGTAACCTGCATAGAACGCGTTTTTCGGTCAGAAATTAGTTATTTTCAGCCTTTGATGGAAATCCTCGGAGCCGTAATCGAGATAATTGAGCAATCAATCATGATCAAGCAAGCAATCAAGCAAACATTGCTCATGTACAGTAAGACTGTAGGATGTACCGTTAGGTTTGATAAAAAACCATGCTAAGCAGGCCGCATTTACGCAAAAGGGGGCGCGGAACTTTTGTTTTACTATTTTAATTAATAAAAACAATATTTATTCTCCATTCTGTGGCGCCCCTGGATGGCTGGCGCCCTAGGCTGCAGCCTAGTCAGCCTAGTGGTTAATCAGGCCCTGCCCCTGACAATGCCGAAATTGCGTTAAAATTAAAGGTTGGAAGGTTATTTTTTTTACTTCCTATAATCGCGGAGCCCTAACCCCTCCCAACAGCTTTTCCTGGCTACGGCTTTGATCGCAATTGCCAGCTTTAAATGTTCTTAACCTATATATGCCACTTGACTCCTTCAAACTGATTACACCGAGCAAGTTGAACAGACGAGTAGCAACTTGCCCGCCAACTCGACACGTTTAAATCCGTCCAGTGAATTTTGACAATTTTTATTCGTCTTTTAGGAATCGTTATTAGTGACTAATCCGGTCATTTTAATAACTACGTGAAAACAGGTGTAGCAGCTTGTTTTATATAGAGTAGTCCTAACATAACATACCAGAATATAACAAATTTTTGTTTGTTGTTGTTGTTTTAAAAAGAGGGTGGCGGCCTCTTTTTTAACATTGCCTTTGCCCCGCCCACATAGACTACTGATCTGTGCGTGGACGTTATCAAGCAATGACAAGGAGTGAGCCGATACAGTACAAGGATAAGCAGTACTGCTAAAAGTTCGCGACAAGCTCGGGTCTCGAACCTCGAATTAGGAGAATATAAACAAATGTTCTCAAAGGTTTAAATGTTTTTTTACATGACAGCTCATAAGACGAATAAGAAACAAACAACCTCCCTTTTTGGGATGGCATTATAAAATATACCAGAATCAACTACTAATTACGAACTATTAAGCCTATATGGATACTGTGTCTGTAGATTTTAAATGGAAGTAGAAATTGGTCCAAAATTGACCAGGTTTGCTTTGTAATTTATTTAGAGAGAGTTTTATTTAGAGAGAGAGTTTCATTTAGAGGTTAGAAAGTTTGCCTTAAAACAATTTGTTATGTGATAGATATCGGTAATTATTCTCTATATAGTGAACAAGTGGATTTTTTTCAGTAGATATAAAAATTTCTCTGCAACATCTCTTGTTTTTTTACACTCAAGCAATTTTCTTTAAAAAATCAGCAATTCCATACATCTGTGTCACAACCACCTTCATTCTTATGGAATTTCAACAGAAGTCTTACAAATTAAAAGAAGAAGAATTAAAAAAAACATCACTGCACCGAATTTAGAGCCCTATATAGCACTCTTTACTTAACTTTACTTTGACTTGAGTCAAAGTTTACTTAACTAAATTGGTCTCTGTGTCAAGTTCAAGAACTTTTTTCTGATGGAACTTCTGGCAGCCAATAAGACATAAGGTCAGACACCTTGGTGGACTTGCCAATCTCTCATTGGGCCTGATAATGATTTGTGTGACCAGTCGCAATCGTTCGCCATTTACCACATCATTTTGTGTGTATCTACTGATTTGTATGTAAATACTGTTTTAGTTTAATTATTATTTTTATTGTTGTAATACTTTTTAGCGAATTTCCCCTATAGGGAAGAAGCTATTATTGTAGGTCTCATGGTAAGACCTAAGTGCGGGACCATCATAACTTTTCGTTTTGGTGCCCCCAGATACCAAAAACACCATTCGTTCAGATTTGTATATATATATATCTATATATAGATCTATACAGGGTGAATCTTCTAAGCCGTCCACAACAGATCATAGGCGAACGGCTTAACGTACAAAGATGAAGCAAAACATTTCCCCACTAAATCATACCCAAGGAACAACGTAGAAATATTTTTAACCTTTTTAAAATACAGGGTGTTCCAAAAACCGGGGATCACGGGTTCGAATCTCGGAATTTTTAAATGTAAACATATGTCATATTATACATCATTTTAAAGCTCTAAGCAAGACAAACAATTTGGTGAAGACAGAACTCAATTATCTTTATTATTTTCAAAATGGCGGCAGTTTTTGTGAAAAATATTAGTATTTACGGAATACCCTTTATCTCGAGAACTACTAAAGGTTTTTTCGTTCTGTTTCAAAATTCTTAATCCTTGTAAACTTTGCATAAAATGATGTATAATATGACATATGTTTACATTTAAAAATTCCGAGATTCGAACCCGTGACCCCCGGTTTTTGGAACACCCTGTATTTTGAAAAGGTTAAAAATATTTTTACGTTGTTCCTTGGGTATGATTTAGTGGGGAAATGTTTTGTTTCATCTTTGTACGTTAAGCCGTTCGTCTATGATCTGTTGTGGACGGCTTAGAAGATTCACCCTGTATATAAATATATATATATGTGTGTCTGTAAGCACGATAGCGCTCGCAAAAATCGTCCGATCGGAATGAAATTTGGCATAGGCGTGTAAAGTAGTAATTATTCGGATGAGTTCGAAAACCAGCCCGATCGAACTACTGGAAGGGGGGGTAAAGGGAGATAAACCCCCCCAAATGGGTTTTTTGGGGTTTTCACAAATAAAAATAAAAATAATCCAATTTTAGTTAGCACCATTGAATTCAGCTCAAATAAACAACAAATTTAGTATTTTGAATCATTGCTCTATGTCCATTGGTTACCGAGTTATTCTAAGTGGTAAACAGTACGTTGTCCCAATGTTAACCTTATGGGAAATGGGAAGTAACCTCGCTTATTTCTCAATATATCTTAATAAAACTTGGTTCGTGGCTTCATCTAGATAAGATCTAATGCATTCTAGTCTAAAACCCACACAATTTCCATTTTTATAGCAGCAAACCTGCATACTCATTCCCCATGTTATCCTTATGGGAAATAAAAAATTCTATATCTTCCTTATTTTTTGAGATATCTTGATAAAAGTTGGTATATGGTTTCTCCTAGTTCAGATCTACGAAATATTGAATTAAAACCACCCAGTTTTAACAGACCTGTTGCAGCAAACCTGCATACCATTCTCCATATTATTCTTATGGAGCTTACATAAACATATTAAATTTCAATACCTTGAATTGAAATATGTTCTTTTGCATTTGAAATTCGCTGAGTATGCAGGTCTGCTGCAACGGGGGTATTTTATTTACATCCAGTGAATACAACACGCATCATGCTAATTAATAAATTGTATTTTAAATATCAATAGAATATTAAATCTGAATCTTTGATTTATGTTAAATCTTGTGACGTTTGAACCAAACCCAATTGTTGTAAATAATGTTTCGGAACATCAATTGGGTGTTCAGATGTGAACAACAGATTTTTTTATATAATGTGCTACACATGTTCAGTCTTTACAAGCTGATAGAGCATTTATTCCAAATTGGCGTTAAACAACACAACACATCTTTGTGACCCAGAAAATGATGCAGAGTGTTTTTAGTTAGCACTATTGTAGATATTGTAAAACATCCCCTATTCTCGAAACAAGCCCTTGTTGTCTGTTAATTGGCACCTGTCGTGTCACCCTCGTCACTTCATCAAGGATAACGGAGGCTGAAATAAAACTGTCACCGTTACACTGAAACAGAAGTTTTCACTACTTTGATAACAATTATTAGTTAGTTACTTTGGTATTTAAAAAAATATTTTTAATTATTGTGTTCAACCACCAGGCTGTGCTGATGAGGTTGGAATCCTAAAGTCAAACAAGTGTTGTGCAGCACTCTGAGATGAGTTTGAGTTGAGGAAGTTCACTTGAACTGTAATGCCTCTTTACCTGTAATTACAGTAACTAACTTTTATAAAGCTCTAACAGGCATTAAAAGCTTTACATGCCTAGGTAAACTTCTTTGGGTTTAAAATAAATCAAAGTCGTAAGCATAAACTTTTCCAATGTGAGTATGAACTATTATGTACTTTATTTTTCCAGGGTGTATAGGGAAGATCAGTATGATTAATAATAATTTGTGATAACTTAACATAAACTATTAGCTTAAGTAGAACTTTGCATAATTGAAAAAAATGGGAGGATGGAGGAAGTTTAGTTACCATACAAAAGTATTCTGGGTAGCGCTATTAATTATATTTACAGTACATCCTTGACATTTATCAAAATCGGGCCACTTTACTTTATTCAGACAGGCATAGACAATCAGATTAGCAATTCAGTCCTCCGACCACCTCTTTAGTTTAAAAATGACATCAAAATTAACGTTTCGATTTAATAATATTTCAAATTCGTTGTGTGTTTCACTACAACTGAACATAATATGTTTAAATTGTCATCAATATTTGTTTGTTTATGTTTATGTTTTTATTCTTATGAATTAAATACTTTTGATTTGCAAGTACTTAAAATGTAGTTATTTCTTTATTAAATATGAATTTTATAATGGTGCAGTCACAAGCCTTATGAAATTTATATTATTTATAACATTTTATAATTTATAAAATTTAAATCTTTGTACCAAAATAGTATCCACAGACATTTAAAAAAATTAAAAACTTAAAATCAGTTTTATTTTTATACTGCTACAACGAGTCATCACCAACATGGTAACTTTTTTTTTGATCCGGAACAAAAAAGAAATCAACAAAAGCAAATCCAACTTTGACAGTTTTTTATGAACATCGTTTATGACAAATGACAACAAATTTGACACACGTTTTGTACATGACACACCAACACCGCGGCACGGTGACGGCCACGGACGCTGCGGCCCACCATGTGATTAACGAGCTGCTCCCCTCGTCCCTGCTCCTGTCGTCTCGCTGACACACGTTTTGGAATTTATAAGTTTTGTTTTTTGTCAAGAAATGTTGGCTTCACTTTGTTATATACGGTTTGGTACTTATACTGAGAGTTTATTTTGGTCTCCGTATGTAATCGTATTTAGTTAAAAAAGTTTCACAGGTTTTAAAGTTAGAAAAATTAGACAGTTTAAAATAAAACAGGAACATACAAAAGAAGGTCTGCTCGGTAAATTACTTTTGGTTGTAACGACTTTAATTATATTTAGCATGAGGATATACAAAGAAAAAGTAATACCTGGGAGGGGTTAGTTCTTTGTAGAGACCGTTGCCTGCGCTACTTAAAAAACAAACAATTGCCCTTACTGTATGCAATCTACAAATAAAGCTTATCCTTAGGCTTTCATCCAATAAGTTAAAAGTAACGAACGTACTAAGAGAGATACATTTGTTATTATAATCCATGATTTACCTTAACACTTACTTGATTGACCTTAACAACATTGCAAATTATGTAATTTTCCTACATTTTAATCAGCTTTAACCGTTTAATTTTTTTTAATCTTTTGAATAATAATTGTTTGTTTTTAGACCTTAATTGCTATCATTATTAAACCTTAATATTGAATCAGTACCATATAGCCTAAACAGTTTTTATTTAAAATAGTATTCTACGTGTTAGAAATAAGTCCTAATAATTCCTTCCAGTGTTAATCACCGTTGATAAAATCAGCGGCTGGAACCACTGAGAGACAAACCGTAGTTAATGGTTAGTCGAAGTGGAGATTAAATCAGCCGATGGAGCCTCTGATGGAACGGTGGTTCGCAGGGCGGTCTCCTCATCTGACACAGCTCCTGTAAATGCAAACTTATTTTTTTAGTTGTATATTTTTCAATTTGAAAGCTGTACTGTGTCAATTTATGGACCTAAAAGCAAAAAAAGGTCACAGGTGGGTATCAGATGGGGTGTTGGAAGCTGTTTAGATTTTTCTTGGTTGTCTAAAAAAACGCAGAGCTTTATAATTCATCGACCAGAGCTTTGTAGCGTTGCACCATGTAATGACATACTATAAGCATTTAATATTAGCATTGTTTGTTAGCTGATAATTGAGTTGAATAGGATGCACAGAACTAACAGAATATAACAGGATAATGTAGAGTATCGAGCTTACCCAGGGCAAACCTATATACTGTTATATTATATTTTTAATTGCCACTAACTTACTAACTTACTAACTTAAACTAACTTGCTAATCAGAAATAATTCATGACCCATTTTGATGACAATAATTCATTTTCTGGTCATGTAAAAATCGAACATCAATTAGAAGAAAAATAACGGCCCGGTGCGGCGAGGCGATGGCGTATTTATAGAAGGTTAAGACCACAGGCAGACTGACAAATGGTCACATCTTGTTTCCTCTGGATTGCAAAGATGTAATCAATAGCAGTCTAACAAAGCCTCCTCATAGACTTGTTATATCACCATTCTATTGTATTCGCAGGCCGTTGTGTAATTTTGCTTTTTGTTTTAACTTTGATACAATAATATTTTCAAATTGATTTTCCATTATTGAATATCCTTTGTCTTTTCTAAGTGGACTTGATCTAATGAGTTTTTATCTAAGACTGTATCTGTCTGAGAGCTTTGAAACAGTTTAGCCCACTGCTTATTGGAATTAAGTGGGGGAGGGAATGGTTGCTGTTTAGTTGGATTTTTATTACTATAGGGTGTTAATTTTTTTTACATACCATCGGAATATCTTAACCTTAGTTTACGTTCAACAAGTTTTTTTATCGACAACAATATATTGGTACAAAAAAGATCTATAACTATATATAAGATGCAAGGAAGGTTAAATTATAAATTAGTGCGGAATAATAAGACCAGTAAAAAAGTAGAAAGCACTAAAAAAATGAAAAAATATTAAAAATATTCCATTTAGCTGGTTCATTACGCTGAAAAAATAATTTTGCAAAAACCTAAAATTGCCTTTATTTATTTTTAAGATACAAAATATAAGTGGGGTTACAGTTAAGTAAAACGTGTGCATAGTATCTAATTATTTAAATAGAAATGCGATACAATTTTTTCTTTGAAAATGCTCAAGCCCACAATATTTAATACCAACATTTTTTTAAATAAATCTTTATTTCGCAAAAAAAACAAAAGTACAAACAATTAATTGCATACAACTTCCCAGGTACAGATATTATACAGCACAACTAAAATGTAAGTTTAAGTTCCACAATGAGAAACCAGTACTTGTGAAAAAATCTCCTGATTATAAGATACATCTAGCTCATATTGTTAGCAGTATGCGAGCAATCTTTCACCTTGACCAGGCTAAGTTTAGTAGATAAAGAAACTTGGTACGACGATAAATTACATGAGTAAGAAGTGGTGGAGGCGCTCTGTTCCGGACGGCCAGTGGAGGGAGATGATCGCTGATCGCTACTTCAATCTTGATAAATCGTCGTTGACAGGCGGGGGCCGTGGGCGAGATTTCACCGCGATAGACTGACTTTCTGAATCCAATTTTATATTTAACTTTTCATAAATAATAATCCGGTTGAGGAAAGTTTCTAAATGAGAAATGAAATATAATCTGGTGCTCACTTTTTAGAATCATCTGGTGAACGTCTATTTCAACCCGTTCATGGACTTGTTTCTTGAGTTATGTTGAAAAACGTTCTGCAATGCCCAAACCAATAGCAATTTTTATTAAAATCAAGTTTTATAAGTAAAAAGATTGATTATTTTAATGCGACGTACCATACTCATTCAGATATAAGTTTGCGAGATTATAAATTTATTCGTTGAAAATTCGTTTTTGGATTTAATATTAAATTGTTCATCAACGTAATTGGTTCTGCTGGTTGAGGTTTCAGTTAGGGGTTTTCACGACACATCATGAGTGAATAACGTAGGGGATTGTATATACTTCATGAAACAGCAATTAAATCGTTTTAAAATAATGAAATTAACACAATTTGTTCTTTCATTCTTAAATAATTAGTTAATTAAATAATAAATTCTTCCATTCATCTATCCATTCAACCATCCATCCGTCCGTTCATCCATCCATCCATATATCCCTCCAACCGTCTGACCGTTCATCCATCCATCCAACCATTCATCCATCCAACCAACAATCCACCCACCCATCTATCCATCCATCCATTCATATATCCCTCCATCCATCCATCCACCCATCCATCCATTGACCCATCCCTCCATGCGTCCATTCATCCATACATTTATCAATTCAATCATTCACTTAAAAATGTTATACAGTACATCAATTGAAAGCACATTTTTAATCTTTGAAATTTTCTGTTTAAATATAATTATAAGTATATTTTAATATGTCATGGAGTACTTTAATGAGCTGACAGGTGTCTGCTCATTAAAGTACTCCATGACATATTAAAATATATTTATAATTATATTCAAACAGAAAATTTCAAATGATTATAAATGTGCGTTCAATTGATTTATAACATTTTTAATGCAACTTGCACAGGTAAGGCTTTTGAAACAAACAAATCTTCAAAAGCAAATCTGATAAAATGCAAATATTCAGTTTATTGGCGCAGTTAAGGTAGGCTGATAAATCGCGTGCTTATCTCAGCGTTACAAAGGCTTTGGAAAGAATACTTAGGGGCTGGTTGCGATTAGGGGCAAAGCAATTGAATGATTAAAATTAAATTCCAATTTAATTTAGCTTCAAACCTTGAAAAAAGCTACATAAATTACCTGTTAATAAAAAGTGAGAAATTAAGTGAAAGAAAATTTGTAAATAGAAGGAAAATATGCAATACATCACCAAATGTATAGGAACCATAAAGCAGTGTTGATACCAAAACAAATTAACATTTGTCAGCTGATGGCCTGGGTTTTTCGAAATTTATAATTACCATGCATTTTTTAGTCAGTCTTTTACTTAACTACGCAGTTGAAAGTCTGAGTTCTCAGTGACTACTGAACCGATCTTCAAGATTGATGTGTCAAATTAAAGTGGATAAAAGAGAAAGAAGAGAAGAGTACTTATGTCAGGTTATTTAAGTCAAAAATATAAATGAATCGAGACGTCTTTTATAAACCGGAAACCTATAACCTACGGCTGGGATCGTGACATCTTTTATTGGCCGGAAACCTATAACCGCACGGTTCCTCAGGCCTTATGGGATTTAGGCAAGTTGACATTATGATAGTATTATTATCCTCTTTTTACCTACAGACATAGAAAAGGAATAGGTTTGCCGAATTTCCTAAAAATTTATGTTTTTTTTTGTAAGGGCTAAGGCCTACAGCCCCTCAAAGGTTGATTCAATGCAATTCTTGTGTGGTCAATGAAATATTACAGGAAAAATGGCTGTTTAGAGGATACAAAAAAGCAAGCGAAGCAGCAACAGTAATTTAGTTTCATTTAAAATAGTTTTTGAAATAAAATAATGACTCTTTGATTAAGAAGCCCTCTAACTATTCAAACACTAATTAGGGTTAGGTAATAGGTTTAATCGCGTACTAAAATTATTAATGAATCATGACATGCTATTTTTAAACCTGGAAAGGGTGATAATCTTCATTATGGATTAAATAAATAAATAAAGAAATAAAATTCACTTAATTTAAACAAAACAAATGCCACTGTATTTTATTGGGCTCTCCCACAATCATAAGCAGTTTGTTCACAGGATAATAATATAATATTTAAAAGACATTCCAAACTTATTTTCTGTTTCGGGAAGTTTAAAACAACCCAATGTTTGACAGTTTCTATGCCGCTAGAACAACGTTGAAGTATTAGAAGTATACTTGTTCTGATTGAAAGATTATGTACTAGACGTCACGAAATTGCGACTCTCGAAACTTAGGAACAACTGGCTTTTTCCAATGTAATCATTTGGGAAAATGATTACGTTGTTTAAGTTAAAAACCTGTTAAAGTTTTGTGGAGTCGCAATATCGTGACGCCTTATATAATAAATAAAAACGTGGCCTGCAACATGTACAGATATTTTTTCTTCAGTTACTCTTGCAGTATTTGAATGGTTTGAGGTTGCTATCAAGTAATTAATGCGGTATGCATTCCAGCTAATACTAATCACGAATATAAATACATAATGTTTGATGAAGAAACTTTCCTTTGAGTTGAATGAGACAACCAATGCTGTTTGATGGTAAATAGGCAATTACAAATCGCTTTCTCGAACGAAGACCGAACGAGGAAAATAAATGTATGCATATTTGAGCCGTGAATTTTAATTTAACATTAAATATAGGGGCCTACGCATTTAAAAACTGCGAAGAGCCATTATGCGAATTAAAAGTATTTTAAGTTTAAAAGTTACTACTATACTACCGGTACTTTAGGTTATTTTAAAGCTGATAAGTGGTTTAAACATAGTATTAGAAACTAGGCATTTTCTAGAAATATTTGCACATTATTTAAACCCTTATACAGGGCCGTAACGTTAAACTTGGGGGCCCCGGGGCAAGACTGGCTGGAGGGGCCCCATACCAGCGTTACTCAAGCGTGAGCGTGCGAGTATCAAAAATCATAAAACCAAATTTAGTTACCTTTACCATTTTTGTGCACTATAAGTATTTAGTTTTTTCTTTAAATAACAACCCTAATTTACGAATAATCGATAAAACTAAATAGTGTAGCGAGTAAACTGGTAGTAATATAAAGCAATTCAAAATGTTTAAGGGGGCAGTCTACTTTGACAGAAAAATCTGCGCCGCAGAGCGAAATAACATTGTAAAGATAGGGCTAAAGCGCGCTGAAGTACGTTTGCAGATGTTTCGTATCTGCACGACAAAAGCTTTATTTTTTAGGATTTAATAAAAATGAGAGTGGGTTCACGTTCTTCAGAATATTTTATAGGGCTCTACATTTTTTATTTTTCTTTAAAGCGTTTCTGTCGTTAGTTATGAGACTTTAAAATCTAACAAAAAACCACTTTTTTTTGAAAGATTTACACAATTCCTGTAAATGAACGGGGATAAAATAAAGAATTCTAAAAATATAGCGACCTACAAAAACATACCCTTTTTAAAATGACACCAAAATATTGGAAATCATATGAAAATCCAGCGATCAGTGAATAAGACACAAAACCCTGTTTTAGCGCTCGGACCTTGAGGTAGACCGCCCCCTTAAAATCTTTTTATTATTGTTTCTATTAGTTCACAACCCACAGTTACTAAAAATATCATCACTGAAACATTTGTTTTCTTCTTTGTGCCTTCGTGCAGGCAGACAACGAACTATGTTAATAATTAAAAGTTCTGCCAATTCGTTTTCTGTTTTTTTATTTTTCTAAACTTATTTTCAAATTATTACTGTTTAACACAGCACAATTGTGAAGGAAAACTACGGGAAACATATTTTTAAAACTTATCAACAAATTCAGTAGCTGTTTTGTTAATGTCGTTCTCTAAAGCAAAATATAATATTATTTGATGGTCGCAATACGATCAAGAGATTTGCTGGCCGCGGACAAACTGAGCATTTTTTCTGCTACAATATGACCGAAGGATTTGTCATAAACGGCCGCGCTTTGACATCTGCGATATGATCAAAACATGCAACGGCCATGAAAAGAGTAAGCGGTTTTCCAGCTGCTATTCGACCTTGCCAACCGCGGAATAAACGATAGATAGATTTTCCAGCCGAAATGTGGCCATTATATATATGACGATCTCGAAAAGAGCGAGAGACTTGTCGACCTACAAGCGATCAAGAGATGAGCCATTTTCCGGCTGCGGGATGAGCGAGCAATGCTCCAGCCGCGAAACGAGCCAGCGATTTTCTTAGCTGCACGACCGAGATATGTGACGGCCATGGAAAGAAAGACAGATGGGGATGCTAACGAGAGATTTGCCAGCCATGGAACGAGTGGACGATTTCCGACCGCAATAGAAAGGAGAGATTTGCCGGCCGCGATGTACACGACTGATGACTTTTCAGCAGCGGTATTACAGAACTATTTGTTTTTTTGCGATTCGATGGAGAGATTTGCCGGCCGTGACGACGAAGACGCCTATGTCGTTTCGTTTCGTTATCACAAGTATCGAATTTCTCGACCAAAGGTTTAAATTCATTACGTTTTTCCGACCTTGCCCGAATTTCCGACTGGTAGACACCCTGCAAAGGATTTACAGAGATTTGCCGGCCACGATACAACGGAGAGACTCGGCTAAAAAACAGCCGAGATACCTACAAAAAGACGATAAGGAAGCTTTGGCAGCCACGAAATGGCCGGGAAATGATCGCGACGAATCAATCGGGGATATCTTATACACGGCAATGTAGTCGACAGATATTCCGGCCACCAATTAAATAAATCATTCCGGTTTGGTTAATAACTAAATTATTGGATCACCTATTGGACACCTGACCAAGCCTCCTAATCCCTTATACCACAGTTTCTGTAGCTTTTGTCTCTAAAACATTAATACATTATTGTAGTGAATGGTAATGTGGCCAAATAAAAACAGTTTTAGAGAAAAATTCCAGTCTCGAAGTTGTTTAAACATGTATTCATCTTTTTACTGGTTTTAACTTAAGAAAAGTGTTTTTTAAATTACGGTCGCGACGAGGTCGGGGTCGAGCTCGTTTTCATGTTCCCTCGACCAGGGGCCCCTTCGGGGCCCCCTGTGCTCCCCCGACAGTCCTCTCCTGTCCTGTCCCGGGGCGGTGCCCCGGTGCATGGTCGTTACGGCCCTGCCCTTATAATGGAAATTTGCTCATTATGGTCAATGGAAGTCTAATAAGCATAAGATTTGGCCCTGTCCATGGCGACGACATGTTGTGGTGGCTACATTGTCAATGGGAGAGGGTAAACGACTGCTGTGCGGCAGAGGTGATGATTTATGTTTTGAGATCGGAGTTAGTTGTTAGCAGTGGAGTGTTGATTGCAGCCAACTGTTGGTTGTCAAGGCTCTCTCTACGTTTGGGATATCTGCGTGTTGTATCAAGCTGAGGGTTATTTTACAGCGTTATTCCTTTTAAAAACAACTGAATAAAACTGAACAACGCAGCAGGATGGACGTTCATCATGGTTGAAGCGATGGAATAAAAATGATTTTCCAAAGGGCAAGTATATATCAAAACTTAATCATGCATTTTCGTGAAAGCTGAAAATAACTGGTAATGTTTTCAGAAATCCAGTACCAAACGATACGGTGAATAAAAACCCTGAGTATTTTTCACAGGAAATAGTTTTTTGTGAATTTGTGAACAATACTCAGAAAGGATTCTTATTCACAGCACAGTTTGCTACTGGGTTAAAAAGATTAAATATAATATATAAAATGGCCTGAGAATGACAGATTGCTATGATTTTAAAACAATTATAACATTCTAGCAGATCCACCTGGTTTCACCCGTCAATTCCTAGGCTTTACTCATGTCATTCAATAATAAGGTTACCTTGACAAGCTCATAAGCTTCCCTATATTTGGAGTTCCATAGAGCTAATTTTAATGGAACTTTGTAAAACGGTTTCTAAGAGTGCATGTTCAACCCAATGGGAGCGTACTTGCCGATTTCCAGCTTTTTAGGTCCTAAAGTTTTGGAGTTTTTTCCTTTAGAAAACCCCTTCTCCTTATTTGTGATGGTTTACAAATTTAGTTGTATGAGTGCACAATATCACTTTTTATTATATATAAAAAGTCGTACATTAAAAATAGATCCAGAGAAAAAAAGGCATGCTTAACGGCATAATTCAATTTGTGAGTGGTGGTTTCAGCAAAGTTTAAAAGTCAAAGTTAAATGAGGGATTATTAGGTTAGGTTGAGCACTCTACCTTGACATTTGATGATATTTGCCGTGAAGTCAAGAGCTTGGCATTTTTAATGGATTCAATAAGGCTTATAAGTAATAAAATACTTAAATCAAAGATATATGAAGAAGGAAATACAGATATATGCTGTAAAGGTTCGTGGCCTTTGACCACTTTAACATTGAGGTAATGACACCCAACCTAGAGTATATTTGAAAATAATAAGTAATTCAGTTACAATTTTGTTTTACAGGCATTTGAAGTTGGAACGATTAAGGAATAAATAAAGTACAATTAACATTAAGAATCAAGATTTAATCGCAAAAACATTTGAATCTCAAAGATATAAATGATTTATATTCTTAAAGTGAGGGTGGTCAAATTGAATGCCTAATGAAATCACCGCCACCTTGGTAAACACTTAGCCCCTCCAGGCTGTCACTTGTCCAATTCAGAGACCGCGGTTTCCGTTAACCATTTTGGCGTTGATAACTTGCTGTTGTCACCGCGTCCGTTGAATCACCTTTAATATTGAATTGGTTGAAGAAGCACGTGTATTAATGTTGCAGTTATATTTTTTAAGGGGGCTAGCCTAGCTAAAAACGGGAAAATTTTCAATTTTTAACTAATATTATTTTTGATATTTTAAGTTCTTTCTGAACAGTTTATACCAAATTTATTAAGATATCTTAGGTTTTAGCTGAGATATGGCCAAAACAATTATGAGTGCATGTTGTTATCAGGCCTAACAGTAAATACTTAACACCTGATTGCCCGAAACTTGTGCTTTGTGTTATTATTTACAAGATATCTTTGACATATCACCAAATTTTAAGGGGATGTTGATATCACTAGTACTGATGGTCTGAACTAGGATTATGACTGTAGGAATGCTAAAAGTAAAAATAAATAAGTAAATGTACACAAAAAATGAATTGTTTTTTTATACATTTTAAAAACCAAGCATATCAGCCAAAAGTGTTTATATAACCATAATTCTAGTTCAGGCCATAGTCCTAGGTATAAGGAAAATAATGATACCAAACTTACTGGTGAAAGTTAAATATAAACAATAGTTTGTAAATCATAATCTAGGTTTTTACTACTTATAATTTATAAATTTGTATTAATACTCCTTATCAATATTTTCCAATTTTTTACATGTTTATTTCACTAACTTGTATTTGAAATGCCCTGAAAGTTTCAATATTCTAGGATAACAAGTTTAGGCACAGTAACTTGTTTTGTAAAAGCTTGCCTTTTAGCTAGGCTAGCCCCCTTAAATATGAAAACCATTGTTATTCTCGTAAATTGTAAATTAGTTTGTATTAATAAAATGAAATTCACCAAAATTAACTATCGAGGTTACCTACAAATTATCTAGATATTCAGAGTATGTAGTGGTTTCCTTCTCCACCGCACACAAATAAATAAACCAACGTTTATGTTTCACGATAAATTATTTACCAACAGAATCAATGTATAACTTAGAAAACGAAGGCGAAAGATGAATTCAAAACAAAAATTCGAGCGATTTGTTCAACCTGAATAAAACATGTTGAATATGTTTGGCCTCAACGCAGGTGGAATTGTTTCCAAAACACTCAGCCGAGGAGCGCCTCGCGAAAAGTTGAGCGACCTCCCCCCACCTTTATTGTGCCGCGATCGTACTTCCGTGTGATATAAGACCCGATTAGGCCGGAACCTATTCCTTTCATAACTCTCACTTGATCGAAATAATTGAAGATTCGCTTTCGTGAAATTGAATCACGAAAAACATTTTTGTTAGTGCTGTACTGTTTTTATAAAAACTAGTTGGGTTTGGGTGTACTGTGAATAAAAAATGTGATAAATTGCAAATTTTATGATGGGAGTTTTTGTTTATAATCTCGTTATATCAATCTAAGATAAACGAAAAAAAGTTTAATTGATGTCAATTCCTGTACTGGGAGTGATGAGATTTATTTTACTGTTCCTTGTTTTCAACAGAAAATGAATGTTTATTGGCTTTTTTATTTACTGCCAAAGCTCCCCAATGAATTTAAAATTTTAATTTTGGACGTATCTTTCAATATTGGTAGACTTGTAAGGATATGTACAATATTCATACAAAAACCAGTTAAAAGGACTGGAGAGTAATCCACTTCAAGTTTAAAGCCACCCGAGGGCAACTGCAGCAGCAAGGGTGTGGACCTTCTCGAATTGATTCCCTCGGAAAGGTTTTATGTATTACGATGCTAACATATTTTATAGTTTGCAACCCGGAGCAAAATGAGGCACAGCGAGATACCGACGCAGAGGGTCCCCTCTCCAATTGATATAAATACGTACCACAAATCATATTGCTTAACGGATTCAGTTTTATATTATACAGGGTATTCTTGAAACCACAAACATTTAAAGATAACGTTATCTTCAGCGATCAAAACCACGAACGGATTATCTCTCAAAGCAGAGTACACAGAGAAACAAATTAGTGGTACGAATCGACCAAGGAAGAGTGACGTAGCTAAAAAGCCAACGAACTAAGTGGATTGGTTTCGGGTGATCAAAGAAGAAAGTAAGGGAAGCGGCTTTATCAGCGTTACCTTGTGGAGGAGCGAAACCAGAATAAATGAACCAATAAACAGAATCTCCTGAGAACGCATTTCGTCTTCCAACCTTTATTTTAACGCTTACTTTAATTTAATTCCATTTGCTAACTGACAAGGGAGTCTTTGTGGCTCTTTCTGGCGTTGTCCAAGTAAAAGCAATACTTAAAAGCACTTGAAAAAGTAAAGAAAAAATATTATTAGACTTGTAATAACATCAAACTTTGAAAATGTTTGCAAATTAGATTAAAGATTAGGAAAATGGACGGAATCTTTTTAAATAACTAAAACAAAGGTTTTGAATACGATAACTTATTTCCGATAACAATATGAATTCTTATGTGAAGACAATCAAACATTGTCATAAAACGAAATGGATTAGAATTTTGCAACATTTAAAGGTCAAATATTGGAGAACCGTGCTTAGCTCTAACTGTATTTTATTTATTTTAACTGGAGTTATTTTAACTGTATTCAATACATCCAACAATTATATTTACTCATTTTAGTTCTTGCAAACAACAACAAGTTGGCGGGTACCTGTACTTGATGGTACAGGTACCTTTTTCCCCAAGTTCTTTTTCGACTATAATTATAATATTTTTTTTTAGTATGATAATGAACAGCTTTTATAATTATTTGTTTACATTTTTGTTTTTACTTCTTACCCAAAATAGCACTCATAAGGCGGCCCTATTTTAAAAGAACTGCTTAGTTAAATTGATAAGATTGCGAGCTAGTTGCCAAATGATACAGAAACTTAAACATACTATTGTATGAAGTGAGAGATATTTGGTATTAATTTATTTAATAAGAGATATTTGATATTAGTTTATTCAATAATTTATTTAATAATCTGACTGTCAATGTTATCAATACAACATTTAATGTGCAGGCTTTGTGTTTTAGACTACAATTGTTAAGAGTTTTAGCGAATTTCCCCTATAGGGAAGTAGCTATTACCGTAGGCGGCACGGTGAGACTTAAGCCGGAGACCATGTTATTTTTTCATTTTGAGGTCCCTAGACCCCAAAAACACCATTCGTTCATTTTCATATATATGTATATATATATATATATACCTGTCCGTAGGCGCGATAACTTTAGTAAAAAAGGCCCGATCGCGATGAAATTTGGAACAAACGTGTAAAGAGACATTCATGACTTCGAGTTCGAAAACCAGCACGACCGGTTTACTATAAGAAGGTTTTTTTGGCAAAATAAAATTTATTTTAAAGATTTAATATATTTTTAATTATTTTATGTAAATTTAATTGTCAAAATTAAATTCAGCTTAAAAAAATAAACAATTTAGCATTTTGAATTATTATTCTACGTCAATCCGTTGCTTGGATATTGGATGTGCTAAACACAGTACGTTGTCCAGTATTATTTTTAATTTTACCCTCCAAAAAGCAAGATTAACCTCATTTAAGGAGATTTTTTAAACACAACTCTGAACATATGATTATATTTAAATTGTCAGATGAATATTCCAGATGTGTTTATTTTGAATAGTTAAAGAGTTCATTGATCAAGATTTGGCAGAACGTATATACTATATTAAAAAAACAATTATTTTAAAATGTAGTAAAAAAATAATAGGTTTAAATATAATTTACATTTACCAATGTAATCCCTTTGTTTATTATCCTCATCTATTAAGCTCATGAATGATTAAATGTACTTTTTTAGTCCATGAATTTACAACATATTCAGACAATATTTTTATTATACATGTTAAATATGCTCACAGATAATACCCTGCTACTCGAGTAGCGACTTTAAACTAAATTAATGTAGCCTAATTTTGAGTATTAAAACATATCCGTTTAGGCATAGTTGAGTGTCCCCGATGCACTAAGAGCCCCGATTACATTCAGAGACAACTATACTAGGTGACATGATTTGTGATCCTCAAAATTACTTAAAACAGCTGATTCCCAATATAAGGTAAATAGTGAATCAGCAGTTTAAATAATTTAGAGGATCACAATTTTCAAGACGCCTATTATATTTCCATACAACAGCCTATAGGAAAACTTAATTTTTCAACATCTCTCTTTATATTTCATGCAATTTTACCATCAACAGTTTGCATTATTTACCTCTGGCTAAGGCTACTATGATTTTTTTTTCAAAATAATGATAATAGTAAAAACACAACATTGTACAAGCAGCGAGGCTGTGGAACATTGATTTAAAAAAAGTACCCCTCTCCCCCCTCGCCTTACAACCAGCTGAATTAGCCATAGCCAGATGTAATGCAAAAACTGTACCTCAAAATTATTTTTTTACCATTGACTTTAAAGGAGGCTGTTCATTCATACAGATGTTTTAGAACCAGAAACTGAGCACTCATGAAATTAGTTTGGCACTCGTCACTAGAGATTTCGCCAGGAGTGTGATTTTACGCTAAAGAATGTCTCAAAGAATGATTAAATAAATGGTTTGAAAAAAATTAAATGATTAAAGATTTTTATCCCTGAAATGGACCATTTTTTGCTTTTATCAGGCTAAAATATGATGCAGGGTTACAAAAGATATTATATTTTTAGCAACTTCGCTGCGGTAGAATTATACCCTGATCTTTATTCCGGTGCATCAAGAGTAACAGGTTCTTCATGCCCAGTTATAAACTGTGTGCGTCACGAGTAACAAGTTAGACGTGGCAAAGCCAACATTTCCCGTGCGATATATCAACTGAGGGTGAAGCTCTTGCACTCTAGTTACCATCACAGAAACTGCAACTGCAGTTTCAGGATTCATTTCTGAAGTGACCCAACGAAGAAAATTTAAAAAACAACCATATTTTATTGTACAGGTTATAAAAATTGAAGAATTTAATGGTAAATTATTCTAGGAGTGCTAATAACATATTTATACAACAAAAGGATTAAAAAAATATGTATATTTCGTGTTATGGAATAATAACGATAAAAAACTAAATTTAATGTTCCATAAATAACCACAGAGCAGCACGAGTAACCGGTTACTCGTGAAGAGTTAAGAATAAGATTGTATTCTTTGAAAAATTATGAACTCGAGGATATAAAACTCATAGCGATCGCATTAGAACTGGCCGAAATATGCAAAACGCACCCGGGGACTGATCGTTGATTTCAGCCGTTGTACTCTGGGCAATGGCTGGCATCGGGCATCAGTAACCAGTTATTCGTGACACAGTGAAGGTGTTAAAACATTAAAACTAGGAGTGCAAAAGAGAGAGGCCTAACAAAATCTACAGCTACCAGAATGTGCTAATTTTTATAACATGTGATCAAATGTTTTGGACTGAAAATTTAACATTACTTGGACTAACTATTTTTTCATCAATATTTTTACTCAATTCTTAATTTACAATGTGATGTAAAAGTGTATTTCTTGTAGCAGCTGTGTTAGATGAAAAACTTTTTTTATAACTTTTATTGTTTAAAAAATTAAAATCGAAGACAATTTCGTATCAATTTGTTAAGAAGTTTTAAGTTCTTAAGTTAGAAATAAATAATCGAATTGAGCAAGGATGCATTTAAATATAACTAGGCCTACTTGTGAGATTTACATTATTGGTAAACCTGTGGAGAATGTTATGACATTCATGTAATGTCTGAAAAGTAAAATTTAACTTTGTAGGCCTAATTAAATATAATCAAGTGATAACTTACTACCTAACAAGTTCAGGACGAAGTGGTGGTGCACGTCAGAATTTTCGATCTGAATAAAAGTACGTTGCAATATAGGCCTACAGTAAGGCGAAACGAACTTAAGTCATAATTTTAATAAAATCTTTTAATTCATCTGTTGATTTTGTATTACTACCTAAAATAGCTAATTTTAGAGAAATTCACAAATTTTGATAGGATATCACTGGTGGCGCACGTTGTCCGTGGGCATACTGAAATCACCAGGGGCCTACATGTGCCACCGGTGGTTATTGGGTTGTGCCGAATGCCGCATGATTCGCTGATTGCATGGCATGCGGCGAAGTGGCAAATGATTCGAACTGTTAATTATTGTAACCTCAGTACGAGTAAACCACTTACTGGGTCTTCTGACGACCCCTTCCACCATTTTTGTCACATTTATTTTTTTTTTAAAGTCTTGACATGCGCCATCAGTGACCAAGGTGTGTCTATACAACCCTAAAATACGAACACACCTAACAATATAACCCAGCAAAGCTCAAAAAGCGCTGTGAAAATGCATTGAATAAAATGGGAACAGTGCGACACCAGTGGTACTTGTCGGAGTTTTGAAAAGTATGTAGTGTGCCACCGGTGGCGCGCATCGGGATTATGGTTAAAACTGACTGTTGATTTCTGTCAGACTGATCATGTTGAGTAACTATATTTATTTACTTAAACTTAATGTAAGATATCTTCAAAAAAACTAAATATAAACCATGACTAATAACATATTTGAGTAAGTTTTTATTACAAAAATATAACAATTTACAAACCTTATTACTTTGGTTATAACTGCTAATGTAACATAAAGAGATTTAATAGATCTAGAAATCACCCACTTCAATCACCATAACCTCTACATTATGATTCCATCTCATCTATTCATTTGATTAGGCTACATTTTTCTGGGTATACATATTTTAAATAACATATACGTTTATCATTTAATTCAATTTTATACCGCTTAAACAGTTTATCTGCATTCACTCACATAAACATAACCTAGACTTACAAACACAAACAAAAATAATGTAGAAATGATAGAACTGCTGCTCAGCTGACATCAGACTTGATAAAGGAAAGAGACAGACATTAAGGGAAATGAAATGTAAATAATTTGTTCAAAGCCAAGGAAGTTGTACAGTTTTGTGTTCATTTCATCAATGGGCGCGTTCAGCCGCATTCCACCGGTGGGTGATCGATTACCATTGTCACTAATAGGCAAATCCACCGCATGTTGACAATCAACAATGTCCGGTTACTTACCGAATCCACCGTAAACACAACATCGGTGGATGCACAACAATGCATGGTAGATGGTACGTCCACCACTACCGTTCACTTATTATAGGTTAGTATATTACCCACCGGTGGAATGCGGCTGAACGCGCCCAATGAGAGCTGGTATAGCGACAATAATTTGTATACACTGCAAAGTGTAATAGTTTATGGATAGCTTAAAAATAGTACAGTTAAATATCACATTGTGTTTGAAATTGTGTAATATCATATCAACTTCTTTATAAAAATGTTATATCATAACATTTTTATAAAGAAGATAGCTTGCTGTGCCTTTTTTTTGTATATATTAATCATTTAGTGGATGGGAGTTTTCTAGTATGTTACTAAGACAATAAACTGCTTGCATCAAATCTAAGAAATTTTTGTACATATATGAACTATGACCTTTTTTCTGGTCCAAAACCCAGATGTGTAAATCGGTCAAGTAGTATGGTCAGGGGTCAGGCTCGCTGTCATAAGCTTTAAATTTTGTCCCCATGTTAAATCTCCAGAAGAAAAGTTTATTTTCCATTTTTTACCCATTTAACATAAATATTTTAAAAATACAAATAAATCCTGCACATATAAGGCAGATAACCTTTGTTATGTTACCTGTGTTTAAATCGGTCCAATAGTATGGTCAGCAAGCTCTTTGTAATAAGCTTCAAATTTTGTCCCAATGTTAAATCTCCTTAAGAAAATTTTAATTTTCTTTTTTTATTTGATAACATAACATTTTCAAAATACAAATAAAATCTACACATATAGGACAAATTATCTTTATTTTGGTACAACATGCATGTGAATCAGTCCAGTAGTATGGCCAGGCCAGCTGTCATAATCTTTAAATTTCTTCCCCCATGTTAAATCTCCATAAGAAAATTTTATTTTCCACTTATGACCCAGTTAACATAAATACTTCCAAAATATAAATAAAACCTGAACATAAAGGACTGATAACCTTTGTTTTAGTACAACCTTTGTTTAAATCGGTCCATTAGTATGGTCAGCAAGCTCGCTGTCATAAGCTTAAAATTTTGTCCCCATGTTAAGTCTCCTTAAGAAATTTTTTAAATATTTTATTATTAAATTTTCACAATACATATAAAACCTGCACACTCATAACACCAAGGACCAATAACCTTTATTATACAGGACGCTTTAAGTTATAAACGATCAATAATCTTTATTTTGGTACAACGTGCAAGTGAATCAGTTCATTAGGATGGCCAGGCTCGTTGTCATAAACTTTAATATTCTTTCCCCACGTTAAATCTCCATAAGAAAAATTTACTTTCCATTTTTTACCCAATTGACATAAGTACCTTCAAAATACAAATAAAACCCACACATATAGGACCAATAACCTTCGTTTTGGTACAACCTGTGTTTTAAATCGGTCCAGTGGTATGTTCAGGCTCGCTGTCATAGGCTAAAATTTCTTTCCCAGTGTTAAATCTCCATAAGAAAAGTTTATTTTTTATACCCAATTAACATAAATACTTTCAAAATAAAAATGAAGCCTGCACATACAAGACCTTTGTTTTGGTATAACTAAAGTGACCAGATTTTGGAACGGCCAAAACGGGACACCGACCTTCGTGGGGTGTGGGGGTATGGAATACCCCCCACAAAGATAGGGGGGTCCGGGGGTCCTCCCCCGGAAAATTTTGAACAATTAGGAGCATTTTTGTGGGTTTTTAGACTCTTTCAGATTGAAAATATGTGCTAGACACTGGATTATCTTTACCATTAATTTTATGTTCCTAGGAAACTACAAAAGAACCGGAAAAATTTAATCAAGAGTTTTTTACATTAAAACTTATTTCCACATCCCCCATAAAGAGAAGGGGTCCGGGGGCCCTCCCCCAGAAAATTTTGAAAAATTAGGAGCATTTTGGTGTGGTTTTAGACTCTTTCAGATTGATAACATGTGCTAGACTCTGGCTCATCTTTACCATTAATGTTAAGTTCCTCGGAAACTACAAAAGAACCGGAAAAAATTATTTAAGAGTTTTTTACATTAAAACATATTTTTTAAAGTATTTTTCTTACCATTAACGCCAAAATGGGACAAATGGGCGTCCCGAGAGAGTTCATCGGGACAACGGGACACATTGCTAAAAAACGGGACTGTCCTGTTCAAAATGAGACGTCTGGTCACCTTAGGTATAACCCACATGTAAACCGGTCCGGGTCAGTGTCATTAGTTTCACAAAAGTTTTTTAATATATAGATTTGTAATATTAAATCAAAATATTTAAAATAAAAAAAATAATAATGCAGTACACAAATTTGTCATTAAATTAAATTCCAATAAATATGTGTCCATCGGAAGAATTTAAAAAAATATTAACATCATTGGACGAATGGAAATTCGCTGAGTACGCAGGTCTGCTGCGACGGTTGTATTTGGCATTACTTGGGTTTTTTTACCGTATGGGCCAATTTAAAAGTCAGAATAAGGTACATATATTTTAAATTAGTAATGACCGGGTCTAAAATTTTAACATTACTACGGCTTATTAGAGCTTAAGAGTTAGAATTGATAAAATTCATATAATCTGAGAAAACAATATACAGCATACTATAAAATAGTTCTATTGTATGAATTTTTTATGGAATGCATTTTGCGAGTCACCAATTTAGATCAGTAAGGATAAAACAATTATACTTGTTATCCAGAAATTAACGAGAAGAATAAAAGTAACTCTGCACCCATAACAAGTGAAGACACATTTTTAAATTCTGATGACAACTGTAGCAACATTTCCTGAATTATTGAATTTAGCGAGTGTTGCGGTTTGAATATTAAAAAAGTCACTTTATTAGAGTGCGGTTCATGTTTTATTAATGAGTACAACAAGAAACCACAAATATTTCTGATATTTCGACCAAGAAATATTAAAAAAAGTTCTTTATGTACGTAATCTAGTTGCAATAAATCCAAGGTACATTAATTTGAACTGATACTGAAACATCGATTTATTAGCAACCAAAATGTTCAGAAATAATAATAATAATATACTTGAGTGTAATGATAGTTATTGCTGTTATATTTGACAGATCTAATTTTTAGCTGACTTTTCAGAAAGCTAAACTGTTAAAAATATGCAAATACATAAGGATTTCCCTAACGCATTTGATATTTGCAAAACCACTTAGTTTTTTACATCAAAACTTTCACATATCATTTTATATGATGATTTTTTAAATTGTTGTACCTAAACAAATTTAGTTCAAAGGTATCGCTGCTCTAAGTTTGATTAAAACTACTGAAATATATAGTTACAGTTTTTAAATAATTTTTCGGAGACCTTTTAATCTAATTCGTACATTCAGAGCCCCCTCCCTTCAATTCCGAACTCTTAGGGAAAACAAAACCTTGTACCAATACCAATGGCAATAGACACAAGAGACATCTCTACTTCTCTTTTACCTATCCCGAGTAAAATATAATTGAATTTAGAACATTTGAGACAAGTTTGGATCCTACTTCAGTGTTTATAGTAGCCTAATTTAGAGATGCAAACATAATTAGCCTCAGATGTGCTTCCAGTGAAGAATACTGAAAAGGTTAGGACAGTTAATTGATCTGTAAACATTATTTTGAGCGGCTAAAACCAGCTTATTAAAAGTCCAGTCAGAGATTTAATATAGCTTTTATTTTCAAATTTAACCTATACATTTTCTACTATTGAAGCAGGAAATAAATTCCTCGATATATTTCCTAGAAAGTCTCAACAAAGTTTAATCCATCGGAAAAATATTACTTAATATTAATAACAATAAACAATTTTAATAACAAATATAGTGCAAATTATAAAATGTAAAAGTATAAAATCTATAAATATAAAATTGTGTTTTTCTTGCAAAGAAAACAAAAAAATCCCTCAGATCAATACAAAAAAATCACTAAACATTATTATTGCATTCAATACTTATTCAATTAATTCATTAATAATAATACATTAGCAATTTTTTTATGTTTAATTCACCTTTTAGTTCTGAGCAAATTAAAATTGTTTAGGAGTTATTGAAAAAGCTCGGCGTCAAGTTTTGCAGGAAAGACAATTTATAAAAATAAGACTTAATTTAACAATGTTAGTTTTAATATAGGAATTGAAATTTCAAGTTAAGTAGTTCATACGAGTACAATTTTCAGGAAAGATTTATACACATTATATCCTTAATTATCGATGGGGTTAAAAGATTGAATAAATATACTGAAGCAGACTTTAGTATCCATTAAAAGTGCATTGTGTAATTAAGAGCTTTTACCTAAAGGCCAATATTACAACATATTTAAAAAAATACGCAATATTCTCTTGGCAAAAAGATAAATCTAGATTGAAACCTATTAGACGTAGATCCTGGAATGTAATCGGTGAAAAAATGATTACTTGGGTCCGCAAGGCTGGGCTCAGGTGGTGGCATCCTTCCCTTAACGTTTTACTTCCACACTTTTAAGATGTTACTTGGGCTCTTTATTAAAAAAATATACCATGTCATAGCAGCAATACAAATTTTTTATTCTTAACTCGGAAAAAGATGAATGACTTTTCATAAACTTATAAACTTCCATTAACAAACACAACGGTTTGTGGATTGACTGGGTGGATAAAAATACAGGCAAAACATTGATCTGAATAATAAATATACCAGATGATTAAAATGACATTAGGTTAAAACGATTCTTAGTGTTAAACATTTACTTTGACCTCCTTATTGAAGTACTTAATACTTTTATACTTTATACTTTTCTTGAAATGGCGACCTACCCAGGAAGGTAGTCACAGATGAGAGAAGGATGATTGTGGCGCAAAGTTGTCGTCTTGTTGCTGATTAAGGTCGACATGTTCTTTAGACAGGACTGTTAATTTATAGCCCAACAGCCAATGTCAACTAAGGGACCTACATTTTAACGTGGGATCCGAACCATAATTTTTCCTGGTTTACAAATTACGAACTGGTCTAATTATGAGGATGGTCCTATGAACGTAGTATTCAATATGCCGAACGGGTACTTTGGTATTCGGAGGCCACTGTTTTTAGAGATATTGTTTTGCTGGGCACCAAAAATAACTACATAATTGGGAAGAACGTACTTTAGTCGACTTACTTTCCAAATTTGACTTAATTATGATGAACGGTTTTGGTGTTCTGCCTCCCAGAAGGCAGCGAAGTCAGCGAGGATTGAGTGTTCACGTCGTCACCGCCGGTATCGTCCAAACCCGATTACCACCCTTATACAGCGCGCTGCGGCGGTTATGTTATGATAGGTTATCATAAATATGTTAGCAGGGCATTCCTCGTTATGTTACGAATCAAACGATACCAGATGAGTCATACTTTCGCCCGCATAATCCCCTCCAAGTAGGCCCAGGTCTGGTCGTTGTCCGGAGCGCGCGCATCACCTGTCAACGGATTATAATGGGCGAAAGTATGACTCATTTGATATCATTCGATTCGTAACGAAATGAAGAAAGTTCTAATAACATATTTATGATAACCTAACTTAACATAACCGCCGCAGCGCGCTGTATGAGGCTGGCCTCCGTATAATACCAAACTACCTGCGGACGTTAATCCCCACTAGGGAACACCGCGTCCACAAACCATCGCTCACAATAAGTAGACTTCCCATTACCATTGTAAAAAGTGTACCACCTTTTTTCTGAGAAAAGCAGAGCCAGGTGCGCCTTTATTATTGTTACAGGATTATAGTCAAAGGTAAAAATATAAAAGTAAAGAAAATCAGGCTGCCACTTGAGTATCTGTAATAGGAAAAAAGTTGGAAGCTGATTCCTTTGACAAAAGCAAGGACCCATTTTTTTATTAACATAGGCTCTGATATGGTACTCAGTTTATTTTTGTCGGTTGGCCCGTACGGTTACAAAACATTTTTGACCTAAATTTTAGAGTATTCGCTTGGAGTTTGGTTAGTTTGTAATGGCCGACAGACGGAAAACCGAGCATTTTAGGACCCGTTCTAGGAACTTTATTTCTTTCGTTTTATTCGAAAGATGAGCTCCCGAAGTAGTGTAAACTTGTCTGAGGTAATCCGAGTTTCAACAGTTAAAGCTGTTATTTTTGTGATATGTCTATAATTTTCTTAACACGTTTCTGTTAAGTTCTGCAGTCACATTGGCCGATGCAACCACATGCATACATGCACACTACTGAGGGGGGGGAGGGTTCTGCCCTAAACGTCCTGTAACAAGGCAAACGTGTTTACATAATGCATGAGGCCGACCTGCAAAATGTACATGGCTTTGCAAACTTGATTACAACAAATCTCTAAAGCTGTTGTAGCGAGAGTTGGTTCGTATATTTTTATTAACAAATACAGGGTGTTGTTTTAAACACAACCCATTTTTAAGATTGAATAATGCACTTATAAATATAAAATGAGTATTGCTTTATTAATCTTTACATTTTATACAACCTATTATTTAAGTTTGATCACATTTAGTTTACATTATGTGTTCAAACAATCCGCCATTGGCATTTTTATAAAGTTGTGCTGTCTCCATCAAATTCCCGAACACGGATGTAAAGTTCCTATTAGAATTTTTTGCTTTAAATTTGTTATGTTTTTGTTTGTTTTGAAGTGCTGAATGAATATCCTGTGAATTGTTTTCGTAGGCCTTACTTTTTATGTGTCCCCAAAGAAAATAATTTAGTGGGGTCCAATCCGGGGATCTTCGGGGGTAATAATCATTTACTGATGAAATAAAGTTTTGGGTTGCGTTAAAAAAACACCATGTATATGAAAATAAAAATAAATAGTAAGACAAACTTCCTCTCAAGCAAACTTGCTGTTTGCCTACCGTCCAAGATACTCAAACACATTAATCAAATACACGTTCCGCATTGATTAAGTTTCAGAAAACACATACTTTGAGTAATTATAAAAATAAAATAAAATGAAATGAAAATAATTTTTATATAAATAAAAATACGAAATATAATAAATAAAATAATTATTATTCTGTATTAGGTGATACATCTTAGCATCATTAATAATCATTAAATTGCACAATTATTTTAGAGCTCTCTATTACGATCAAACCCCTTTAAGTGACCACAGCAAGCCGCGCCGTGAATTACACGTCATGCAAAGTTTACATTTACAACATTGACCTTACGAGGAAAAGCACGTCGTGCCGCGCACGCTGAAACCCACTCACATTCAGCATGAAGTGCTTTTGCTCTAAAGTGTCTAAAGGAAAACAATATAGACTTTGCATGACGTGCAATGCGTGGCGTGCGGGCTCGAGCATGGATGGTCACCTTAAGAACAAATATCGTGGTCGTACCTGCACAATTGATAATAGAACAACAATTGATTGAACAATTGATTGAACAAACGCGATTAAAATTGACATAACGATTCCTGCAAATACTATTTCACACCTGTCTGTGAACACAAATTGAAAAAAAAATATTTCACCAATTTCAGGGTAATAAAGTCCTAAGGCAGAAAACAATATAGGTTGTAATATATGATTTATCCTCAAGATCGATGAAAAATAACCTATAATTTAATATGACATATAGTAGGCCTACTTAATATTTATTTATAAGCCTAAACTACTTGTTTATTAGTTGAGACTAACAATGCATTGCTTAATGTTTGACAGCAAAACACAATAAAAATACAACCGTCGCAGCAGACCTGCGTACTCAGCGAATTTCCATTCGTCCAATGATGTTAATATTTTTTTAAATTCTTCCGATGGACACATATTTATTGGAATTTAATTTAATGACAAATTTGTGTACTGCATTATTATTTTTTTTATTTTAAATATTTTGATTTAATATTACAAATCTATATATTAAAAAACTTTTGTGAAACTAATGACACTGACCCGGACCGGTTTACATGTGGGTTATACCTAAGGTGACCAGACGTCTCATTTTGAACAGGACAGTCCCGTTTTTTAGCAATGTGTCCCGTTGTCCCGATGAACTCTCTCGGGACGCCCATTTGTCCCATTTTGGCGTTAATGGTAAGAAAAATACTTTAAAAAATATGTTTTAATGTAAAAAACTCTTAAATAATTTTTTCCGGTTCTTTTGTAGTTTCCGAGGAACTTAACATTAATGGTAAAGATGAGCCAGAGTCTAGCACATGTTATCAATCTGAAAGAGTCTAAAACCACACCAAAATGCTCCTAATTTTTCAAAATTTTCTGGGGGAGGGCCCCCGGACCCCTTCTCTTTATGGGGGATGTGGAAATAAGTTTTAATGTAAAAAACTCTTGATTAAATTTTTCCGGTTCTTTTGTAGTTTCCTAGGAACATAAAATTAATGGTAAAGATAATCCAGTGTCTAGCACATATTTTCAATCTGAAAGAGTCTAAAAACCCACAAAAATGCTCCTAATTGTTCAAAATTTTCCGGGGGAGGACCCCCGGACCCCCCTATCTTTGTGGGGGGTATTCCATACCCCCACACCCCACGAAGGTCGGTGTCCCGTTTTGGCCGTTCCAAAATCTGGTCACTTTAGTTATACCAAAACAAAGGTCTTGTATGTGCAGGCTTCATTTTTATTTTGAAAGTATTTATGTTAATTGGGTATAAAAAATAAACTTTTCTTATGGAGATTTAACACTGGGAAAGAAATTTTAGCCTATGACAGCGAGCCTGAACATACCACTGGACCGATTTAAAACACAGGTTGTACCAAAACGAAGGTTATTGGTCCTATATGTGTGGGTTTTATTTGTATTTTGAAGGTACTTATGTCAATTGGGTAAAAAATGGAAAGTAAATTTTTCTTATGGAGATTTAACGTGGGGAAAGAATATTAAAGTTTATGACAACGAGCCTGGCCATCCTAATGAACTGATTCACTTGCACGTTGTACCAAAATAAAGATTATTGATCGTTTATAACTTAAAGCGTCCTGTATAATAAAGGTTATTGGTCCTTGGTGTTATGAGTGTGCAGGTTTTATATGTATTGTGAAAATTTAATAATAAAATATTTAAAAAATTTCTTAAGGAGACTTAACATGGGGACAAAATTTTAAGCTTATGACAGCGAGCTTGCTGACCATACTAATGGACCGATTTAAACAAAGGTTGTACTAAAACAAAGGTTATCAGTCCTTTATGTTCAGGTTTTATTTATATTTTGGAAGTATTTATGTTAACTGGGTCATAAGTGGAAAATAAAATTTTCTTATGGAGATTTAACATGGGGGAAGAAATTTAAAGATTATGACAGCTGGCCTGGCCATACTACTGGACTGATTCACATGCATGTTGTACCAAAATAAAGATAATTTGTCCTATATGTGTAGATTTTATTTGTATTTTGAAAATGTTATGTTATCAAATAAAAAAAGAAAATTAAAATTTTCTTAAGGAGATTTAACATTGGGACAAAATTTGAAGCTTATTACAAAGAGCTTGCTGACCATACTATTGGACCGATTTAAACACAGGTAACATAACAAAGGTTATCTGCCTTATATGTGCAGGATTTATTTGTATTTTTAAAATATTTATGTTAAATGGGTAAAAAATGGAAAATAAACTTTTCTTCTGGAGATTTAACATGGGGACAAAATTTAAAGCTTATGACAGCGAGCCTGACCCCTGACCATACTACTTGACCGATTTACACATCTGGGTTTTGGACCAGAAAAAAGGTCATAGTTCATATATGTACAAAAATTTCTTAGATTTGATGCAAGCAGTTTATTGTCTTAGTAACATACTAGAAAACTCCCATCCACTAAATGATTAATATATACAAAAAAAAGGCACAGCAAGCTATCTTCTTTATAAAAATGTTATGATATAACATTTTTATAAAGAAGTTGATATGATATTACACAATTTCAAACACAATGTGATATTTAACTGTACTATTTTTAAGCTATCCATAAACTATTACACTTTGCAGTGTATACAAATTATTGTCGCTATACCAGCTCTCATTGGGCGCGTTCAGCCGCATTCCACCGGTGGGTAATATACTAACCTATAATAAGTGAACGGTAGTGGTGGACGTACCATCTACCATGCATTGTTGTGCATCCACCGATGTTGTGTTTACGGTGGATTCGGTAAGTAACCGGACATTGTTGATTGTCAACATGCGGTGGATTTGCCTATTAGTGACAATGGTAATCGATCACCCACCGGTGGAATGCGGCTGAACGCGCCCATTGATGAAATGAACACAAAACTGTACAACTTCCTTGGCTTTGAACAAATTATTTACATTTCATTTCCCTTAATGTCTGTCTCTTTCCTTTATCAAGTCTGATGTCAGCTGAGCAGCAGTTCTATCATTTCTACATTATTTTTGTTTGTGTTTGTAAGTCTAGGTTATGTTTATGTGAGTGAATGCAGATAAACTGTTTAAGCGGTATAAAATTGAATTAAATGATAAACGTATATGTTATTTAAAATATGTATACCCAGAAAAATGTAGCCTAATCAAATGAATAGATGAGATGGAATCATAATGTAGAGGTTATGGTGATTGAAGTGGGTGATTTCTAGATCTATTAAATCTCTTTATGTTACATTAGCAGTTATAACCAAAGTAATAAGGTTTGTAAATTGTTATATTTTTGTAATAAAAACTTACTCAAATATGTTATTAGTCATGGTTTATATTTAGTTTTTTTGAAGATATCTTACATTAAGTTTAAGTAAATAAATATAGTTACTCAACATGATCAGTCTGACAGAAATCAACAGTCAGTTTTAACCATAATCCCGATGCGCGCCACCGGTGGCACACTACATACTTTTCAAAACTCCGACAAGTACCACTGGTGTCGCACTGTTCCCATTTTATTCAATGCATTTTCACAGCGCTTTTTGAGCTTTGCTGGGTTATATTGTTAGGTGTGTTCGTATTTTAGGGTTGTATAGACACACCTTGGTCACTGATGGCGCATGTCAAGACTTTAAAAAAAAAAATAAATGTGACAAAAATGGTGGAAGGGGTCGTCAGAAGACCCAGTAAGTGGTTTACTCGTACTGAGGTTACAATAATTAACAGTTCGAATCATTTGCCACTTCGCCGCATGCCACGCAATCAGCGAATCATGCGGCATTCGGCACAACCCAATAACCACCGGTGGCACATGTAGGCCCCTGGTGATTTCAGTATGCCCACGGACAACGTGCGCCACCAGTGATATCCTATCAAAATTTGTGAATTTCTCTAAAATTAGCTATTTTAGGTAGTAATACAAAATCAACAGATGAATTAAAAGATTTTATTAAAATTATGACTTAAGTTCGTTTCGCCTTACTGTAGGCCTATATTGCAACGTACTTTTATTCAGATCGAAAATTCTGACGTGCACCACCACTTCGTCCTGAACTTGTTAGGTAGTAAGTTATCACTTGATTATATTTAATTAGGCCTACAAAGTTAAATTTTACTTTTCAGACATTACATGAATGTCATAACATTCTCCACAGGTTTACCAATAATGTAAATCTCACAAGTAGGCCTAGTTATATTTAAATGCATCCTTGCTCAATTCGATTATTTATTTCTAACTTAAGAACTTAAAACTTCTTAACAAATTGATACGAAATTGTCTTCGATTTTAATTTTTTAAACAATAAAAGTTATAAAAAAAGTTTTTCATCTAACACAGCTGCTACAAGAAATACACTTTTACATCACATTGTAAATTAAGAATTGAGTAAAAATATTGATGAAAAAATAGTTAGTCCAAGTAATGTTAAATTTTCAGTCCAAAACATTTGATCACATGTTATAAAAATTAGCACATTCTGGTAGCTGTAGATTTTGTTAGGCCTCTCTCTTTTGCACTCCTAGTTTTAATGTTTTAACACCTTCACTGTGTCACGAATAACTGGTTACTGATGCCCGATGCCAGCCATTGCCCAGAGTACAACGGCTGAAATCAACGATCAGTCCCCGGGTGCGTTTTGCATATTTCGGCCAGTTCTAATGCGATCGCTATGAGTTTTATATCCTCGAGTTCATAATTTTTCAAAGAATACAATCTTATTCTTAACTCTTCACGAGTAACCGGTTACTCGTGCTGCTCTGTGGTTATTTATGGAACATTAAATTTAGTTTTTTATCGTTATTATTCCATAACACGAAATATACATATTTTTTTAATCCTTTTGTTGTATAAATATGTTATTAGCACTCCTAGAATAATTTACCATTAAATTCTTCAATTTTTATAACCTGTACAATAAAATATGGTTGTTTTTTAAATTTTCTTCGTTGGGTCACTTCAGAAATGAATCCTGAAACTGCAGTTGCAGTTTCTGTGATGGTAACTAGAGTGCAAGAGCTTCACCCTCAGTTGATATATCGCACGGGAAATGTTGGCTTTGCCACGTCTAACTTGTTACTCGTGACGCACACAGTTTATAACTGGGCATGAAGAACCTGTTACTCTTGATGCACCGGAATAAAGATCAGGGTATAATTCTACCGCAGCGAAGTTGCTAAAAATATAATATCTTTTGTAACCCTGCATCATATTTTAGCCTGATAAAAGCAAAAAATGGTCCATTTCAGGGATAAAAATCTTTAATCATTTAATTTTTTTCAAACCATTTATTTAATCATTCTTTGAGACATTCTTTAGCGTAAAATCACACTCCTGGCGAAATCTCTAGTGACGAGTGCCAAACTAATTTCATGAGTGCTCAGTTTCTGGTTCTAAAACATCTGTATGAATGAACAGCCTCCTTTAAAGTCAATGGTAAAAAAATAATTTTGAGGTACAGTTTTTGCATTACATCTGGCTATGGCTAATTCAGCTGGTTGTAAGGCGAGGGGGGAGAGGGGTACTTTTTTTAAATCAATGTTCCACAGCCTCGCTGCTTGTACAATGTTGTGTTTTTACTATTATCATTATTTTGAAAAAAAAATCATAGTAGCCTTAGCCAGAGGTAAATAATGCAAACTGTTGATGGTAAAATTGCATGAAATATAAAGAGAGATGTTGAAAAATTAAGTTTTCCTATAGGCTGTTGTATGGAAATATAATAGGCGTCTTGAAAATTGTGATCCTCTAAATTATTTAAACTGCTGATTCACTATTTACCTTATATTGGGAATCAGCTGTTTTAAGTAATTTTGAGGATCACAAATCATGTCACCTAGTATAGTTGTCTCTGAATGTAATCGGGGCTCTTAGTGCATCGGGGACACTCAACTATGCCTAAACGGATATGTTTTAATACTCAAAATTAGGCTACATTAATTTAGTTTAAAGTCGCTACTCGAGTAGCAGGGTATTATCTGTGAGCATATTTAACATGTATAATAAAAATATTGTCTGAATATGTTGTAAATTCATGGACTAAAAAAGTACATTTAATCATTCATGAGCTTAATAGATGAGGATAATAAACAAAGGGATTACATTGGTAAATGTAAATTATATTTAAACCTATTATTTTTTTACTACATTTTAAAATAATTGTTTTTTTAATATAGTATATACGTTCTGCCAAATCTTGATCAATGAACTCTTTAACTATTCAAAATAAACACATCTGGAATATTCATCTGACAATTTAAATATAATCATATGTTCAGAGTTGTGTTTAAAAAATCTCCTTAAATGAGGTTAATCTTGCTTTTTGGAGGGTAAAATTAAAAATAATACTGGACAACGTACTGTGTTTAGCACATCCAATATCCAAGCAACGGATTGACGTAGAATAATAATTCAAAATGCTAAATTGTTTATTTTTTTAAGCTGAATTTAATTTTGACAATTAAATTTACATAAAATAATTAAAAATATATTAAATCTTTAAAATAAATTTTATTTTGCCAAAAAAACCTTCTTATAGTAAACCGGTCGTGCTGGTTTTCGAACTCGAAGTCATGAATGTCTCTTTACACGTTTGTTCCAAATTTCATCGCGATCGGGCCTTTTTTACTAAAGTTATCGCGCCTACGGACAGGTATATATATATATATATACATATATATGAAAATGAACGAATGGTGTTTTTGGGGTCTAGGGACCTCAAAATGAAAAAATAACATGGTCTCCGGCTTAAGTCTCACCGTGCCGCCTACGGTAATAGCTACTTCCCTATAGGGGAAATTCGCTAAAATTAACTGAGCAATATTTTATTTAGTACAAGTATTAGTCTTTGTCTTAAAACGGTTCTTAAAATAACAGAACATTGAGACAGCAGTAATGCGATAATGTTATGTTGGCAGCAGCTTCAGCGATGTCGAAATGTTGGCAGCATTGACTCAGTCTCAGTTGCGATCAGATGACAAGCCTTTCCCGCGTAATTGGATATTGATCTCGCGTTTAACTCTATTTTATGGTTAAATGTTCTGTTCCTTGAAACTTTATCGTTACTTAACAAAATGTTTAACAAATTTAAATATATAATAATTTAAATAAGTCTGTTGATGATGATCACCGAAGATAAGTGAATAGTATGTATTAGCGGAGTCAAAGATTCGTTGTCCGTTACTGTGTGACTGTGAAAGTAATGTGATAGTCAAAATTTTCTAGCACTGATAATTACACAAATTTTGCACAGACCTTTTATATCTCACTGAAATTATGCCATTTAGTTTTGAAGCAAGTCCCCTGAACATTGGTTTAGCAATTTTATTTTAAAAATTGGAAAATGCCATTAAATTAGCATTGGCGAAAAATTGCATTTATGGGAAAGAAACAAGATGAAAATGGGAACAATGGGATGAAAATGGAGAATATTTCAGAAACAAAATCAAATCAAATCATATCAAAAAAACACCAAAGAAACTACAAAAAACACAAAAGAAACGATCTATTAAATGTACGGAAGTACATCGCTTCACAATTCTTCGATTTCTTTAAAAAAGGTTTCGTAATTAATTCAAGTGGAAACCCCAAAATCTACACGTAAAGAAGCCCAGAGGAAACGTTCTCCCAATGGCTTTTACTAAATCGTTCACAAGAATCCCGTCAAGAAGAGCAGCAGCATCTGATCCCCCCTGATGGGAATCAGGGACGTTAACAATTAGGGAGGATATATGCACAATCACCTATTACAAAATGTTACAGCATAGATAATGATCATAATGTAGAACTTCGGCTGTCCAGACGCCTCTGTAAGCAGAGACTCTCTGACGTCACTTGTTCTATTCTATAGATTTTCATGTTTGAAAATGCATAACCAATTACCATTGTATAAAGAATATGTACTCTATCTATATATACTCTATATATTTAATGCTACGACACGCGGTGCACTTCTCATATATAGGATTTCGAATGGGAATTACTCGGGTAACTTTATGATAATTATGTGACACTGTTACAGTATTGTAGTCGCAATCGCTCTGATCCAATTTGTAATCTTTATTTTAGTTTATGAGGTTTATTTTCTAATCCCTATGTAAAATACGCAATAATCCAAACGCCTTGAACAAACGAATATTCGGATTGATGAGGTTTGCCTATGCGCAGCAATCTGTGACAGTACATGCACATTCACCAATAATGAGGCATGAACAATTACTAATATTAGCATGCAATTAGCAGTGGCAGTATATGCGTAAATAGACTTTAATGAGCTGTCGCCAGAACAATTGTCGATTTGTTTTTTTTTCAGATTGTGACGTTTGACACATTGCGATAACGTCACCATTTCCATCTTTGCTCTCTGTTTCGGTTGAAATTTGCGGCACTCTCGTCTAACCCGGGACCATTGGGTGTTCTTTTTTATAGTTTCTATAAGTATCAAAACATTTTACATCAGCGCACGGTCTGAGGATAATCAGTATTGCTTTGCATCAATGATTGAAGTTTTATAGCCGTAAAACAAAAATCCTACAAAATATTTATAATCAATATTCAATATATTAACATGTTTTACATTCTGCACACTTTTACTAACATCCTTTCAACCAATTTCAGAATATTAAATAAAACAATTAAAATGAGGTTTTATTTACAAGATTACAGTCTTAACGATCTAAACAATATTCAGTATAATATTTTAAAATGGTAATCTGCAAAGGTAAAAATAAATCTTATAAAATGCAATTAAGCAAATTTCGAAGAACCTTAGGGATAGTTTTAGATTCCTAAAATTAAATCTCTAACGCGCTAATGAGTACTCGTATTCCCTTTGTTGCTATTGGCTGTTGAGCTGCTTATTAACAGTCCTATCTAAGGAACATAATTCGCCTTAGTCAGTAACAAGACTACGATATTGCGCCGCAATCATCCCACACTCATCTCTTTACTTGGCTTAAAATACCTACCTGGGTAGGTTGCCTTTACAAGATAAGTACATATATATTAATTCATAGATTCTCAATTGTTAAATTGTTAGTTAAATATTAATAATAATCTATTGTATTCATAGCGTCGCGTCGTCAAAAACTGTAAAAGAAATTAAATTAATTAAAGGCTTTGCTGTCTGTCTTATCGTTAATCGGTCTAATAATGCTCGTATTTTATTCAGTATATAGAAAATTTCAGTATATAGAAACTTTTCTCTCAGGTTCATTTTATAACTAGTGTCTTAAAGAGGCTGAATGCCTCTTTTCATATTAGAGGAAAATTTAAACTAAAAAAATTATAGTAAAAATACCTAGATAGTAAACTGGCTTTTAGATTCACTCCAAAAAACACAACGTATTGAAGCACCTAGTTATTGAATCAAGCAACAGCACTGCATGTCTTAAGGTAAAAAACAGACGGTTTTAGGTCCCAATGATTTTTAAATGGTAAACGTTTTACGTTATTTTTCGCATTCTGATAAATTACCAGAAATTCCATGTTTTTTTTCTGGGTACCTGACATAAAAACCTTTCATTTGAGCACTCTCCCGTCATCCTGCAACTTGCCAAACGCCCACGACTTCTATTAAAAAATTTCGCTTTCATAATAATATAGATAGAACATAGATACAAACTATATGGGAAAATATATTATATTGAAAACAAAAGCTTCAAATGATACAATATTATCGTTTAGTACAACAAAATATTCCTTGTATTAGTATTTTCCTAAGATGTAAGTTTTCAATAACTCCGACTCCCCTGTGAGCATTTTTTTGATCAGTCAGAGTTAATGATTATTGACACATTAATCTGTGTAATTAGTCATACACAAATGGATTAATACACCATAATACTCCTTGTTAGATTAATACACAAATGGAATGCAAGTAAATAGTCCAAGCAAAGGAATTACTGGATTTGTTTGAGATTTACTTCATCTCGAAATGAACATGCAAGTTAATTTCGTTCAGTTCGCCTTAGAACTGATAACTTCATCACTGGTGATCGGAGTCACTGCAGACACAAAGGTCCTGTTGATATCAACCTTCGCGTCTCCTTTGACATGACTTAGATCATATCTCCCCCCTCTGAACACCGATTGTACAGCATGCCGCTCCTGTGTAGTTTATCACTGATTCCAAATTGTAGAGTATAAATTGTATTGAATAGCTTTCGTCACTTAATAAATTTTTTTGAATTATTAAAAATCTCATATATTTAGTGTGAAATTTTGTTAAAAAGTGCACAAGAATCAAGAATCAAGAATTTATTGCAACAAATTACAAATTGTACAATCTGTATAGTTGAAGTCAGATTTCGCCTAGTGAACAAAATAGTAGGCTTATAATAGAAAGTTTGATTGGGCCAAACAGCTTGCATAGGCTAAGTATGAAATGATGATTAGGCTAGTGAAACTTATTAATTAACAAGTTGAACTTAGAGAACATGAGTTAAATTAACGATAAGTAAAATAATATGACACAATAACATATTCATTACAATTACAATGCAAACCAGGGTAAAACTGACATAATGACCTACATTAAGACTCAGACTCGGCCTACGACAATATTACAAAACAGAACAACTAACGATTAAAACACTTAGGCACAAATTAAAAACTTACAAAAACAACCATTACAACACTAAAACATTAAAACTTAAATTAAAATCAGTGTGGTTAAAAAAGTCATCTAAATTATAACAAGGGTTATCAACAGCCAGCACATGAACCCAAATTGTAGAGTAGCTCACCAGTCGTGATACTGATATTATGAATAATAACGGTAATGTTTTTAGTATTATTAGAATTATCCTTTTGATTTTTCAAACGACTTTTTGCATTTTATTATATACTTTTATTTCACGAATAAAACAAAATATAATGCTCATGTGTAGTTAATTAACAATGCAGTGAAAAGAGATAAGAAGTACAAAGGTGATTAATTAGAGCCCAATTAACTGATCGAGTGATTAAACAATTATATTACCTTATAACTATAATTATATTTTGTATCGGCAGATTAGGAGATGGAATGCTGTTAAAAGAGTAGGCTGTTGTTTGGTTAATAATAGTATTGAAGAACAATTCGCACAGAACGCTCTTGACCGACAGGCCACATCTGCCTGTGACATGCATCAATAGTTTCACATTTTGGCGGGCAGTTACATAACGAACCGGTCCCGATGTTCGATCAATACGTTTGGTTAAGGGTGCTTTAAATTATTGGGAATAGCGCCTGTTTTGGTTTTATTTACAAACATTTGGATCGGATAAAAATTGTTTCGCATCGGATAGCATGTTTTAGCCCCTTCAACTGAAATTGACTGTCGGACATTATTGTCATTCACATTATATTCGTTGATTTTGTAAGAAGTATTGTGGGAACAGATTGGTATGTTCAATAGATTTTTAACGGAAATATTTTTGGTCGCCAAAATTCATGTAGCAACCTTTGACGATGAGTCGGTGGCCTTGTTGCAGTGTAGGCGATAGTGAATTAAAGACAAGCTTTTGATGCAGGTAAAAACCCACCAACATCTGAAATAAAACCAGGAATATCCGAAAATCTTAAACTATCGTCGACCGATCGAAATTTCAAATATAACTACATAGATTGTTACGGGGTTTTAAATTCGTTCCCATTTACCTATCATCACCTTCTTATTGCTGACGTATAATCAACATCTTAAGCGGGCAGAATATGCCATTCTATCTCTCACCTAATTCTAGATCAAAGAATTTGAAGTTCGGAGGTTGGAAGTTTGGTTAAGGTAGTTAGAGGGTTCGTAGGATAGGGATTGGGTGTTTCACAGTAACTAGAACATCTATACGGTAAGTATCATAAACAATATGCGCAGTAGACCAGCCAATCAGAAAGCGTTCTGCTGGTCGGTGGTGCGCACCAGAGCGACAGGACTTTTGCACTAATTGTTGCGCCAAGTTCTTTTGCAAGTCGACGCACCAGCAAGTCTCGCTGCAAGCCAAATTAGCACCAACCACAGACAGCTGATTTATTATTAGCATGTTTCTTAAGCTTCTAACTTACCTTTTATTTCAAGGTTAAGTATTTATTTGTCAACAAATGAAGACTATGTTTCATTCTAGTAATGAAAAATCTCACGAGATTTGGATTAGTTTCACGAAATTTGCACGTGAACTTGCTGAACCTTCTTTCAAGTGTTAGACTACCATGACGTCACATCTTTTTCTTATTCTCACCTGCGCAAGATACCTACCGCATAAAGATATTCTAGGTACTGTGGGATGTTTGATACTTTCGGAATTATTAGTATACCTATTGACCAATCACTACACAACATAATGCTGACGTTTAAGCAGTATCCTTAGGAGCGGCAAAAAAACCGACCTATTTTCTTCCGCGCACCGCTCAGCGGCGGAACGTCCGGGGGAAGTGGGAATAGCATTGTTGCAACGCCAACATAATGCCATTTTAGTCATAATGGAGCAGTGGTCGCCTGAGCAAAGGGCGTTTGTTATTGAAGCATATTTTAAAAGTGGTGATTCAACCATCGCTACCCAGCGGCAGTTTCGCGCAAACTTTCAGTTAGGTCGACATGGAAAAGTTCCATCGCGTAAAACAGTCATGCGGTGGGTAACTAACTTAAGAACAACGGGTTTTGCTTTAAAAAGAAGCCAACAGACCGTCCAAGATCAGCTCGGACGCCAGAGAACATCAACAGAGTTCGTGCAGCTGTGGAAAATAGTCCTCGCAGGGCCGCCCGAAAACAAGCTTTGAATATGTCTGATCGCTCGGTAAGGCGAATTTTGAATAAAGATCTGAATTTCCATCCATACAAGTTGGCTGTTGTTCAGCAATTAAAGCCCACTGACCACGCATTTGGTTCCAACAGGATGGGGTTTGCACACACAACCAATGATGTGATGGGATTCTTACAACGGAAGGTAATCTCACGTTTCGGAGATATCGCGTGGCCAGCACGCTCACCTGATCTGAGCGTCTGTGACTTTTTTGTGGGGCTACTTAAAATCTAGAGTTTACATACGTAAGCCTCACACATTGGGCGAACTAAAAGAGACCATAACGCAAGAGATTGCCATCTTCACACCTGAAATGCTAAGTAAGGTGTTTGACAGTTTTGGTGCGAGACTGGAAGAATGCTTATTCAAACAAGGACACCATTTGACGGGCGTAATCTTTAAAACCTAAACTGGTAAATTTTGATGTTATTATGTAGTTTTTCGTTAATGGCAATTAATAACAGTCTGTAATAACCAATAAAACATATTGTACCCCTGATCATCTTTGAGTTATTCGTAATTTAAATTGTGTCGGTTTTTTGCCGCACCCATATATGCCATTTAAGGACCAGCTAGTTTAGGTAGCTTAGGGACAAGCAAAATCATAGGTTTTTTAGAGTTTCTTTCAAAGAGGGCAATGGTGATCATTGGTCATCGGTAAACCTTGAAATAATAAAGAAACAGTTCTAAGGTTAAAGCACCCGACTTTCAAAAATTACTAAATTGAGAAAATAAAGGAAATAAAACTACATTGAAAAATAAAACATTATTTGAACAGTAGTATATAGTATTGAGTGGAATCATACGGCTGTGGTAGAATTAATGTAAAATGATTACAGCATATTAAACAGTTGTGTTTGGTAACAGCTATGCAGCTTGGCATGCAGACGTGCGCAACCTCATTTTTCTTAATCATTGATCATTTATTATACGTTCGTTTTTGACCAGTCCTATTGACTTTAAATTTCCATCATCTTAAGTCATGGCTAGTGTCTACGTGGTGACTCAGACCATTTTGTTTCTTCTTGTTATGATGGTTAGTATTACCTGTATTTCTAGCTGTAATAAATACGCCTGTACCTTCGCGTTTCAACGAAACATGAATAATTCAAATTTAATTAATTTTGAATGTTTTTTAATAGAATATAACTTTTTATCTCAATCATTTTATGTTAAAAAAATGATAAGAAGTAGTGATTAATAATTAAACTTTTATGCGATAGTTAAAAATATAAGTAGTCGTCAGACTAGAAATCTCCAAGAGTCAAATTTACAATCTAAAATCAGTTTGAAGCAAAAAACATTTTCATTAGGCTGTAATTATTACGATCCGATCCCACACCCCTCGACATCTCTCCCAATACTGTTCCCATATCGCAGTCGTACTTGTCTATTTGTTGAAATTACATTAACATTGAGATGCCGACTACCAGTAAGGGGCATTTTAAGGCGAATATAAGTGTAGGATGATTGTGGCGTGATCATATAGTCTTGTTACTGACTAAGGCCGACATGTTCCTTAGACAAGAATGTTAATTAATAACCCAACAGCCAATGGCAACTAAGGGACCTACATGTTAACGTGGAATCCGAACCACAATTTAGCCTGGTTTACTATCTACGAACTGGTCTAATTATGAGGACGACCTTATAAAATTAGTATTCAGTATTGCGTACGTTAATCCCCACTACAGATCACCGCGTCCACAAGCTATCGCTCATAACTATCCATAATTCTTGACCTCCAAGTAGCTGGATACAGGACACGCCACTGTCCCACACTTAATATCCTAGTTTATATCTTCCGCCAAATTAAAAGCCCTCAACTCTGCGTCATATTATATTTTGTTTCTGTTATCAAGGCTCAATGGTACTTGGGCTTTTCATTAACGATCCTGGCCTTTTCCAGTAACAAAGCTTTCCAACAATCCATTTTCCACGGTTCATATTAACCATATTATTTCATATTCGCCTTGAAATACTTCGACTGGTTCTCGGAGTCTTAGCTTATGAATAATTCTTGGTTTCTCTTATGGGACCGAGCGTTCTAACACATGTTTCGTCTGAAAAAAGTGGCGTCACAGGAATGACAGGAATGTTAATTAATAGCCCAACAGCAAATGACAACTAAGGGACCTACATGTTAACGTGGGATCCGAACCACAATTTAGCCTGGTTTACAATCTACGAACTGGTCTAATTATGAGGATGACCTTATAAAATTAGTATTCAGTATTGCGTACGTTAATCCCCACTACAGATCACCGCGTCACAAGCCATCGCTCATAACTATCCATAGTTCTTGACCTCCAAGTAGCTGGATTACAGGACACGCCACTGTCTCACACTTAATATCCCAGTTTATATCTTCCGCCAACTTAAAAGCCCTCAACTCTACGTCATATTATATTTTGTTTCTGTTCTCAAGGCTCAATGATACTTGGGCTTTTCATTAATGAACCTGGTCTTTTCCAGTAACAAAGCTTTCCAACAATTCATTTTACACGGTTCATATTAACCATATTAATTCATATTCCCCTTGAAATACTTCAACTAGTACTCGGAGTGTTAGCTTATGAATAATTCTTGGTTTCCCTTATGGGACTGAGCGTTTAACACATGTTTCGTCTGAAAAAAGTGGCGTGTTAGTATAGAAACTCACATTGAACCGACCAGTATATTTCCTGAAGCCTAAGTTACACGGCCATTTTCTGGTCCGAACTGAATATTTAAAATCCGAAAAAAGAGCAAGAGATAATATCTACACGGCCATAATAACTTAATACAAGACTACTAAAAGACATAATAACAACTTGATAACCTACACGGAAACGAACGGCAGAGAACACGGTCGAAACGGCAGAGAACATCACCTTTACTCGAAAGGTGGTTTTACAGTTATTGCAGGTATGTGCAGTATTATAGCCGAACTTTGGGGTTGAACGGATTGACAAACCGATTGTCCGCGACTGACCAAAAAACAAGTAATGCACGGACACCGTCGAACATTCATCAAGCTATCATTAAGGTGTTCATTTTCGAACGATTAGTTTGCTGAGCCGCATGCATTAATGGGCGGTACTGACTAGCGTCCGATCCAACAAATCCTCCGGGATGTTAGAAATGAACCAATACACGATCGAACATTTAGCACCAAGCAGTTCATAGTGTTCTAACGTCTGTAGGCCTTTATTAATGTGATAATCGAATGTGTTATAATTTATTTTGTAGATATTGATGGTCTGGGAACCAACGGCTGTCGAGGCCTGTCCGTGTTGTGGCAGTAACGAAGACGAACCATCGTCGTCCTGTGGATGGTTCAGTACATGCGGTAAGATTAATCATAAATGTCCTTTATCTCAGTAAGATAAATGTCCTCTACAGCCATGCTAAACTCTTTAATAACAAACTCTATAACAATACCTCATATTTTTTTCACTTTTTTGTTTGTTGAGGTCTTTATAAGACAAAACAATTTATCAACATTAGTTCTTGGTAGTAGGTGGTATTAGAAAAAGGTTCAAGTACTTTTTACCTTTCCCCCTACTTCAAGTTTATATTTGAATGAAATAATTTATAACCCTAATTGGTAATATTTTATAGGTAGGTTCTCAAAAGTTTGTAAACTACCAAATTTTAAATTAAACTTTAAGAGCCTACTTAAAATTTTTTTATTCTAAAGGATTTTGGGTGAACTGCCCTTAAAAATCAGGGCACTTGATAATATTGATATATTATAAGGGATAAAATAAATATTGTTTTAATGTAAACATTTACTATTAAAACAAAAAATTTCATTTTGTTGTATTCATTTTATTCTCATACATATAAAATAATCAATAACAACTTACACTGATATTCCTGGATATGTAGAATAGAAGTTTTAGGCAAAACCATAAAGTATCATTTTATATCGCAGCTAAAAGAAGGTAATATATGTATATTCAAAGAACTCATAATTAGCATATATTTACAGTGGACAAGTCAAAGTTATTCGGTTGACAATGGTCTTTGATGTATTTTGCAATCTACCAACATCCTAAATACAAAAGCAGCAACATCAGGATAACAATCTTGTTTTTTTTGTTCTGTTATTTAATTCATCAACCAATGTAGTAAATGTTTATAGCAACTTCTGTCAAATATGTAGCACCTCCTTCCACATTGTCTTTTAATCAGAGTTCTTTGTCACACAATATGTATCCACCTGTCTAGTCATCACTTTGCTTTGTATACCTTCATTTTCTTGAGAAATGTTTCTGTGTTGCATCTTACTTTAAGTCACATCTTTTTCATTTATTATTGTCAGCATTTTATCATTAGTACTAGTGGTAGCAGCATCATTTTTCCTGCAGCAGCTTTGTACTAGCAAAATGGACTTTCATTTTTATGTATGTATCTGTATAATGGCGTTTGCCGTATGTAATGAATGAATGAATAAATAAATAAATAAATAAATGAATGAATGAATGAATGAATGAAAGAAAGAAAGAATGAATGAATGAACGAACGAACGAACGAACGAACGAAAGAACGAACGAACGAGCGAACGAACGAGCAAACAAACAAACAAACAAATAAATAAATAAATAAATAACTAAATCTTTCTGGAAATGCTGGAAAATCTGAGCTAATTAATTTCAAACTAAGGGTTGAGAACAGATCTTCGTCCATCATCATTGGGGATAGTGAGATAGAAACTTGTGATAAAACTAACTTTCCTGGCCTAATCATTGATTCTTGATTCAATTTTTCAAAGCACATAGACAAGGTTGTGCCTTGTCTATGTGCGGAAATGAAGAGCGGAATTTCCCCTATTCGCTGGCTGGCTCTGTTTTTTTCATAAGAATCTTCTTCTCACTGCCTTTTTCGCTGGTGTTCATCTTCATATGTGTTACGGTGTGCCAATTCGGGAAGCCAAAACGGTTCCAGGGGTGAAAAGGTAAAAAAAGGGTTAAAATTAGTTTAGCCGAGGCAATCCTAGGTTAGGTCAGTGAGGAAAAACGAGTAAAAGGTCAAATCGGGATGCGGGGGCTTTCGTGGTAATAATTATATCGTGGTACAATTTATTTAATCGTTACAGTATCAGTTAAATAAAAGTAGACTTCATTCATTATGTAGAACTTTTAAGCCGCATAGTAATAATGGTTACAAAATAAAATGTCTGATTAAATGAAATCAGAAATAATAATCATATCGTTTATTTTTCACTGTTTTCAGCTGCAGTTAAAAAAGTGTTTGTTTATTCATCGTATTATGCTGTTTAGTTGAAACAATTTGTTGTAGGGTTCAATTGCGGAGTTGTACCTTGTACTACAACCAGTTGTAGTGTGCCAGTAACGCCCTGCTGCAGTAAATCATAATGTAAGTATTGTTTTTGGAAAATCTTTATTGTTTTCGATCAAATATATTTTATTATTCAAGCGCATTATTAGGAGTAAAATTGTATAAACTTGAATTCATTTTAATAACCTGATACGCTAACACGTATGAGTCCAGCTGCCATCGGTTAAAAGGCTATTAATTAATAAAACAGTAGTGTCTCATTAGCCGAATAAAAAAATCCGGACCGATAATCGGGAATTAAATAATTCTTTGACAAATATTGATCACAAATGATCCCTGTATTCATTTAACTTTCCACACTCATTTTTATTTTAGGACTCTCGATTACGTACTCCACTACTGTATTCCACAAGTAGTCGATAGAAGGTAATAATGTTTATACATGATATTTAGTGTGCAACACCGAATATAAACATCTGATCAACACGTGTTGTTGCTGAGCATCTGAAACATGGTCATTTCTAACCTACAAAATCACAAAGAGGATTCAGGAGGCATTTTTCGAATGTTTTTCCAAACTCGGATCAATTTTATAATATACAACTCGCTTGTAAAGTAATGCACTAGAAAAACTATTCCGTATTCAGCTACGGCTCTTGCATAAACACTTCTCTATGTTTAGGAGGCACTTTGCCCAATTATTGCATAAATAATAATTTATGTTGAAAATACCAAGGGATGTTTCCCTATAACAGTAAATACTAAAAGAAACAACAACGCCGTATTTTCTAAAAAATACTGCATATAAAATGTCGTTGACATGAAATAAAACATGTTTTTCACTATTAAATGATTTCGTTGAAAAGTTTTTATAATTCCAACGCCTTGAGTTGATATGCTGCTTCAAAGGCCAAAAATGTTAAGGTTTATTGTATCATTCTTAATTTGGAAGACTGATTTATATTCAAAGTTTTAATAATTTGGTGGGATCAACCTTTCAGATTAACTAAAGAGATGAATAGAAGATCTTCTGTGATGTTTCCTAAAGATCCTTAAATAAAATTCTGAATTAATTCACTACCCACCACTGAACGCTGACAAACTCTTTACTTTTTTACTTTTTACTCTTTTTTTTAATCGATTAGTAGAATTGGTTTCAATAGAGTTCTACATTATGTGACATAGATTTTATTAAAATAGCTTTTGTAAATGATTAGCATTTGTGAATGCCATGTATGTTGAGTATACTCAGGCTGAGCCAAAGAGTGTGTGGAAGAAAGAAGCGGGGTGTATGGTATGTCAGTAACCAATCAAAAAGCATTTTTTTAAATCATGGGATTTTGAGGTACTGATGCACTCTATGAGAAACACATTTTAAATTTAAAATTTTAACATTGACGTTTTAAACTATTTTAAATTAGATTAAAATGTATATCGTTATGAAGCCATTTAAAACTATCTTTATGTCATTTGAGCGCATTAAGAAATTAATGTTTGTTGATATTTTAAAATTTATTGAATTTACTATTTTATGAATTAGTATCAAAGTATTTATTTCATTAGAATAAATACTATACGTACCTATTTGATGCACCGTTAAGGAAGCTAGATTATAGACAGTTGAATTTAGAAATATTTAGAATTCATTACAATGATCAAAGGTCTTTAACCATCACATTTATCTACAGTTATAAACAGTTATCTTTACATTTGGTATACATATTCGATGATTTTAATCGGATTATTAACGTTTCACAATGAATATAAGTTATTAAAAAAAGTTACTTAACACTTTGTCGACTTAAAAAAGCCTAACCAAATCAAACATTAAACTCATTGGAGAAAGTAAACAGTATTTTACTTCATAATTTAAAAATGTTTTACAAATATAGCGCCTCTTAATGAGTTAATTTGGATCAATGGCTATTTTCCAAACAAAATACAATGTAAATTCAATTAAAAATTCGGTTTTTTTCAGGTTTTTTTTGGATCGACGACCTCAAACTTGGCATTATAATCATATTGGCAATATCTAAATTAAAAATATCGATTGTTGAAGAGTAGAAATCAAGTTTATTGCAAATTAAAACGATACTCATGTAAAGGCTACTAATATAAAAATAATCTTATTGTTAAACTGTTTAGTTATTTATTCCATAATTTCAATGGTGTAACCATCGTAGTTAAGTTTTCTATCTGCTACGCCTGCCGTAACTGGAACTCTGAACTTTGAATTCGCTTTAGAACAGTGACAGCTGGAAATGTCTGTTTGTACCTGATGCGACGAAACATGTCGGAACCAAGATGCATATATCGAAAAAGCGTAAAAATCCATGGAGCATCTGATCTTTTTGCCATAGCTGCCATCTTTTTCCCATATTAATGACATTGCCAGCAACCGCAAAGTATGTGTAAGGTAATAAATTACATATAAAAACTGGGCGAACGGAGTATATTCAACAGGAAAACGTGGGAGTGCTGGATCTTATAATACTACTGAAAGAGCTTTTACAGAAGACAGTGTTGCTTTAAAGCAGGGAGACGGCGAGAAAGTACAGAGAGCAGCCGATGTAAAAGATGACCAGAGTAAGTAACTTCTGCAAAAACTTACGGTTTAAAATGGTAAGTGTATATATGACCTGATTGAGTTTCGAAACAAAAATTAATTCCACGATGAGAGGTTATATGTACATCATTAAGTAGAATTTACATTGTCGATATTTATCGACAGTATATTCTACAATATTATGAGACAATACTCGTTGATCTGGAAATCTCGATTGTTCATCAATCCCATTCAGGCCAATCAGCATTCATCAATATTTCTATTATAAAACTTTGATACCCTCTAGTTTTTATCAGTATTATTGTAAAACTTGAGAACTATAGTCAGTAACACTTACCCTGTAAGGTGTGCTTTACATTCGAACAAGATATTGTGATTACAGTTTACCTCGGGTCATCTGGTCTGCTATGTCGACCAGGCTTATACATCAGGGTACACTTACGCGAAAAACTACCTTCGCCTAAGTGCAACCATTTTTTTGAAAAAAACTTTGGGCAGGACTATTTATCCTGGTGAAGGCTGATTCGTCCAGAGTGGTCACATATCTAGATGTCTCCAGCCAAGGCCAAGGCTGTGCCTTATCTTGGCCAAACGTACTTACCTGTTTTCTGACGTCACTGAAAGGCTGCTGGAAGCAACCTAGCAAGCGCCTGCGGCCAAGATAAGTCAGTGTATGGCCGAAATGAATCAGCGTATGGCCAAAATGAGTTATCGTATGGCCAAAATGATTCAGCGTATGGCCAAAATGAGTCAGCGTATGGCCAGGTGAGGCTCAGCCTCGAGGCTGGTGTGATCTAGGTATAACTACGCTCCCTCCAGATTATCGAAACGTCTGTCAGGTGTCGTCAATGAATATTAATAACGATCAAAGTTATTGATTCTTACTAGTATAGCATTGTCAATGTGTCAGGTGTCGTCAATGAATATTAATAACGATCAAAGTTATTGATTCTTAATAGTATATCATTGTCAATGTGTCAGGTGTCGTCAATGAATATTAATAACGATCAAAATTATTGATTCTTAATAGTTTATTACGTTACTAGACCAGTAAGTACCGTTTTACCGGATGAGCATGATAGTTCCCGCGCAAGCAAGAGGCGAGTGCGAGATTTTCATACGAGTAAGGTAAACTTACCGAGCGTGTGACGAACAATGCTTCACATCATACTATTAAAAAACACATTTTTATCAGATAAAAAACACTACCCTCAATTCTTCAAACCTAAAAACAAACAAAATTTGCTACAGCTGCCAGTGCTACTAGTACATTCTTCTAAAAGGTACCCTTTTAACATGATTTACTCATCGGTTTGCTGCAAATCAGCTGACTGATTGCTTCCGCCTCCTGTAATCGTATAAACCAACTACTGTAACTATTGACAATACTGGACTGATATTGGCAAAGGGTAACTTTCTAACCAACAAAAAGGAAAAGAAAACAGATGTTTCTGTGTCAGTATAATGAAAACACTGTACAGTTTACGAAAAAGATTTCCAGTAATCAAGTATTCAAGTATTCAAGTTTGTCTTAAAAGCCACAAAAAGTTATCCTAAAACGAAATATAAAAACTAATCTTAGGTTATAAAAGCATGTTGTCAAGTAATGAAAGTAAACTTTTTTAACGTTTCTTCTCGTAATTAAAATGCTTTCATGAAAGAGAAAAAACCTGATTTAATCGACTCGAAATTAAATCAAGGGAAATGAAGTTTTCCATAATTTTAACTTTAAGTAAAAGCTAATACAGGGTGTTTTTTTTAAACACAACCCAAAACTTTATTTTATTAGTGAAGAATTATTTCCCCTGAGATCCTCGGATTTGACCCCACTATATTATTTTCTTTGGGGATACATAAAAAGTAAGGCATACGAAAACAATTCACAGGATATTCAGCACCTCAAAACAAACATAACTAATTTAATACAAGTAATTCAAAGAGGTACTTTGCAAAACGTGTTCAGGAATTTGATGGAGAGAGCATAACTTGGTATAAATGTTAATGACGGAATTTTTGAACACATGATGTAAGCTAAATGTGGTCTAATTAAAATAATAGGTTTTACAAAATGTAAAAACTGACAAAAAATACTCATTTTATCTTTATATGTACATTATTCAATCTTAAAAACGGGTTGCGTAAAAAACGCCTTGTATTTGCAATGCCAAGTTAGTTAGTGCATGTTAATTAGAGCATGTTCTGCTCCCATGTACAGCAGCCCGTGTTCCCTTGGCCAACACATTGTAGGCTACATGTGAGCGTGTAGCGTTCTCAACGTAATTGTCTCAGTAAGTTTTGAGGGGGACTCGAACGATGACCTCGAATAAAATACAGCCCCTTTAGTGAGGTGGACAATTAAAGCCTTAATGAAGTGGACGATTGAAGGTTTTATCAAACAACTGAAAATAATGACTGATAATATTATTTTACATTTACTTGGTCTTGGTATACTCGATTGTAACCAAGTAACCCAAAAAACAACCAACATGTTTTTGGTTTGTTGTACTATTGTACTTGGTTTGCTCGATATGTAGTCTAAAATATGGTGCTCTGAAAACTCTTATTTATTATATTATCGTTCTTTTTAATACACTTTTCGCTTCTGTCTCTTTTAGTTCGTCCTACAACACCCAAGGTTTGGATAGAATTATTACGAACAAATTATAAACTAATATTATTTTAAACAAGTACTAAATAAGAAATCAAATGAAAAATTGGGATTTGATATAGGTTTTAAGAAATTGCAGATATGGACAATTATACTTACAGAAACAGGCGATAATATCATGTGCAAGAATACTCCTATGTCTCAGAAGGATAAATTGACAGATGAACACTTTGAAATGTGTAAATTCAAACTACGGGCTAACGAGACATCGTCGCTCTGTCATTAATAAAACATGAACACTTCGTACGGCCCTGTTTTATTCGAAACATATTCAATCACATTACCTTTATTTTGACACAGCAGTGAATACATATCCATATTGGAATACGTAGTTGTAGTTGTGTCAATAAACTGTGTTAATTGGGAGTAATGTAACGTTTTCTAAAATACTGTTTGATCTTTTTAAAGAAAAAGGAAATCCCAAAACACAGCATATGTTAATCATCAGGTTACATCAATACATAATGTCCCTTTTTTGTACTGAGCCTAATGTAATTGTGCTTTCGCACTCTCGCAAATACGAGAGTGCTTAATTTCTTTACTATTCATTAAAGTTCAGACCTCGAGACTACAGAAATGAATAAATAAAGAAGTTGGATAGAAATTATTATAGTAATCTATATTATAAAAATACGGTTAACTAACCACTGATCACAGTTTCTTAAAACTATAAATCTTTAGGGCATGGAATTTGGCACAAATTTTATTTAAAGGCTCTACATGTGTACTAAAAAAGGATTAAAAAATATTGATACTCAAAAGATTAAGACAGGGTAGATTAAACATTTCAAAAAAAAAATATGTACGTGTTTTAACATTAATCTTGAAACTATGCTTGAAAATTGTACATTCCATTTCAATTATAAGCATTCAATCTAAATAAAAGAGTGATCGGAATCTCACTATTTTTCTTCCAGTTTACGGTCTACTTAAAACAGTGCTAAATTTAGATATAATGTCGAAAATACACCCTTAGCGTATTTTTTGTTTTATGTCCCTGGTTATGACCCATCCATATGTATCCTAATTTTGTTGGCTGGAAAAAGCTGCACGGTCAAACTCCTGAATGGCAATTATACCGGGTGTCTCACCTAAAGTGAACCAATAGCTAACTTTTTTATTATAAATCTGACAAAGAACTTCTTACGAGGCACTTCCCTTAATTTTTAACGCTGCTTTTTGGAGTCACTTCGAAATTTAAAAATATGGCCGCCATTTTCCAATATGGCGGACAACTTTGATTTTTCTTATGGAACACCCTGTATTTTAGGGCGTTTTTGGATTTTACGCTTAATTTTAGGAACTTTTTATTCTTTCTCATTTTTTCCTAAACTCAATGGTTCAGCAGATATAAGCAGTTAAAGTTTGATTTTTCCCCATTTAAAATGCATTGTGTCCATTTAACTGTGCCATCCCATGTATTCCTTATGGAGTAAAATCATATTCAAAATAACACATTTCCACGATTAAATCTTGACTAAAAATTATTTTATGATTAAATCTCAACTAAACTAACATGTTTAGGCACTTTTATTCTTTGGCATCTTTTATTAAACCCAACCGTTTTCGATATACAGACTACCAACAATTTCCCAATGCTTTTTAAATGGGGGAAAAATATAACTTAAACTGTTCATACCTCCTTAACCATTAGGTTTAGGAAAAAATTATAAAGAATAAAAAGTTCCTAAAATCAAGCGTATAATCCAAAAACGCCCTAAAATATAGGGTGTTCCATAAGAAAAATCAAAGTTGTCCGCCATATTGGAAAATGGCGGCCATATTTTTAAATTTCGAAGTGACTCCAAAAAGCAGCGTTAAAAATTAAGGGAAGTGCCCCATAAGAAGTTCTTTGTCAGATTTATAATAAAAAAGTTAGCTATTGGTTCACTTTAGGTGAGACACCCGGTATATGTTTGTTTCTATTCAAATACAAGAAGAAACCAAATTTTATAAGGTCATTGATATTTAATAAGGAAAATAGAATTTTTTTGTGAGTTTTTTTTAGGAACACATTCAGAGGAAACGTTTTACTTTTTCATTTCAACATAGCGTGGGGAGTAAAATCACCAGCTACAACATGTCGGGTGTAATTGCACGCCTATAAACTAAATCAGACTATTTGTCAATTCGTAAGAATTACACATTGCATAATATAATTCAATTAAAAATTAGTGGGTGAAGCCGCGGGTAAACCTACTAGTTTCGTATAAAGTAGACTAATCAACTTGTGTACTCTAGTATCTTGAGGCATAATTCCGTTATTAGAGGGGCCTACTATGGTCTCTGACTTTTTCTATTTTCTTCTCCTGATTTAAAGTCAATGCTATGATGTAACACATGGTAACGAAAATGATCGAAGTGTTCTAACACCATTACATGATAACATGCCATAATTTTTCGAATTAATTTTGGTTTAAATTATTTTGGAATCTTAAATATTTTGGCAAGTTATTACCTTAAAACCTTTACTTAGTTTTAATTAGATGCTTTGTTTATGCTCATACAGTGGAATTTCGAATGGGGCTTCAGTAAAGAATTATTGCAATTTTAGATAATTGCAATACTTTTTACTCATTACTTATTACTCGTTCCTTGAATTCCACAAAGCCTGTGTGTGTGTGTAGGTTGGGTGGTTGATTTTTTTAAACACAATTTACGAATTTTTAAGCGTATAAACAACTTTGTCTAAGAATTGTATTTATGTTATTGTATACAATATAAATAAAAATATGTAAGGTACTTACATTTTGAATATGTGTAGACTATTTTTAAGGAACCTTTTATGATGTAGGCCTCTAATGAAACAGTTGTATATCCTAAGTAGGTGTAAAATGGCATATCGTGTACGTGATTTACTGTTCTGCGAGTAAAATAAATGATCCAAGAACTAAATCAAAATGGACGCCGAGGGAAATCAAGAAAAAGACAAAATATCAAAATAGCCAACCCTCCCTTGGGGCCAAGAAGTCACAATGTTTGGTTATTTTGGATTGCTTCCGTACAAAAATCCCTTGTCCTGGCCCTATTCTTAGCACTTAAAACAATTTTTCAAACATTTCTCAATTCTAGGCATGAACCACGTTAAATGCTGAATTTTGGCTAGTTTGATAGAAAAGCAATTTACCTTTAAAATATGTTTTTGATCCCAGTTTTGTCAAAATACTTTCAATAACCTTTTGATTATAAGAGAGCGCGTAAAAAGCTTTAAGCTTGTTAACTACTTCAGTTATTTCTTACTGTACATTTTAAAAATTATTAGATTGAAACACTTACAACACATTCTTAAAATAACTTAGACTTAAATGATTTTTCGAGTACAATTTTTTCATGTTTTACACCCCCCCCCCCCAATGTGCTATTACAGCGATAATTTATCCACTCCGTCCGTTATAAAATTCAAATAAAGTAAATTGAATATGAAAATGCAAACCTTGTTCTTCTTCAACTGGATTACATTCAAGCTCCGTTGTCAAAATATTTCTCAGGTGGCCCAAGTTCAACAAGGTCTAATTTTGCAGCAAAGTGGTCCCTGACGTTGAACTTTGCATTAAGTGACAAGTTGCAGGAGTCTCTGTAAGCTGTGTAAGAGCGAGGGAGGGTACAGCCAGCTGTCCCCAGACGACAGTTTATTCCGCGTCTTCGCTGAGTTTACACTTTGATTCATAGAAATGAGCAACTTAGAATCCAAATTGTAGACTGTAATTGTTCAAATTATTTATTTATTTTAGATTGAAAACACTCCATGTAACAATAGTAAATGACAAAATAAAACAACACAACAATTCAAGATGGAAAGCTACACAATGAAGAACTCTGTTTATGAATAATAGCTGATCATTTATTAATTACGGTAGAAATATAAATCTGACTTGTTATGTTTTGGGTATAGCTCAATATTTATATAAACAAGTACTTTGTATCTTGTTTACAAAAACTACATATGGTCATTAAAACAAATACGAACGAAATGTTAATTTCCGGGAATAAAAATTAACCCCGGCTACAACAGTTGAATATTTGAAAATTAATGAATAAACAATACATGTTTGAAAATTTTTGTAACACGTATTGTATACGACGGATTTTGGTGTTGGAATATGGTGTTGTTAGTATCTTCTCATCTTTAGTCAAAGCCATTATACACAAAATTTCTTCTAAATCGAGGCACCATAAGAAAGTAATATTTCAAGTATGTAAAATGAATATACATCAAAGTAGTTTTAAACAATGAAATGGGATAATCATTTTGGATTTCCTCAAAATGAACAGTTATTAGTTTCTACTTTACAATAACATGGGTTAAAAAACATAAATTAACGCACGTTTACAGACTTTTCTTCAAATCAACATTTTGTTCCTTTATGAGACGTGGACAACTCACCAAACATTTATTTAGATGCCCGCCAAACCGATATGATACTCGTGTAACGCGCTCGGTGTTTTTGACAAGTGTTCAATCCCACTCGACGAACAGACCGGAAGCCACCAAACGTAAATATATGATCGCTAAAAGAAGGTCGTGGCTTGATAAAAAATGCTACAGATACAAAACCGTTCTTTGAAGTACGATCTTTGAAATGGTGGGAATAAATTTTAAGAATTATAAACTTTGACAACAATAATATCCAGTTCTATACTTTATGATTTTTCAGTTTTGTGTGTTTTAGCACGAGCGTTCAAAGATCACATAAGGATAAACTTTGAGCTCTTGTTCCAAATATAAATCAGTCGCCAATTTCAACATCAATAAGCTTTTCAGTACTTTTCTAGCTTGGGATTTGGACTCTAGCTTGGATTCTAGGCTAAAGAGCCGGACTGATTGATGTTGTCAATGGCGTCTCTGTCAGGGCGAATAATTCGTCTTTCTACCTGAAATACGCTGCAGTAGGGCCATTTCTGGCTTTTCGAAAGGATTAAATTTCGAATGAGGAAACCTTTGATTTTATGTGGAAAGTTAAAATTTATAACACCGTACTTCCGCAAAGTGATCCAACAGATATGCTGACAGGTATTGTGCGGTACGGTTAATGTTTCTTTATCCATTATTTTATTGCAGTCGAGTAGGGTTAATCAACTGTCCTATTACAGTGTAATTAATGATATTATTAGATAATTCAAATCTCAAATAGACACAAAAGATTTTTGGTGGAAGTTTTTAATCAAAGTTCTTAATCAAGAATCTTGAAATTTGGTGTTACTTATGTTTATTTAACTACTGAAGATTATACTTCTCTTTTGCTGAAAAGAATAAAAATAAATTTTTTTTACAAAAAAGATATAAAAAAATTTACGTTTACTTTGGTGAATCACAACGGCCTGAAAAATAACAGGAAAATGAAAGTAATTAATTGCAAGGCTTGAATAATGCTGTATTCAAACTTAGATCTACATATTTAAAAAAATATGTTCGTCATAAAAACCAAATACTTTTGCCTATTCTTTTGGGATGAGGAATCTTTTCTCAGCTAGGTTCATGAGTGGGCCACCAATGAAATAACCTGAAGCTCTTCTCAATCATTATGGTTTGTGATATGTAATATCATAATGGTATATTTTACAACACGCTTATTACGATATAAAAACCAGAGGAATTGCATTGCCAAAAACGATATTCGACTTTGTTTCGGCACGTAAACAAGATATAATTTCAATATTTTCATTGACATTCTAAAATAAAAAATGTATAGGTAAGCAATGAGTACGAGTAAACCACCTTTTATGATAGAATAATTACAATATAGTATTAGGGGAAGTGTCAATTATAAGCAGTTTGTGGCTACAATTTAAACACTAAAATAAAAAAAAAACATAAGAATATTTGAAGCGACACTTTGAGCGATACGATACGTTGTTACGACGTACTACTCCGATACGTATCGTTTGGTCGTTTCGCGATTTACGGTTATATCACACATCGCTAATGAAGTACCTAATGAACTAATCACTAATGAACCTGCGAATCAGCCGAACACTCCCTATCACTTCGGAAAGCATATAAAATACTTAAGCAGGAAAAAAGAACATTTTATATCCTTTCTCCATACTTTTCAATGATATAAGTAGAAGCATAAAATAAAATTTTCAATCTTGATCACATTAATTAGTTCCTAATAGAATATATACTATACTATCATTTTCATAGATCGTAGTTTCCTTGATCACATCGTCCTACTAGTTTATGTTTCTAGAAGAGCATAAGTTAATTTATTTAGTCTTCGGATACATAGTTATTTATTTATGATTACAATTCATACCCGTACATTTTTGTGTAAAGTTTTATCACAAGGAATCTAATTTGAAGGTGGAGAAAATAATTAGGTATTACGATTTTAGAAAATTAATCGACGTTCCTAAATGAGTTTTATTGATTCATACGCCCACCAACTTCATAGAGGTAACTGCTTAAAATAATATTGTCCTTTACACGACTGCTGTGTTTTCATCGGACAGTAGCCTATTATGTTTGCTATCCATGTATCGTTGTATTCAAATTATAAAAGAGATTATGTTTTTAACTGTCATTTATATTAAAACGATAAAATATCTAAATAGAATTTATATGATAACAATGGATTAATAAATGAAACATTCGAAACTTAATTAACATTAAGGACTCGAAAATTAATTAAAACATTAGGAATAATTTGATTTTAACATCCGGCATAGATTGGATGTAGTTATGCTAGTTAAGTTGGTTTTTCACTTTCACTAAAACTACTGAAAAAGTCAATTTGAGATTATGAAGGATATTTGAACTAATAAAGAGAAATCATCAATTAAAACACCAGTTAGGTAGGTAAGGAACACCTGACCAAAGGTAGAAGAAATATGTTAAATACGCCATAAATTATTTTACGATAGTGATCCGATTGATTTATTATTTACTATGAAGTGTAGAAAATATTTTAAGCATATTTAGAGAATCAAGTATATTGTAATAAATATGGCGTCCTCAGGGCATTTTCCAGAAGAGGCAACTCCCTCCCCACGGACAGGCTTTGCTGAGAAAATATTTTAGGAAGTGTATGTCATGTTCCAAATGACCGAATTACATATGACCGAATCCTTAAAATATTACATATGACCGAAAAGGTATTATTAATTTCGGTCCAATGTAATAAACTAATTTTCGGTCGAATGTAATAAATTCGGACAAATGAAATAAAGTACTGCTTCGGTCAAATGTAATAAACGGTATTTTCGGTCAAATGTAACACATCACAAATTCTGTCAAATGCAATAATTCACATTTTCGGTTAAATGTAATAAACTATAGAAGTTTTCGGTCAAATGAAACAAATCACTTATTCGGTCATATGTATCAAACAGCGTTTTCGGTCAAATGTAATAAACCCCATATCGGTCAAATGTAATATTTTACAAATTCTCTTCTAAGTAGAGTATTTTTAAATAAATAAATTAATAATTAATTAATAATTAAATTAGTTTTTAGGTCAACTCTTCTATAATGTTATTTAATACAGTAATTCGGTCAAATGTAATAAATCCTTTTTTCGGTCAAATGTAATAAACTCATTTGCGGTTGTATGTAATAAATAAGAAAATATTTCGGTAAAATGAAATAAAATACTGATTCGGTCAAATGTAATAAACCGTACTTTCGGCCAAATGTAACAAACCACAAATTCGGTCAAATGTAATAGTTCATATTTTTGGTCAAATGTAATAAACTATAGAAGTTTTCGGTCAAATGTAATAAATCCTATTTCGGTCGAATGTAATATTTTACAAATTCTCTCGTAAGTAGAGTATTTTTTAATATTTAGTTTTTAAGTCAGCTCTTCTATAATGCTATTTAATACAGTAATTCGGTCAAATGAAATAAATCCAAATTCGGTCATATGTAACAAGATACACTTTCGGTCAAATGTAATAAATCCAAATTCGGTCAAATGTAATAAACTCATTTTTGGTTATATGTAATAAATAAGAAAATATTTCGGTCAAATGAATCAAAATACTGATTCGGTCAAATGTAATAAACCGTATTTTCGGTCAAATGTAACAAATCACCAATTCGGTCAAATGTAATAGTTCATATTTTCGGTTAAATGTAATAAACTATAGAAGTTTTCGGTCAAATGAAACAAATCACGTTTTCGGTCAAATGTAGTAAACCAACAATTCGGTTATATGACATTTCGGTCATTTGTAACACTTCTATTTTCGGTCAAATGTAATATTTAGTGGATTCGGTCATATGAAATTCGGTCATATGGGCCCCCACGGTTTTACTAATTGGCAAAACAAGCCTATTATACATTTCTATAAGCACTGTGCTGACAAATACAAACTTAGGTGATCTCCTACAAAAAAAACTTTTCAGTACTTTTCACACACTTTAAAATAAGGTATCAAACTTATGGTTCAGCAATGAAAACTGTTGGAAGATATTAAAAGCCGAGTAACCTCCTCCCCGTAAAAACTAAAAACAACACCATCAAGGCAGTAAGGTCTTTCAACTTAAACATCTTTCTTTCAAAATCTGTCATATTTTTTTAACATTTTCAATAAATTTACTAGTATTAATAGAGATTCCCCTTATATTTACTAGATAGGATGAATATTACAAAGAAATACAAAATCAAGTTCACTAACTGAGTCAATGTAAGGTGAGAGAGTCAGATTCCATACGACCCAACTGTTGCAGTTGAACGGTAATAAAATGTGAAAGGCCTCCTTTTAGCTTGATAAGAGAGGAAAATTTTACTGCAGAGCTTTTAGATTGTGGCAGAGACAATATAAAGTGTTTGAAACGTGGACGTTACGCGATGAGGCAAGCCGGACAGGAAGGAACTCGGCGTGTGAGGGCGTTTATAGAAAGTAGAAAAGGAAAACAATACTCAGATGTGATTTATGTACCACTACATCACCGCAAGATTCTTAAACCTTTTATTTTGGCCCTAGCAAACAGTTTGTTTACAGACATATTCTGGTATAAAGATTTAAAATTAACGATTTAATAGCATAGTTTGATTTCATTAGTTCTTTACTTTTTTATCGAGGTACACTGATAATTTTACATTTTGTTTCTTTAGTCAACATAATAATATATAAAATACATGAAATAAAATACATAAATACATAAAATAAAATACATAAATAATATATAAACTACAAAGAACCCAATTTCTCAATAACATTTACCATTAAGATTTCAGAAAGATGAATTTGAGGTTTATGTGGGCAGCATTCACAACGTAATTGTTCAATTCACTTTAATCAGTGTTAGAAAAATACAACATAAACCACTTAATAAAAGATAAAAAATACGATATATTTCAACATAACATGAAATAGTTACTGCCTACCAGTTACAACTGAGAGACAAAAGAAATACACACAACATTATGTTTTGCAGGCATAAACACTCAAATATAAGTTCAAAGGTGTGTCTTATCTTGAGTAAATACAAACCACTTTTTTACCAATAGACATCCGGAAAAAATAGGGTATACTAAAACCAGGCTAAAAATCGTAATATAGATATATGTAGCTTTTTATGATTTTTAACACTGAGTTTAGATGACTTAAATTATCATGAAATGTAATGCAACATTTTTTGAATAGATAAAAATGTTAGCGATCCCTCACTCTCATGTAATTCATCAAAAAGTCTTAAGATCCTTTGAATTGACAAATAAATCTCTTAAATGAATGAAATAATAAAAATTCTTGACCAGCATGTAGCGTGATAACATATATTTAACTTTGACTATTTGAATTTTGGATCATTCGCACACAATGGCTGAAAAAGTAACTACTGACAAATATCACCATTTGAAAGTCGATTTAATCCAATACCTCGGAAATGTAGAATATTTTCCGTTCATAACGGAGGCCTTTTGGAGGAAAGAAAATACTATAAGTTACGCTCCAGACTTAATCTCAACACTAGACACTGAGAAAAAGTCAAAATAATAATCTAACGCAACAAGGTAATGGGGGGGGGGGGGTGGAACATCTCCCTGAGAATGAAATAATTGAATATGTAGGCACTCACATAATATGCTCTACAGTCTACAGCATGACTACAGTATCCGCATTGCCTCAGGGAGAAAGGAGGCGTTGCATCGTGACATTGGTCCGATATAGCATTATTTTATCCTTCCAATCCGGTAGACAAATTTCTTCAAAGCTTATCATCAATAAATTACCAATGCCCATCTTGGTATATACGTACAATGTACTTCCATTGTTGATAATAAATTGATGGTAAAAGTTTCTCTAGGGACTTGAATTTTTATTTTCATCAGTATTTTGTCAATAAATGGAAAATAAAGCACGCGATGTTTTAATCATGAGCAAAATTTATACGCTGTAAAACAGCTACAGTGCAATAAAATTGTCCAATGTTATTTACGTGTGGTCGTGTGGTCCACTTTGTTGACTTACAATTTCACGCACCTTCTTGGAAATCCATTAAAAGCTCGTCTAGACGGTAAGGTCTTTGAAACAAAGGACAGAATAAACGATCCCTTATTTCTTATAAGTTTAACCGGTAGCTCGCTATTTCAGTTACATTATGTTTAGGAGGTATTTTATGATATAATTTGTAAAAAACAATATTTCATATTCGTATCAAAGATAAAAATGAGCTTTGGAGGCGGTGAAGCTAGTTTGAAATGTCGGCATGACAATCCATAGCGGCTCTGCGGGTTATGGTAGCCATGTATCCTAACGAACGAGCTATGGTTGACCTAACAAACGGTCATGTTTGGGTAATCACCAGAGCAGGTGTGTTTGCAGGTGAAGCTTGCTGACATTTTCAACTCTCGCACATCACAATGACTTCCTGTATTGTAATCAACAGTTTCTGGTGTTAATATCGACTTCCTACTGCTAGTAACTTAATAGTTTTGAATAATTAATTAATTTTTTCTTAGGGAGGGGAGTGAGAATAATGTTTACGCATATTTTTTATGACAAAATTGTTAACGACTAAAGTCTATGTCAAAACCATTACAAAAACTGTAAAAAAACAGATAAAAATTAAATTCTTGTATTTTTGGTAATTCATATTTAACTTTTATGGTTGTTTAATTTCAGATCGATGATGTCGGTGTTAAAATGTTGACATGAAAGATAAGAAACTGCAATCAAAGTAATTAAAACTTTCTGGTTAAGTGGCACTAAACTGTAGGAGAATGAATTTTCTTGTAGAAGTGGAATGACTAGGAATTAAAGGGGAAGTAAGGAGCAATCCAACTCTAAACTACTTTAATTAACATTTCATTCAAGCAAACTAAAAAATCTATAGTTAAAACTATAAATCCCCTTACAGTTGAAGCAATAAGCTCCAATTCCTTGTGAAAATCATCTTAGCAGAAATTAATTAATTTCAGGTAAATCTTCCTGCTTTATTAGTCAGATTAAACGTTTCACCTAATGCATTCGAATGTTTCCCGCGTCGTAGTACTCATTGTAGTTGAGAATTCATTGTACTAAATCTTTGAAAAAAATTTAATTGTTAATGTTTAAAATAAGTTACCGAAATACTTTATACTTTTCTTGAAATGGCGACCTACCCAGGTAGGTATTTTAAGCCTAGTATGAATGACAGATGAGTGAAGGATGATAGTGGCGTGATCTTGTAGTCTTGTTACTGAGGCCGACATGTTCTTTACACAGGATTGTTAATTAATAGCCCAACAACCAATGGCAAGTAAAGGACCTACATTTTATCGTGGGATCCGAACCACTATTTTACCTAATTACAAATTACGATCTGGTCTATTTTTCTAACAAATAGCTATTCTTAAGGAATTTGTACAATATAACCATGAGGAATAATTTTTTATGAGCTTACACACTCTTGTACTGTGAACCGATTTTGATGATTGTGGTGTCAAATAACCGAAATCTTTATCAGGATTTTATGGATATAATTTATTATTCATTAAATTCAAAGGGATTTGTCCCCTTGGGAACGAATTTAACATCAAATTTTACTTGTATTCCTTATGGCAGGGGTATTAGAAAAAAATTAACATTATTTAAAAAAACTATTAATGTCAACCGTTATTATCAATATATATGTACATATTTAGATTAATTTTATTGTAAATTTTATTTTCTACAAAAAATAACATTTACACTTTTTTTGTATCTCTTATGGTTTTTGTGGTAAATAAAAACACGTACGTAAACCGCAAATGGTTTTTTCAAGATGGCGACATGTTGCTCAACTGGGATTTTCTTAGGAATTTTAGTTTGATGATCCCAGCTGTATGTACGACCTCTCCACTAATTTTCAGCCTCTTAAGGGAAAATTCTAGAATCCAACACTATTTTCTTGCACTGTATATCCAGTACGTAAAACAATACTCATCATGCTAATCAAGAAGTTATTTATTACATATATTCATTTAAGTTCAAAATAATTATTGGAGGCTCCGGTGCCATCCATTAAATATTTATTTATAACAAATATGTTCCTCCTTTTAGTTTGTCCTCACGGACTTTCCTTCCGAGGATTTTCCTTTTAACTTTATTAAGTTGTAATCGCCATCCTTCCGCTTAGTGGTATTCTGTCCAATACCCGGGTTACCCAGAAATGCCGGTCTGTAATTATTTTTATAATAATTAATTTTTCTTTCCTAAACTGAGATAACATGTCATAAAAAAATAGAATATAAACTCACAACTTAAAATAATGAAAAAAGTAACATGGTTTTGTATAAAAATACTTCTTACAAAATATTGTTGCCAAGCAAATAACAAATTATACAGGTGGTCCCACAATAGTAATCTTCCTAACATCTACATACATAAAAACCAAAACGGTTGACTGACTCACTCACTCACTTACTGATCACAGTTTCTCAAAAACTATAAGGTTTTAGGCCATGAAACTTGGCACAAATAATCTTTACAGGCTCTAGATGCGTACTAAGAAAGGATTTCCAAATAAATTCTCTAAAAAGGCTAAAATAGTGTATATTATAGAATTCAAAATGGCACCATTTTTTGTTTTGAATGCTTATTTTATAAAATAATAAAGGGCTTTGGGCGATGAAATTTGGCTAAAATATTGATTATAGTCTCTAGATTCATGTTAATACAGGATTTTAAAATGTTTTCACTAAAAAAGCTAAAATAAGGTAAATTCAAAAATTCGACATGGAGGCCCTTTCAGTTTTAAGACTATGATTGAAAATCAGGATGTCAAGATCTCTAGAATAGTTTCAAGGGACGAAAAAAATGTAAATTCATTAATCTACTAAAAGAATAAACTGCGCGTACAAAACTACTTCGGTTATATTCTATTATACGTTAATCAGAAGATACCACTTAGATTACTCGCGTTTTACGGATTAATCTAAGTAATCAAACTAGAATCTTGATACTCTGCATGGTATTTAATCATTCCGCTATTTTTATAAAATCGTGGGGTTTTGGAAATTAAAAGTTTTAGGAGGGTTTGTGTGCTGGTTAAGGGCGAATTAGGCTATGTTAAAGCAAATATCTACCGTACGTTTTCGCCTCTGGCTGGTAATCGAGTAATGTAATCTTCAGTGTGATTGAAGAACATAGAGGTTTCTTCAATTTTTTGCCAAAAACTTTTTTTGTTATTTTTTCTTAAAATTTTTTGGTCAAAATAAACATACTAAATTCGGATGTTAGATCTAGAGGCCGTCCTTTGCGGTATTTCTTGCCTTTTACATCGGTTATCATACATCTTATTCTTATGAGTAAAATTGGCCAACAGGTTTTAGGGGACAGGGCGGTACAATGAAAGTTTTGAGTTGATTTTTTTTCAAAATTCTGAGTTGAAACTCCTGAAGTGGATCAATTTTTATAAAAACTATTATTACAAACCCAATTTTATAAATTAAATCATAGATTAACAAGGAAATTTCTGTATTCTTAAGACTAAACTGAAAAATTTGAATGTGTTAGCATATGGTAGCCAATTCATGTCACTTTTAGGAAAAAGGGAAATTAATCGAGGAAACTTTTAATCTTCTCATTTCAGTGGGTTGGAATCACTATCTGCAAACTTTGGAGTTTAATTAAGCGCTTAATAACGCAAGTTCAGATAAAGAATTAAAATCATCATCAGACTGTTCGGAATCGTAAAAATTACACATTATAACGTATTAACGTGTTAAAGTATCAACACATTAACGTATCTTTGAACTAAATAATTTTTATCCTTTCAGCGAGCGAAGCCACTTGTTTATATACTAGTTTTTCTACATTTTTTCAACTATTAAACCGACACCACCCACACTAATAGTTGTGTAGTTAATACTATATTTTCAATGGGCATTCAATTTCTGTCGACAACTTGGATCCGCCATAATGGCTCGAAAATAATGTTTTCAAATATAGAAGTTGTGTTTTGACCCAACATTTATTAATTTGACCCATTCATTAATATCTTGGTTAGTTCACGACATATGACAGCTTCTTATTCATTAATTTGAACCAATTTTCACATTAATTGATAGATTGCCTTTATAGCTACATTTCAATGCTATAAAATGACTACGACTGTTATAAAGAGATTCAGAAAAAAATTAGAATTAGAAAAATCAATACACAAAACTAAGATGTTCAGTATTACAAAACTTTAACTTTAAGCCACATCCATCAGAACAACCATATCCGTAATAAATCGTAGAACGTTGAACGTTTACCTAATGTCAATGAAGAGGGAACGTCGCGTCGTCAGCACATTGTTCTAATCTTCATCAATCTAAAGTTTTGTCAACTTATTTGCATTCGTCAACTTTACTGTATTTGCCTAACTTAATTCCCTCTTTAATAACCATTTGCACTTATTCTACAACGCTATAAGTATCATTTTGTTTTAGTACTCTTGACGATTTATACTCAAGACACCTACGTGGTAATTAATTTATGATCTAAATTTTTAGAGTATAAATATTTCAAGAATATTATTGAATATTACGTTTTGGAACAAAGGAATACTCTTGACATTATTTAGCAAAAACATGTATTTGTTTTTATGATTGAATGTAACATAAAGAATGAATGCTCAAAGAAAAACGATGTGTGCTTATTTAATTCAATTTTAAAGTGATTTTTTAATGTTATTTTACTCCTCGTAATGTGCCGCTGGAGGTAGAGTTTAATGCGATAAACGCTATAAAAAATATCAGGGCTATAAAAAAATGAAAAGGAGTAAGAATTACAGCATAGGAAAACTGTAAAGATTTGATTTGAACGTTGGTTTGGACTATTAGGTGGCATTGAGAATGGATATAATTTTCAGATACAGACTAACTGTAAAAAGTAAATATTTCTAACGTATACTTTGAAGTCAAATACAAAAATGTAACACATTTTGGCATCTTTATTCAATTACGGTACCCCTACTCAAAACCTTTTATTACTGTTGAGTTTTTAGCCTTTTATAGCTTATAACTTAAATTAAAGACAAAAAGCAAACTATGATTATCCCCGAATTTATTTAGCTAACTAAAAAAGTACCTATAAGTCTTGTAAAAAAAAAAGTATCAATCAGTTTCGGAAATCGAAGGATTAGAATTCTTTAAAAAAGGAAATCTGTGTCTAACGTAACTTTTATGAATCACCTTGGTCTTTTCTGAATATAAAGGTTTGCTTCGATTAACCTTAAATCGGTATTTTAAATCCCTTACTAATTTATCGCCCAAACAAGTGGGTACTAATTGATTTTCTTTTTATATCGTGCCCATATATATAGTGAGATACACAACTACTGATTGATATAGCAATATATACAAATAGTTTTTTTATAAAAAAATCATTCAAATATTAAAACCGTGTTTTTATTTCTTAACTGTATTAAATCATACTAAAAACTGTACTAATTATTGTACACAACCATATCAATCTGTACCATAATACCATTGTTTATATACATAAGTGTATACAATCAATGAATGTACGTACTGTGTAGTCCACTAGCTTGCGTTAAAGATAATACCCCCGTTGCAGCAGACCTGCATACTCAGCGAATTTCAAATGCAAAACAACATATTTCAATCCAACATAGCGAGATTTGACATGTTTTGGTAAGCTCCATAAGAATAACATGGGGAATGAGTTTGCAGGTTTGCTGCTACGGGTATATTAAAACTGGGTGGTTTTAATTCAATATTTAGTAGATATAAACTAGAAAAAGCCATTTACCAAGTTATCAAGATATGTTGAGAAATAACCGAGAGGTAGAATTTTACTTATTTCCCATAAGGTTAACATAACAACAATGTACTGTGTTTACCACTTTCAATATCTCGGTAACCATTGGACATAGAGCAGTGATTCAAGATACTAAATTGTTTGTTTTTTTGAGCTGAATTCAATGGTGCCAACAAAAAGTCGATAAATTTTATTTTCCTATGTAAAAAACTCAAAAAACCCATTTGGGGGGGGGTTTATCCCCCTTTACCCCCCCTTGCGGTGGTCCGATCAGGCTGGTTTACGAACTCGTCCGAGGGATTACCACTTTACATGTCTGTACCAAATTTCATAAAGATCGGACCATTTTTGCGGCCGCTATCGTGCTCACAGACACACACACACACACACACACACACACACACACACACACACACACACACACACACACACACACACACACACACACACACACACACACACACACACACACACACACACACACACACACACACACACACACACACACACACACACACACACACACACACACACACACACACACACACACACACACACACACACACACACACACACACACACACATATATATATAAATTCGAACGAATAGTGTTCTCTGCTTCTGGTGGCCCCAAAACGAAAAGTTATCATGGTCCCGGGCTTAGGTCTTACCATGAGACCTACGGTAATAGCTTCTTCCCTATAGGGGAAATTCGCTAAAAATTACCTGTTTTTATCTTCTGCTAAGGATAATCTGTCTTTTTGAACGAAACGTTTCTTGTATGAAAAAATAAATTATTGCTCATCAGAGGTGAATCATTTCTTTCTTCCATCCTTGGCATTTCAATCTTGGTTCCTGTCACTACCAGCTTATTTAATTACTCTCCTAAAGGAATAAATAAAATTTACCTAGAAAATTAATTTATCTTAACTATATTTTGACGAGATTTATTTAAGTTTACCTTTTACCTTTTGCCTTCGTCATCATTCCGTAGACCTCGCTGAGGCATAGAATACGACCATCTAGCTTCATGTTTTAAGTTAGGCTTCATATCTTCTTAGTTGGTTTGGATGTTGGATAAGGTTAGGTTAGGTTAGGTTACGTGACTAGGTTACGTAACACCGGGTAGAAATTCTTCAATACCATAGAAACATTTTGAGATTAAAAACTGCTTGAGAGCAAGTTTGAATTTGTTAATTTAATGAATTGACTTAATATTGACAGGCAGGTTTTGGAAAAAATCAATCAAATGAAGCTATCTCTTAAACAGTGACAAATTATGTGTTACAGCAGTTCTATTGTTTCTAAATCTAGTGTCGTAGGAATGGGGGGGGGATCCAGAAAAAGTTGATTTAATGACTTAACATACATAATAGTATCAAAAATAAAAAGGCATGGAACAGTCATAATCTTTAACTGTTAAAAGGTGTCTGAGGAATGGTCTCTAGGTAATTTAAAAATATACCTGATGGCTCTCTTTTGAATTTTAAAAACTATATCTAAATTGAGTTTGGATGACATTCCCCAGAGTACTATTGAACAATTTATGTGCGATGTGTTTGTTTTACTCTACTTCATCGTATATAACAGGTACGCGAATAAATATGCTCCTAAGTTCTAGCGAATAACGACTTGATTATTTAATATTTATTTATGGTTGAAAAAGGGACAGAGTTATAAATATGAAGTTTTATCCATGCCATAAATGAAGCATATTGATAAGAATTTTGGAAGAAATCGAAAACATAATGTATTATGTTGAAGGTAAACAAACATTGGTTTAATGAGTTGTTTTATTAGTTATAAAGACAACTTAAATTTTGTTTTCATAGTTTTTAATCTTTCAAAGAAACTAAATTACAACCAAAGTGGTTTTTCTTTTAAAGCATTCTACCTGAAGGTAAGACGAGATTTTGTGGTGCATGAACCTTAAGAAAAGAGCTCTCAGTAAAAAATGCGAGTTCTGTGTTTCCGAAGTGTAAATGCACTTTCTAAGTTTTTTACGACCCGCGTTTATTTTTGTGTAATGATAAACTAGTTTGTGTAGGATGTGTAATCGTTTAATAATGCCATAATTTGCGAAACGCGCCACATTGTTGGTTGTGAGCTATTATAATGTTAGTTAAACAGCAACCTCGTAACCAGATAGTTCAAAATGTTATACGGTATTATCTATTTGTAATAATTAGCACCCTTCCACCATCCGTAAAAAACTTAAGTTATTTTTTTTAAATTTTTCCATCCTAAAAATTAATTTTTGATTCGTTTTGAGTGTTTCAGGATTAACGATGACTAATTGTATATGTCCACTGTAAGAAAATGAATTACTGAAACACGTTTTTACTTGCTAAAGATTTGATAATATTTATATCATCAACCATTTTACTGCCTATAAAGGCAGTTTGTGTTAGTACGGTAGATAAAGATAAAAGTATTTAGATATTTTTAAAGACGTGATGGCCCACTAGCATAATAGAACTCTTTGATAAATCAAAGATAAAAAAATCAATGAATTTGAATTTATTCATTATGAAAGAGCCTCCAGAACTGACGTTTACGACAAAAGTGGTCAACAAACCTCTATCCGAGGCAGTTTTCTTCAATCCTTTTGGTGGATTACTTGGGATATTATTTTGGTCTGAAGGAGACCGAAATCATAAGGACCTTTCACCAAAAGGATTGAAGAGAACTGCGTCGGATACAGGTTTGCTAACCACTTTTGTTAATTTTAATTTATAGTAAAAAAATCGATTTCATTCTTTTCAAAGGGCCCTAACAGCCCTAACGTAAATAAACTACAAAGGCATGCAAATAATATTTTTACACTTAGTAAAAATGTGTACTCGCCAATTGTTAATTGTTAACCTCCTCTTAACTCTCTTATGACCAAAGTTATAAATTTATTTTATTCTTGCCCAAGAGAGGAACCACCCTTGCACTCTACAAAGAACTTCCCCCTACGTTGTAAATCCTTAATGGCGGGTTTAGTGCAGAGGATATTGCTCGTAAAGATTTTTCTGAGGAGAAACGTTTATCAAACTGGGTTGGATGTGGGTAGATCATAGGTAGCATCCTAAACAAGATCCTGAGAACACTTGGCAACTGTTTGAATGAGGATCCAAATGCATTTGATTATTGGTTAATTAATCATCCTGATAAAACGAATCAGCTGGTGTTTTTCAGTAACAAGGCTATCGTCTCATCTCCAAAAAATTATCATTCATTAATATTTTTCTTAAAATACGTAGGCGTTTGACAGTTCTAAGGACAATAGAAAGATTGTAACGTATGGGGCATGGAGAAAAGCCTGCAATACTGGGAAAAGGCATTAAAATTTAAATTGAGACATGCAATTTTTGATATTTTAATGAAGAGTACTTTGATATGAATTGACTTAAAGGCTGCCGATGTAATTTCCAAATGAAATGAGATAATATGAATTAAAAATTCAAAATTATTTCGATATCGTCTGATGTAAAATGTAAAAATAAATATTTATGATAAAAACATGGAATAAATATTAACATATCAATAGATTTTGTCATTTTCAAGCATTTGAGTGATACTTTTTGTTAACATTTTAGAACATACATTATACTTGGTGGGTAATATGTTGATGCTAGAATTTGAGGTATCGACAGATAAGGGGAGGAGATTATCGATGACGTGGGAGTAAATAGAGCCATGTGATTACACGAGGTAGTGAGGTATGAGAAGAAGCTTGAGTTTGAAGTTTCAACAGAGGAGGGGAAGAAATCATTGATGACGTGAAGGTAAACAAAGCCATGTGATTACGCTACTAGTCTGGTAGATAGAAAATACTAAACCAAAACAAAATGTGGGTTGATATTAGAAATAATGTTTTGCTCTTTGAATAACAATCAATAAACAGGTGACATGTTTTTTTTTTAGCATGTAACATGACTGACACAAGAAATTTGTTGATTGATCATATGTAAATATTTATTTCCCCTCCTGGAAAAATCCAAGTTCATCTGGGTTTGTTTGTAAACACCCAAGCTTCTTCTCACGCCTCACTACCTCTACTACTACTCAAACCCACATTGCATTTTATAAACTAAATCAAAACAAAGTATTGAAAACAATGTTTTGCTCTTTGAATAGCAATCAGTAAACAGGTGAAATTTTTTTGGCTTAGCATGTAACAGATTATTGACAAAACATTTTTATGCTGAATCAATTGATCATCTGTTATCATTTATTTTTCCCCTCTAAAAATCCAAATTTATCCGGATTTGTTTGCAAACCCAAGCTTCTTCCAGGTAGTAACAGGGTAGTAAAAAATAATTCGCATGGTTTCCAAATTTATTTGTATGGATGCTGTTGATGGTATAGAAGAAATTACAAATAGACATTGTTCAGTACACTGCATTCAACATCTCCGTACCAAAATAAACCATTTTGAATATAAATTACACAAATCAAACCGACCTCGTTCATAAGCAGATAGGTGATGGGTGGGTGATGTTTGTTTACAGAGCATCGGTGACTTCCAGTAGTGAAGAGTATACTTATATTAGTTAAGTTAGCAGCATAATATTTCAATAAAGTGCCAATATTTTCTCTCTGTAGCCACTTTTACTTGGTGTGGTACAGCAGAATTAATGAGAGCAATTTTTATGTACTTTCCATATTTAAATACAATATATTTTATAGTTTAATTACAAATATTAACTCGACAGAACAAAAATCTATGAAAAAAGCTACACAGATCACTTAGGTTAACTCTGGATAGAGTTCAATGTACCATAGAAAAACATATAGTTAATCTTTGTAATGAATGTAGACGATAATTTACTAATTATTTATTATATTTAACAGTAAACTAAAAATGTGAAATACTAGAATCCAAAACTTTCTTAAGGATTCGCCCTTTAAACACCATAGAGCGAATTATTTGGGAAATCTTACCAAAAATATTCAAAGCAATCAATCGCTTAAAATAAAGTAACTATAATATGCAAAGATATTCATTTGACAACACTGATAAAAATGTAGCGTAGCCTGTAACGAAAATTAAAATTAAGTTGATTCTCGAACATCTGGAGATGATTGTTTAATCTAAAACAGTAGCGCACTGACGAATCTCAGAGTTATCTTTAGCTATAATAAATCCTTAGAGACACTTCAATGCTTAAACTAATAGCATGTAATAAGCCACGCAATGTTCTGCATTCAATCAGAATCGCTCTCTTGGAAATATTAAATATTATTCATGTAATACATAATGGTTTTTAGATTCATAGCTCATGACGCTGTAAAAATGAAAATAATACTTAAATTTAAGGAAACTTATGTTAGAAAACGATTGACTATTTATTTGTTTCACAATCCTTTATGATTTACACTATCAGTTTCAAGTGAAATTAAAGATAAAATCTTCATGTCGAAAGAATATTCAACTTATATTATTTGCAGGGTAATGGCAGAATCAATGTTTATTTTTAAAACCAATTACAATAAATTATGCATTTCAATTTGTATGTATCGTAAATCGTATATGGATTTTATTTTTTACTTTGTAACTAATACATGCTTAACTAGAATACACATTTTCATTGCCACTTCATATTTTCAGTTTTACCGTGGTTACCAGGAAATGTAAAATAATATATTTTTGTACTCTAAACTGATCAGGACCTACAAACATTAAATTTTAAAATCAACTCTGAGTCGAAACCTTTATGTTCTACACCAATGACAATAACTTTTATAAAAAAGAACGAAGACATAACAAATAATTCTATTGCTGTTAATCCTTAGCGTTGTGGGGGGAGCACGAGCAGATATAGGCTAGAGCTTGATTGATTGTCAGTTTATCAGTGATTTACTTGTGTTATCAGAATCGCCTCTGCCGTGTTTTTACTGAACCGTCGCCGCTCAGATACTAAACGTATTAATCCAATCTCGACTGCCACGCTAATCGAAGAGATAATAGAGCCAAAGCAGTTAAGTTTCCAATTAAAGATCTGTATCCATTTAAATGTAAGAAACCTTTTTCAAATATTACCCGTTGATTTTCTTTGTAAATGTTACTAATTGCAATATAATGCACGTATATTAATATTTGAGAATAAGTAAAAATATCGAAGTTTTCTCTGATAAGGTTGCCGCTCCAAACTTCAAATAAAAAAACTGGACTTAAATTAAAACGGTTAAAACTCAGGCAGCTCAATACTGTATTTATTTATAGTCGTAATTACAAGTGATACAGGTTCAAAGCGAAAGATAAATGTGAAACGAATCTCAAGAGAGAGAGGATGTTGTTATTATATTGTTCAAGAGATAGAAAAACAAAAACAACGTAGGAACAAATTTACTGTAAACTTTGGAGGCATGTTTGACAGATGTCTGATAACAGTCCAGCAATATATTATTTTCCAAACTCGTGAGGTTTTATCTTCAATATCACAATTCAATACCCAATAGGCCTTGAAGATGTAAGCCAGTTGAGAGTCTGTGATCACATGACATGGGCGTTATGTTTGCCCACCTTAGCTTATTGAATCAGTTGCTTTATTTATACATACACTCGTACTTCATTTGATTCCTATTTAAAGGGAGTGTTATTATTTTTTTTATAAAACTTTAGTATATCACTCTTTCAGACTAATGCTGCTTTTATTGAGAATACACCGTGATTTCCAATATTTACCTTGGTGTGATTGTTTTGACTTATTTTAAATATCAAGAAAAACCAGAAATCACAAGTGAGAGTCAGGTAGTATAGTTAAAGAAATAGGTTGGTACACTTTGATAATGCTTGCCGAAAAGGAATGATTCACAAATGGTTGATTAAGCCATTTATGTGCTAAATTATTTATTTTAAACTTGAAAATTTATTTTGATCTAAAATGAATTAATAGATAAATTTATGAAAGAATGGTTATGTAACATTACTTAAAAAACAGATTATAAAATATACTTTCTATTATTTTCCTTTACTAAAATGATACTATAATTGAATATAAATACTTTTCTAAACATTCTCGACTTTTAAGCCTACAACAAAATATGTTATTTTAACATATCTTTTATCTGTGGAAAGTCAAACCTCAAAAACAAATTTAGATTTTTATAAGTTTATTAAAGGAAGTTAAGTATAAAGGTCAGTATTTTTCATCAACATAACGAAAACAATAACCACTAAAACTGAGCCCAATCACTATCAAAGGGCTATGTAAAACAGTGACATTATCGGTCCTCTATACCGGGCTGTGAAAAGTTAATTTGGTCTTTGCCCCCAAAAACGCCACCCAACCCTTTGTTGCTCTTTTATCGAGCAATACAAGCACCATTACGTTTAAACAAGATGTGTATCTCAGCAGTATTTGTCGGTACTTTACAGAGGTGATAACAGTTTTTGTTTAAGATTAGCATAATTTGAGTGTAATAAGACCCAGTATTTATTTGAAAATATTTATGAAAAACATTTCCTATTGCAGAAGTAATATTGGAAAACTGTACACCTAAGCAATATATCTTACAAATTAATTTTACGTTAGATAAAGTTTCCATCTATTTATGTGAAGGATTTACATGCCAATTGGAGAATTAAAGAGTCATTTTATATGATCGACAGTTCCGACGTGGAAAATTATGTTAGCCAAAGTTGTGAATACATAATTTAGTAAAACTTTTTTATGAAGTGAATAAAAAAGGTAGTAGCTTGGTATGTGATTAAATAATAAAGATTACACACGGTTCACGTTCACATTTCATGAATTTTAATGGTGAGTTAAAAATTCCAAAAAAGACTGTTGGTTTAGTTCTACGAACAGTGACATATTGTGTAACAATATCCAGTTCTACGGTACAATACTCTGGTACAATCCGTTCGAAGGTACAATACTATTGTTTCTTTAAGAGATTGGATATATGAAGGCAATATTGAGCTGAGCTCTAGAATTTGATAATGTTCGTTTGTATGTACCTGCTTACCAAGAATTTATGAGATATATCTCTCGTTGTTGAAATTATATTCTCAATTTTAAAACATGTGTAATGTATTTATGTACTGTCTACATAAATGTGATTTAGTATTAAATTTTTGAACGTGATATGTTTTGAATGACACCTACTATGGGAAAAGCGTGAAATTGCGTTCGTTCCTTCGGTTCTTTTCTTTGATATGAAAATTGGAATCCGAATATCGGAATTCCTCGACATTTCCAATAACTCCACAAAATTAAAGGAATTCTACTTGACGGTCTAAAAGTTAAAATTTAATTAAATTAAATAATTACTCTTAATTATTCCTTTTTATGTAAATATTGTCATTAGCTGGTTTATTAGCAGGACTGTAATGGCATGTGCAAATAAAGAAGACGAGCCAACCATCTTTTTGTGTTTTATTTCAAAAGAATTAATTTGTTCTTAACTGTTTCCAAGGGCTTACAAAATGCATTAGACATCATTATTCGCGCAATAGTATGGCTATAACCTTATAAAAAAATTTTTTATCCTTTAAATATAGATCGTTCAGATTAAAATGTATGTGATGTGTTAAATGAAGATATTTTATAGATTCCCTTTTTACTAGCATACAATGTCTCAGTATATTACTGAGACAATATTTAAAAAAAATATTTTGCTGACGTTAAATTTAGTTGTAAAGAACTACATACAATACTTTACATACCAATGAACGTGTACATTTTGCCCATTAAAATACTACTTTAATAACTTGAAATGCGATTTAATACAGCTATATTAACAATGTCATTCATAGGTCAAAAATATAATCAATAACCAATTGTACTAATTTTAAGGTTAACGAATTGTGGTCACTGTTGAGTTATTCATTCATACGAGATTCTGTTTAGGCATAATCCATGTTTTAGGAACAATGATTAGTTTTATACTGTTTGAAAGTGAAAAATCCGTTACCATCTTTTGCAAGATTGCATGAAAGTTCTTTTAATTTTAATTATAATTTGTGAACAAGTAATTTTTATTAAAACTTTTGTATATATATATTTAAGATTAACGCTATTATGATACATACAAAATAACATCAAAACACATTTAAGAGATATAAAAGTATGTGCCCGAGTCTGTTCTAGTTGTTCTACAAACTTGGCACTACCCAGAAATCCAGCTGTACATTGTTCCACTTGGGTCCAACTTGCTAGAGAGGAGTCATTGTCGGCCGTCGAGTACAAAGTAGTGGAGTAGTGCAGTAGTGGTTCTACTCTTCATTAGTTATAGTAATTTATTGCCTCAATAGAGTAGATAGCGATGACGTTAGCATAGTAAGTATTTTCACATGTAAAAAATAGTATATTCTAATTTTAAGTCTCATGTTTGAGTTTAGTTTACGAAATACTATAACTCATACTGGAACAGCTTATTTCTTATAGGGAAATTAGCTTATATGGAAAAATATTGTCAATTTTCAATTTCCAGCGCTGCCCATGGACTTAGTCATAAAAATATAAACAATTAGTGTATACTGTAGGAAATTTTATGTTCTTTCTTGTTGCAAATTAATGTTTATCACATAAAATTAACGGTTTTTGAGTTATAAACAAAAATACGTAATTTTGACAGTGTTCCGTCAACAATTTTTTTTTAACAATCATCGGATTTGGATTAAGCACCCCAAAAAACAAAAAGAAAAACACAAATAAAACTTAACCCAAAACGTTCTTGTGAAGGGGTTTTTGAAGACAATTTTACCGGATCAAATAAATATACATTTTCTAATTACAAACCATACCCAGCTATCATGACTGTGTACCATTGACCACACATGAAATGGTGACGGACAGAGTAAGTTTGATAACATTGTGTAATAGGAATTTAAAATAGAATACTGTTGTGGAAAGAAGCTATCTAGCTAATTTTTTTTTTAACAAGACGAGTTAGTCTATGCTTGACTGAACTGAGCAAAGCCATAACGTTAAATTCTTGATATGAAAACATGTTCTGACCGTAAAAACGGTTCCATATAAATAAATTTTGAAAACAGTATGGATAAGAACGGAAGGGGTGGAATTTACGCCAAACCAACACCATCTGTCAACGTCTGTCTGCTGGCCGTTCGATTAGGCCGTGACACCCCCGCCAGTCTAAACATTGTGGGCTGCACAAAGTACTGTAACGTCGCTATGTGGTGTCATATACCACATAGTGATAGTGGTGTCATTTCCTCACTATCAGATTTTTGATCAACTTCACAAAAATTGAACTAATGTTTAATGAAAATACCGGAAAATGTAAATGAAAATTATATTTGTTTGGCAAGTCAAGGAAATTTAAATAAAAAAAGGACTGTTTTGCTTGAACGGCAAAATAAGGTTTCAGAAAAAACCTATGTATTAAAAATTTTTTTTTTCAAACCATATGAAATATAAACACGCGTTCCTGGTTAGCGTCAACGTTTCACCAATTAATACTTACTTTGGTTTGTTACGTTCCGGTGTAAATACTTGATTTTCATTCTAAAATTTCAAATGAAGACAAAGAGTGAAGAGTTTACTGAATAGGTTTAGACAAATGCCTTTGTCCCAGGATTTAATCAGCTGGTTGACAAATACCACATCAAGTAACTGTTTTAACCCATATTTTAAATTCGTTATGTAGTTGATGCAACACAGATATTATTGGGAAAGTATAATTTTACTGGTTCCAGAGCTCTTTGTTGTGATGTAAAGGAAAAACCAAGAGAAAAGGTTAATTAAAATTTATATAGAAGGCCTCTGGACTATTAATGGACAATAATAGGTTAGTTAAAATGGGTTATATTACCTCCGTCTTCAACTTTCAATTTGCATCATGATGGAAATTCACTTTCCGAAACCATGGTAGTCCTACATTGATTAGATATTTGAAAGCTGAAGACGGAGGTAATATAACCTATTTTAATTAGTCTTTATCAGCTTTGGAGGCTTACAACATGAATAAAATTATAGGTTCCCATACCTTCGTCAATAGTCCAAAATCGGATGTAAACACAAGCTTAGATGTTTCGTTGCAAAAACATTGTTAAAGCTTCGAAACGTTGTCAAACATAAAAATAAAAACAGTCGTACGTGTCTGTGTTTTGTCTGTTTTTATTTTTAATATTTGACGACGTCGCAAACGATGCTTTGATAATGTTGTTTTGCAATGAAACATGTAAAAGCTTGTGTTTACATCCGATTTTCGACCATTGACTAAAATAAGAGAACCTTTTATTAGACAAGGTTATTTGCCTGTAGGCACACGTAGTAGAAACCTTTTTAAGGCTACCTTAGAATTTAAAAATTTCCATTCAATTATCTCGTTGATAACTGGTTATTATAATCCCGAGGGCTATTTTAGACAAAAAAGGTGAAAGCTGTTTTTACTTGCTGTACCATATATAAAAATTGTGATTTTCACGGGTTAAAGTATTGTGATACTTTTAACAAATAATTTTTTGTATTTTTGAGAAAGGTCAGTTTATTCCAAAACTTTTTACTTTTACCGCCTTTCTGTTTAAAAACTGAAATTTGCTAAAACTGAAACTAAAGTATTTGTTTTATTGATTAAAAATATAAATTTTCAGGCGGCGGTAAAACACTTTCTGAAATGAATTTTTATCATGTTAAAAATATCTTATTAGTGTTAAAGTTTTTACCGCAGAAATTGAATTTTAATTGATGAAACGGACATCGACATATACTATTAAACCAAGTACAAGAGATAAATACTATTTTATTTTCTCTTACTGCTTCTTATAGTTTAAAAATGAGTAATGCAAACAATTAAAGTTACCGGGAAATTTCAAATAAATCAAAAACTTTCAATCCTTTAAGCAAGGGGCTTTACGAGCGTTATTGAGCTTATACACGTACATTATAGAGCAACTAATTTACTTGTTCTTATGAATAACTTTGAATCGAAATATGAGTTTAATCATGTCATTATCTTTGAAACGCCCTTTAAAATATAAATCAAATAAATATAAGATCAAGTTCCATAGTCAAATAAATGTGGTATTTACTTTATATATCGTATTTTTAACAGCTAAAAGTCTGAAAACGAGAGTCAAAAATTAAAGGTAAACTTCTTAATATGTAATTTTAAGACACTTGCAAAGTCCATGGAAAGAATCCATCGTTATTCATTCCATCATAATTATTATTTCCATCATTCCATAGAAAGAATGATTTTAGGTTATGAATTTATGCTGAGGTATAGAACAGACGGCGATGAGTTAGGTAATGAGGTCTAGGGTCTAGGCCCACGCTTTGTGATTTAAATACCTACCTAAGATGAACTTACGTTAGCCAGTGTTTGGAATACGCCTCTATTGGACAATTACCTGAAAAACGAGTCCCAATAAGAATTATGAATTCGTCAATCATCTCTTGTGAAAGGAAATACCTAACCTTAAAAATTATGATACATGAACATATATTTTGATAAGCTCTTCAAAAACTGATTTAGAATGAATTAATAATTTAATGTCTACGTCTACATAACATGATTGTTTTGCAAAAGGGTAGACTCATTCGTGTGAAACAACTGTGAGAAACCCTGTGAGAAACATGCAAAGAAAACTTAGGAGATAAAGTGCGTTAAAATCATTTATTTTTTTCAGAAAATTTTGGTTGTAGGGTTTAATCATGTCAAATTAAGTTTGGCCATTATCAATTATAATCATACAACTAAACAATATTAAATTACTAACCGTCAATAATTAATTAATCAAATTAAAATTAAACATTCCTTTTTTAAAATTGTCGGGAATTTGATGTTTATGTTTTTGTTGTTTTTTAGTGCTGTGGATCATATCTAGTTACTAACATGATGTTTTACTGGCATAAAGACAATTTTATTCAACAATGCACACAGGATGTTCAAAAAGTCCCAGAACGGTTGAATATTTATTCAATCGCAATACCACTCTGTATTTAGATACTTGTAATAATCATATACTTATTTAAGGAAGTATACGATCTGTAATCCTCAAGAAAGTATACGAGCTGTAATCCTTCAGGGAGATGGTCCACAAGGAGTTGTAAGAAAATCTTCAATGTAAGCGTAGGTTATTTTTTTACATCAAATGGCCTATGACAATACAATGACCCAAGCCGACATAAAAAGTTAAAATTGCTGAATTTAAATCGTTACTCATTATCAGAAATAGAAACCAATTTTACATAAATGAAAATTTAATTATTAACAACATTAGGATTATTATAAAACATATAACTTTTAGAACATTAATTTTTAATTGTTGCGATAAGCAATTCAATAGTTTATGCCTTTATGACTATAAAATAACATGCAGAATTATTGTTAATCCCATCAAGAATGATGACGTTTTTTTAACATATTAACAGTAAGAGTTTTCGATGTCTTTCTTTTTTAATTCGCTCAAAGATCAATCCCGATCCAACTCTAAACATATTTGGTTAGTATGTACTTCATTTTACTATCAGGTAAATCATTTTTGGCCACCATCTTAGTATATTTTATTGAGTAAGGCGATTTTTAAGCGGAAATTACGGGTACCTATAGCTATCGGATAATTTTGCTGTTTTATGTCCTGTTTGAAAGCTTTTGATGTGTAGTTGTGCTTTTACAGTGTCTCAAGTCGTGTATTGACCAGAAAACGCTGGGCATTACGTCTTTGAATTACGAGTTTATCCCATTTAAATAACATTGGAGAGAAAATAAAAAAACTCATATCAGCTGTTTATGAAACAAGCAGACAACAATCTATCAAAATTACACCTTTGACACAATATAAAAACAAACCGTTTCATCGTGGTTTCTTTTTTTGAGTATAGTTTATACAATAGTATAGTATAGTATACACAATGTATATTCTATACCAGTAAAAGCTTATTTGACCGTTTCGGGTCTAACATCCATGTTGTCCATGTTTTCAGGTCTGAAAACATTGTTAAACACATCCATTTATAAAATAGAATAATGGACTAAGACACGAAAAATCTCATTCGCATACATAAAATAAGATATATTACCTTATAAAATATGTATATAACATTAACATGGTTTCAGGGTGTAACAGCATTGCTACTAAGTGTAAAATCTACAACTTATCGACAGGTATCAAATAAACCGTGTAAAAGGTTGGAATATATTGGAACATAATATATGTGAATAAATTTGATGTAGAATAAACATTAGCTGCGTTATGGTTGAGTTTTCAATCATATATCGGTAGCAAAAATTGATCATTAGCGAAAAAAAAAACTATACTTCAAGAGATCATCCTAAATTCAATTTTTATTTTTAAGAACCAAACAAACCGCATACGTTAGTTGTAAAATTTATATTAATATAATGTAAATTAATTGTAAATTAAATATTACCTTTATAAACTATCACTTCATTCAAGAACATGTAGTCTATGAATGACCAAAAATGTTTTTACTTCCGGTTGGAACTCGAGGCTGTATCAGTGATTCTGCCCCGAGTGTTCTCAAGTTTATTGCCACTTGAGGTCTCAAGCAGTTCGCGTCTTCCTTTGATTAAAACTTATTAAATTACATTTCTTAGCAATAGAATAAAATATCCCACCTTTCCACTTTAAGCGTTTGATCACAAAAATAATTCGATTTCAAAGGAAAAAGTCAGTAAAGTAATTTCAGTATTAATTATTAAAAACTGTTCAGTATATTTTTAATTTAGAAATTTACTGGAAGGGTAAAACATTCCAAATAGGAAAAGCACATAGGGTATGAAAAAGCAATAAGTTAGGAATACTTTAAATTGTGTGAGGTATTCAGTCTTAAAAAAGACTCTGGGCCATACGGTACAGTTGTAACGAGAGTAATAAAATATAAAATCAATTACACGTTAGGATATCCTTCTTGGAACGCATCGTCAATCGGCAATTTATTGGCACTTTAATATCTGCTTTTCGAATCAGTCCTACGTATTCATTTGTCAAATCGTATTCCATCAGTGGCACGGTCTTTCACGGTTTTCTGTGGATAAAAATGCTGTACGAAATCACAGTGGTTAAAAAATCTTTTAGATGAAGGACTCTCTTTAGTGCAACACAAAACAAGATGAGAAATAAACGTATTTTAATGACGATACAACTGCTGCAATCAAATACGAGACAGTACTTTTAGAAGTATGAAGGGAATTGTTCATTTATCACTAGGATAGCAGGTGGAGGAGTATGAACCTGCTTTGATGATGGCACGCCTGAGCCCAAGTTAGATGAGTTATTACCGATAGATCAACTACCAGCGTGGAGAATGTCGCAATATAAGCGCTGTACTGAGGTCGTTTCCGTCTGCCACAACCACTTTGGCAACCCCATTTCCGTAAGTATCCCCAGAATATGCCCGGTAGGATAATTTACTTTATCCACCCGCTTTGTTATGATAGTTTAACGTACGAATGAAATGAAAAAGTTACAATTATCAATGTTATAAATCACGTTAAAATTGTTTTCGTGATTGATACTATGGTACCGATATCTTCTGGAATAAGTTGTCTGGATCCCACTGAAAAGTGCAACTCCATAAGATCATTCAGTTCAAAGGTTCAGAGTTTACAATACATAATTGTAAATATACTCTCAAAATAAACAGGTTAAGCCTAGTCTTTGAAGAACGTTAAAAATAAATCACAATTATTAAGTTTTATCAAATGGTAGTTGTTTGGCTTAAAAATAAGAGTTGGCTAGAATATGAAAAAATTGAAAAGCATTTAAAAATATAGACAGCTAGACAGTAATTTTCCATCTATAATTTCGTACGAAGAAAACGGCTACATTTCATTCGTTTGTGTATGGCAATTAAATTCTTGAGTATGTTTTTTCAGCGACATAATTATTCGAAAATTTTTCTGGACGTAGAAAAATAACAAATCACTTTACATCTCAATTTGAAAATCCGTTTGTTGATAGCTCAATCTATAAATATGTTAAACTTTATTTGGACAAGAAAATGAACAGAGCAATCACGATGATAAAACCTTTAAACATTAGTTGATGACTCAGCTGACATCACATTAGAGAGGCAATTCGCATTTCCAAACCGTAATCATATTTGTTCGGGGTAATAACGTTATCTACTATGCTTATTTCCATTAATAAGTTTTGTGGCTTCGAGCAAACAGTGTGGTGGAATAATGGATTTTAAGCAGCGTTCACGTTTTGACTTCACAGAACTGTGACTTATAACTTTAATGGAAACAATATACGTAAAGTCATTGTCACATACTTAAGTGTTTGACTGGTAGTTAATAGAGAATCAATATTTTTCAGATTTCATTGTGTGATTGACACATTTTAATAACCAGATTGGGTGTTACTTTTCAGTTATTATTTAGGGATTTAATTCTGGCCTGGTCTCTACATACATCAAAAGCCTCACTGATTCTTGGTAGTTTGGTTATCTTCTGTAAAATTTAAAAGTGTTCTGATGATCAACGAACTGTATGAAAGAAGTTTTACACAAAAACCCAACTAATGTATCGTATTTCAACTATATTTGACCCCAACTGAAATAGAAAATCATAGCGTAATTATTGCGACTACAACTTACAAATGATATTGAAGGTGCCCTCGGTTCGGAGCACATAGGTATAAAAGAAACCCTTTAATCTTATTCCAAAATTGGTTTACAGACTAGCAATTCACTATGTTAAAAATGTCTAATAGCCGCTGTTACCTTGTAATCAAATTTTAGCCTATGACTTAGAAGCTATTGCTTATCACTTATCACTAATCATTGGACTTTAATACTTGATGCTGACCATAGTTAAAATTGATTATGGAAATATAAGTCTATAGTTAAATGTATGTTTTCAATATTTGTATAATAACGATATATTTATTTTACCGAGGCGATAAGTCAGGTTTTCAAACGGAAAGTGGAAGTCCAATTAGGACTTCTTATTATTATGAAGCTCCACTTTGAGGTCAATGCCTTGGTTGATTTTTCCAAAGTGGGGGACGGTTGGAGGTGGGGGTTTTAGTTGGTTCGAGTCCTATTCACCAAGGAATGTACGATGCCTTCCTTGACGGTGCATTAATAACATTCTCCTCGAAAAAAGACAGGTTTGCTTGTACAAAAAAAGGAAAAAGACTGTTGACATAAACCGAAAATGCTTATCACTAATGGGCAATGAATTGAAAGACAATAATTAGTGAAGTTTGTCAAATGAGTAACAAACTAATTATAATAATTAATTGTAGCATTTTTACGCGGTAGGTATTGAACAAAAGTTAAACGAACTTTAAACGAAAGAATCTATCTGTGATGGTATAAAACATTTTATATACGTGGAAAGGGCTATCAAAATGTAGAAAGTGCTTTGGGAGGGAAGCAAAACTCATTATTTACTGCTTGCTGAAAAGCGTTGAGTAATATGTCGTTAGACAGTTTATTGTTGGGATCGAGCTTTGGCGTTAACTGTTTCGTTTTTAAGCTTTTCATGAACATGATGCATGCATTGATTTCGCTAGATTTAATGTTCAATCGGAATAAATTTTGTGATCCGGCCGTTTGTAACAATTTATTAAAAATTACTAAAACATTTATTAAAATAATTTTAATCAACCCTTTTAAAGTAATGGATGTAACGTCTTATCTACAAGTATGAATCTGTTTGGAGAATGTCTTGTATATATATCAAATATATCGCGAATAGAACTATTGAAGCATTATAGTTCTGGACAGCTTTACTGGCGGGTGAGTGAGTGCGCTGTACTCGGAGTTGGCGAGAAACATCTGTGTTGTGTTGGCAATCAATCGTATGATCACATGTTTAAGTAAAGACGCACTTACAATATGAAAGTTTATGCTGCAAGCTCATATGCAATAAATATTAAATCTAAACAAGGTCTCGTTGAAATCTATTTCAAACTTACTCGTAAAATGCCGGGAAAAATTCTCGCAGAGCTTGCCGCAAGTCTAAGAAGAGGTTTTATTCTCATTAGTCGGTAAAGTATCGCAGGACAAATTTCGTAGTGTTTTGACAGGTCGAAATAATCATGAGTTTTAGCAGATGATTCGTAGAGTTTCCACAATTTGCCACCCGCCAGTAAGGCTGTCGAGAACTATAAAACCGTTCAGTAACACCTGAGACGTATGGAACATCCCTGTATATTATTAGTTGACTCAAAATAAATATATCTCCACGTGTAAAAAATAACGGGTAAAAATAATCGAAGAAAGTAATCTCCCGGACGAAGCCGGGGTTATCAGCTAGTCAATATGTAAATAAAAGGTGACATTACATTTTCCTTAGTAATTAAAATTTTTATAAATTGGATTACGATCGTTTCAGTGACATCAGCAAGACTACATCAGATCCATACAAATGTAAGTATCTTCAATTGAAGTAATCGTAAAATTAGAAATACAAAGGGCATAAAACACTGAAACATTTTAAAAAACTTAACAACGATTGTGGCCACACACGCACACTGTTTGAAAAACATGTCCAGACTGCAGTGGCGGTAGGTGAAGCATTGAACGCATAAAACCTCCTCTGTTACAGATGTCTATGTTATTCAATTTAGGTCAGTGCTGGAACAGTCTTCAAAATAATTTATCTGAGTTAAACTAAATTTGCTAGTTCACAAAATTGAAAAATAAAAATGAAATTCCAATTATTAACAAAATTAAATTCCAATTAGAAACACGTTATTGAGGCTACATAACCCTGTCTCAAAAATTTTAAGGTTTTTTCTTAAAATAAATGTATGAAAAAACGAATGAAAATATTAAAATATTAGAATTTTATGGAAACCATCTGAGGAGTAAGATGTATCATACAACAAATTGATGATTGGTGAACAAATTGATTAAGAAATTTTTATTCTTAAATCTTTATTTACAGTATTTTATAATACTGTCTTGATTAAATAATCCCTTGAAGTATTTTGTTACATTAAGTTGATTTCATCGTAGATTCGTAAGTCAGTTGATTTCGTTACATTTCAGTGTTAATGTATCATAGAGTGCGGAGCAACATACAATTCAAAGCTTTAAAATCTTATCCATTAACTGAAGATATACAGTAGGAAAACAATTGTTCATAGATTTCAACGGCAAAATAATCTTATAATCGTTAGTATTCCAGGCTATTTCGTCATTTCAGCGAATTTATGTAAGCAGTCTGTTTTTCTGCTTTTTAAATAATATTTCCTAGTACCATTAAGATATGAAGATTAGAGTTAAATCGCGATATTCTTTCAACTTTGTAAAAAGGCAAGACAGCAAAACCTTAATAAACCATTGTTGCTGGAGAAACGACTTTACGACCAATAACCTCCGTTGACTGAACCCTCAATTAGAGTTTTATAACGTGTTTTTTAAACGTGTTTTCAAGGAAAGGCTGAGCTGCCTTAAGAATATTAGGAAATTTTCCTGTATTTTAGTAAGATTGCATAAGCAGCTTAATTTATGTTGTACAAGGTAGGTTTTTTAAACCAACCTTTCTGTGAATATATGTTTACATTCTAAGTCAGCAAATATTGATAACAAAATACAAGTTTTTCAATGGCGTTCTAGATTAATTGAACTAAGCAAGTATTCAATAAGTGAGTTTTAAGCCGACTTGAAAATATATTCACTGGGTGAGGCATACCACCCCTACACCTCGGTAAACGGTTCAACCTAGAGACAAAAAATAAAATTCTTCCCCACTAATATACAGTGTGTAAAAAAAGGCCGGTCCCCCTCCTTACTTTTTTGTTTGTTGAGACAAACAATTAACTTTTGGGGAATGATACTAACTTAACCCAAGTTATTTTTTGACTTGACCAAAACTTTTGAGTGTTCCCCAAAAATGGGGGATTTCGGGGACAGCTCAAAATTTTTAAATGCAAACCCCTGTTGAGTGACCCCTCATTTTAAAGAGCTTTCAAAAAGTAGATGAAAAGTAGATTCAAGTGGGTGAAAATTGGAGGTCTCTAACGTGTTTCTATCCAAATTGACAACTTGACAAAGTTTTTAATACAAAACATACTTGAAACCTGGCGTCTAGGAAATTTGGAGTTTTAATTCACCTTTGGTGACGTAAAAATGAAACGAGCCTGGGAAAAATGTTATTAAATGAGAAAGTAGTCTCTTTTGGTGATATTTAAAATTTTGAGTGTCCCCCAAAATCCCCCATTTTCGGTCACGTCAAAAAATAATTTGGGTTGAGTTAGTATCATTCCCCAAAGGTTAATTGTTTGTCTCAACAAACAAAAAAATAAGGAGGGGGGAAATAACGGCCTTTATTACACACTGTACATACGAGGAATCCATTAAAAATATTTTCATTGCGATTTACTTACAGGGTCTTCCAGAAATAAAGGCTACGGGTTCGAATCTCATAATTTTCAAAGTAAATCTATAGACAGAAAATTGTTTATTGTGTTAAAAGTTTTACTGAAAGGAACATTTTGGTGAAAAAATAACGAAATTACCTCAATCGGTTTCGAAATAGAGACCATTTTCGTGAAATTTTTCGATATTTACGGAAAACCCTGTATTTTCTAAACCATCAAACATTTGTTACTACTGTTTAAAGATTCTTATTCCTCGTTAATGAACAGTCTCGTTGGGGTACTTTGTGATATATTACATGATAAAATTGTCACATTTTTGAAGTATTTTTAAGAGGGTGGCGGCAGTCTCCAAAAACATCAAATTTTGAAAAAGTTGGTAGCCTTTAAAATAAAAAATGTTTGAAATTGTGAGATTCTAACCCGTAACCATCATTTTTGGAACACTGTCAGTAAATCGTGATGAAAATATTTTAAAATAATTCTTCAAATGTAAATCAGTGGAGAAGAATTTTATTTGGCGTTACACGCCTTTTTTCCCGTTACACGAGGTGCACGGGTAGTCTGACTCACACGTATATACAGGGTGTTTTTTTTAAACGCAACCCTAAACTTTATTTTATCAGTGGAGGATTATTACCCCCCAAGATCCCCGATTTGACCTCACTATATACTTTTCTTTGGGGATACATCAAATTAAGGTATATGAAAACAATTCACAGGATATTCAGCACCTCAAAACAAGCATAACAAATTTAATGCAAGAGATTCAAAGAGGTACCTTGCAACACGTGATCGCGAATTTGATGGAGAGAGCACAACTTTATACAAATGCCAATGGCGGGTTGTTTGAACACATAATGTTAACAAAACGAGATCAAACGTAAATAATAGGTTGTATAAAATTTATACTTCACCAAAACAATACTCATTTTTATATTCATATGTGCATTATTCAATCTTGAAAATGGGTTTCGTTAAAATAATACACCCTGTATAATACGAACGTGAATAGAATTAAGCTTTTAGGATAAAATACATGATGTAAATACAGCAAAACCATTTAAATGTACATTCAAAATATTATACTATATTATACGATAGGGACATTGGTCAGCAACGAATAACGCTAGGCAGAAAAACTCATGTAGAAATAAGTTAAGTTTCTTTGTTATGATTCAATTGTTGAGTATAGTCTTTAATGACAAGATATTTTGTGATGCATTTTGAATTTCCTTTAAATTTATCTAAGAGAATTAAAAATCGCTTTTAAGCATGGGTTTTAAATTTTACAAAAATTACGTTTCACAGTAATTATTTTAAATAACTATATGAAACATAAAAAATAGTAATGTTTTAACTTGTGCATTACTATAATAAAACCAAAAAATCACTGAGATATTTATAATTTATTTTTATTTATTAAAATTTAGCCTGACTGAATGATAGAAATGTATTTCTGGGCCAAAAGCCATATTGTCTTAAATATTTGTCCAAATAATGGTAAGGATACTTCTAAAGAAACAAATATATAAAAAAATATACCTCAAGGATATACAAACTGACAGCTTGTCAATTTATTCCATATGAATTACTAACATCGACAGTGACGACAATAATTTAGATTCGTCAATCACTGCCAGACGCCAGAATATTTGCATGTTGTAGGCCTACCTCTCCACTTATTTCATTCACTTTTTAAGCTTATTTAGAAAGAAGTGGGTTACGAGTACATAGTATAATAAATACAATGTGCTTATGAATAAGTAAGTAACAGGGTCTTGGTTCAGTTCCTAAATTACCTACAATAAATCAATATCTTTTTTAATATACAAATATCACGTTGTATTTTAATAATAATTTTTACATCATGAACAATTTTTCATTAACGTACTAATTTTAAACTTTTTCAATGTAGATGGAGTATTTTAAGTTGACATGTTGTTCAAATTCGAAATGGTGACATATTTACATGCATAATACATACTCTTTATATATACTTTTATAAATACTACAAATTCGAAATGGTGACATTCAAACCCCCACCTAAAATCATTCTATAATATTATAAGAGTGGTGGTTTTTATTAATGCTTGTTTCATTGCATAATCATCTAAAAAACAGCCCCAAGGATTACAATACACGATAAAAAACGCATCTGAGGGTTTTCTTGTAGACTGAAGCTTGTATAAAATAAAACTGGTGAAAAATGGATGTACATTACCGAGTTGTATAATGTATTTGTTTAATGTTCGGTTCAATAGCTATACCTATCTAGATTGATCCGGTTACAAAAGGAAGAAATAGAAGCAGCTATTTAAATGACTGAGGAGAGAAAGAAAAATCCCTGCCTGTATGTTTTTTCATAATGTTTTTTAATCATCAACTACCCGACGCCATGGGCTAAGAAGTATCTTCTGAGTATGAGTTATTTTGGTTTCAAATCATTATTATCTCCAACTATGAAAATATTTCCTGAGAACAGTAAAAGTTTAAGGAAAAACTGATTAGCTGTAAAAATACATTCATCAAGTAAGGTGCTTCGTGGCAAAAATGATATTGAACTCCACCTTTGAACTCCACATTGAACCCTGTAAAGATGAAAAATAAATGTTAATAATTAAATAACATAAAAAAACTCTCTTTTATAACCAAAGTATTCACGTTGCTGCTAGTGGTGAACTTATACCTAGATAAAAATTGAAAACTCTGAATGTATTTAGTATCTTTTTAGATGGATGTAGAGGCTTGTTCACAAAAATACTAAAGACTCGTTTACATTAGGGTGGTTGTCAGCACGGTCGTTCAGCTATTGTGTGGAAGCTGCTACCGTCAACTCGGCGTGAACACAATATTCTCCACTGACATAGATATTAATTAATACACTACCTTTCTATCAGCGCTACTGTCAGCCGCTGCTAAATAGCTGATGGTCAACGCTGGCAACCATCCTAATATAACCGGTGCTTACCTCTACTTATTTAAAAATATCGAATGTGACTGATTACTGGAAGATTAGGAACTCGCGGAGAGCGCAACACTGCAAAATTGCGTTGACATACACGTCAACTCTAAAAGCTGAGTCGACGAAACTGAGTTTAAAATTCCACGAAGTCTCAAAAAATGTGTTTACCCCACAACAAGGTGATAGTAAAAACATTAATTAAAAAAATATTGATATTCCATAGTTTTTCAGAATTTTTACTAAACACGATTGTTTGTAGAATTAAGTAATGTGTAATGTGTTTAATGTGTAGAATTAGACATATATGTTTAAAGTTCTCACCATGAATGTGCACATTTCAATAAGATATTGAATCATAAAGTATTTAGGTATTTTAACTCTTGTCTCTTAAAAATTGTTACTATATGATTATAAACTTAAATTATATTACATTAGCATGTCTGTTGTAGAAAGAAAACATAACTAGAATTCCTTTAAATATTTATTATTCCTTAAGGTTCCATTCCTAAAACACTTTTCATTCAAGAAAGGTCCTTAAAACTTGAATACAGTAAAACTAACCGTAGCCTTTTGTGGTTATTCATACGAGCTGCGAACCTAAGAAGAAACTAAGAATACGTCCAAAGTTCGCTTGGCAGAGACGAAGTTCCAAAGTCAACTTACTTTGGCTCAATATTACATTTTCTTTGAAACTTGACTCATAATAGTCGAAGTTACTTTATCGATAACATTTATGTATTTGAAGATGTAATAAGGTTAGAATTATTAAGCCTTAAATCGACACCGTTGACATTTTGGCAGATATTTATTTTACCTCTTTGATTGGCTTTGAGCTACTTTACTTTTCAGGAACGGTAATGTAAAAATATTCTTAACCTTCTGTGAGCTTGTTCACTCTTTTATTTGCATGCATTTCAGGACTTACTCTCGTATTTTGCTTTCCTCTCCCAGTGTTGTGAATTTTGATGAAATTTATTACTATTTCAGATGAAGTAAATAAAAATAGCAATTACATAATGATGCCTATGTCTCTACTAAAATAGTAGTAAAACAGTATTTTTACTGGACTATACTTTCTATAGGTACTATTGTAGCTATAGCCATTTTATTTATGAGGTGAGCGCTTTATCCACGTGGCTATCTAGTCAATTATTATTTCTCCGCTCTTCCCACTATGGCTTTTCTATGAAACTGAGGAAACATATTTCAGACACGTGTTCATAAACTTTAATACATTTTTATTAAAACTGTAATTTGCTACAAAATTAATTTAAAGCAGATTAATTTATGAAAACTGTCCCCTAATTAGCTTTTATAAACGTCAAGCATTCAAAATATTCTTAAGAGGAGGACATCTTCCAGTCTTTACAATAATTTGAAGTTAAAGGTTAATAAAGGCTGTAGCTTGTTAGGGAACGATTGATAGAAGCTTAATAGAGGCAATATTAAAACCATCTCGCCAACAAAACAGGTAATGACTTATTAAGAAGCCATTTACTTCATTATTTTAAAGGGAAGACCCATTAGACGAACCTTTGGAGTAACCTGAGAAAAGGTTTTTTCAAATATATTTCTTAAGAATTCTTTAAGAAAATTCTGATAGAAAAATTGTTAGTAACATATCTTAGTATGTACGTTTAATTAAACTAAAAACACTGCCATACAAAAATATTATATAGGGTAGCGTCGTATGTAATCATATGACAATTTTTACCAGACCAGTTATAATATCTATTGAACAATTGTAAAAATGAATCCTCCTTTATCTACTTTATAGTCCAAGAAAACTTTGGGATTCATAATAGATTACAAATAAGTTGAGAAAATACCTTCCTTGTCCATTTGCAACTTAAGTATTTTCGCTCATGTATTATTTTAATACTAGTAAATGCAATTATCGTTGTTGGTTGACTAACCATACTTAATCCTTAAAGAGGAAGAAATAGTATATTTCATTACTAGTACCGAAAGTGGCACTTTCCGGTGCGCGCCCAAGTTTCATGTGTGAGGCGGAGCCGAACACAGGAATATCAAATTTCACGTGTGAGGCGAAGCCGAGCATGTGAAAGTGTGTTTCACGTACGAGGCGAACCCGAGTACGGGAATAATTGGAGAAAGTGCCGGAAAATCACTTTCGGTACAAGTTATGAACGGTACTTTTCATCACGACGCAAAAATACGCACAATGCTGAAGAAGAAACCTCAGTAAAATGCAAACTATTGTATTTCTCAATTAACATTTTTTTTATAATAACAAATTTACTATAATAAGCCTACATAACAACGTAAAAATTAGAAGTTCAAGGTTATGTTTATTGTGAAGTTGGTATTGGTTGAGAGATTTTAAAAATGCGCTATAATAACAACACAGCAAAACTCATTTATACCTATTCCTGTTTTCGGTTTACATTGTTGAACAATAAGAACAGCTGATTTAAATTGTAAGAATAAACGGCAAAGCGACGTCAGAGCGCGTAGCGGGCAAATGGAAAACTAATTGAGAGCAAGGGAAAACAAATTTAGAGCAAGGGAAAATCAGCTGATCGTTTTTCCCTTGCTCTAAATTAGAGCTTGGGAAACGATCGTTTTCGTTGCTACCAGCTGACATCGAAAGTAGCTACTTTCGGTACGGAGTGATGAAAAGTAATTTACTAGAAAAGTATTTTCTACTTCCGTGTGCTGCATCACCTACATCAAAATACACTATTTGAAACATGAAACATCTGAATGAACGCAGTCTTATTACAGATACTAGTGGACACGCGCTGCTCACCAGCTTTCGTTTATCCTTGAAAATTTGTTTCCATGTTAAATCTTAAAAGCGCAGCCCTTCTCCTTATATTTAGCCCTTAGGGAAAATTGTAGCGGAAAACTAATATTTGTCCTCCAATTCGCTCATCGAGACCTTGAATTAAAGTTTGGGGTTAATGGGCGACTGATCTATGATGTCAAATTATTAAAATATGGTGCTGGAAATTGTTAGTCATTTAAATAAATCTGAAGGGTATTTAATTTAAATTATTTTAAACTACAAAATTGTAGCCTGAAACTGTAAAAAAAGGTTAGAGTAAAAAAGGATATATATATATATATATGTATGAGTGTATGTATATACAAATTTACTTAAAAATAATAAATATATTAATATATGTTACAAAAAAATAAAGCGAAAACGTCTTTTGAACCCTACTTTTGATTTTTACTTAAACACTTCTTGAATTACTAATCTAAATTAAAATTTGCAATCAAAGGAAGGATCATTCTCTACCTTCCTCTCTCAGATTGGAGCAAGATTTCCTTAATTATCTCTATACTTAATTCCTAAATGGATAGTAGTCTTCTTATATTAAGTTAATAATACTATTTATTTCCATTTGTTTTTAATGTCTCTTTTTTAAGATACTTTTAAAAGAGTAAAACGGAATATACTTTTACTATCATTATTATTCACTGAAAACTTTTTACGTTGACCTCAGGCGTTCGAATGTCTTTTAAATGTATTAACAAAAATGTGAAGTCTTCATTGTTTAGCTTTTCAGCTTCCCCATGTATTGTACCATTCGCAGTAAACAATGCAGTAATTGTTTGTAGGATATAGAGGTAATCATTTCGCCAAGAAACAAAAGTATTTTGCAGCCAATTTTAAGGCTGATAAAATGAGGATAAAGAAAAGCTGATAAAAGACATAACAAAATAAAGAAAGTTTAAATATGTTCTGGAACGCGGACGTATGAATTATTTTGTTAACCGCTGATGAACAGGCTCAGTTGTTTATTATATAGTCAAAATTTCTGTACATATAGAGAACACAAATGAAACCCAAAACAAGTTTTTTGCTTAAGTACCTCTCGAATCCCAGGCATGTGTTCCTAAATATTTCATGTTTGTAAATATTTCATTTACAGGTCAAATATTTTTAAGGACATATATGTCTAAGATTAAATTCAGGTTACTGCTTATACTGAAAATCAAAAGAATAAGAAATAGTTATTTTTCATTATAATGTTAATTTGAATACAACGATTCGGTTTATTTATTAAATAATCCCTTTATGTCTTAAGATAAACAGATTAGAATTTTATTTGGTTTAACTAATATCTGATATCGTAATAACTACGGGGATTTAATAGTAATTCCTAGCTACCCTTTAAGGAGAAAGAATATATCCAACCGCTTGGCAATGATCACTTACACAAAATGTTTTCTCAAGAAATTGAAGTCGTCTCTCTCTACCCCTCATATCGGAAATTGGATATTTGTATTCATACCGTTCAAAATTATCTTTCAGTTCTTGTTTTCGAACAAATAACAAATGAACCTCTATACTCTATTTACTTAAGCATACTTCAAAATTAATTACAAATTTGTAGTTAAGATTAATGAGTTTAATCGAAGACTTAAACAAAATAACTTTCAGGATAACTCTCTCAGCATGCCAAAAAGCAGACAACACTTACTATTTTGGTTACTTGTCGCATTCCTGATTTCCCCCGTGGTCAACGTCTTCAACTGTAAATCTCTGATTGTTTTTAACCATAAAGTTTACAAACATTCCTTTCACCACAGAATGTTTAAAATATATAAAAATAATTCGTACAGTATGGGACCAACAAACAATGTTTTGTGGTTGCCTACCTATGTCAATATCTTTTAAGAGCTAATATTAAAACTTCTTTAATAAATTCAGTTTTGTACCCACCAGCTATGTTTAATCGCATTTCCCTCCTTGGAATGAGGGGACAAAGTTCTATGTTGTCTCCTTCTGGATGTAGTAAACGCATAAAGAGTAAACTTGAACATTTTAAGCAGCTAATTGAACACCTTCGTTTTCCTACGCGGGCTTACAAATATATTGCAGCGCAATGGATTGCAGGCGTTAACAGCTGTTTGGTGGCTGTGAAGCTATACAGCGGAAACGGAAAAGTACACTCTGCTGATAAAAAGTGTAAGATCTAAGGATCGTAGGCGCTAACAAAATGGATATCATCTTATAATTATATATTTTAAATGCATTGTTTATCATGGTCAATAATGGCCTCCTTTGGGTGATAATGTCGTACTAGTACTACACTCACTTATTACAGAAAAATAAATTCTTACAGTCAATAAAGTGATATGTCCTAGCTTTAAAAACGCAAATCTTATTAGGGTTAGTGCAATCTATTTTTCAATAGATAGTAAAAACAATACAAAGTATTAGCGGTAGCTTTATGGTAAATTCTTGCGTTAAAAGCTGACAGATTCCACGTTAGGCAGAACAAGTAATGATTAACGAGTGTTTGTCTCTTCCCATAAAAGGAACATTTGTGGAAACGTATTTCACATCAGCACATTTGTCGACTGTATTTTGTTTGGTGAAATATTTTCTCTTAAAAACCCCTCTAACCCTAACAGGAGCTCAGCCTGCGAACGAGAATATTGTTTATTGTTATCGTTTTTAAAATGTAGCTAAAGCGAAATAATGAATTAATAATGCATTAACTAATGCAATTACAGAAATGTAAAAAAAGCTAATTAAATCTATAATCCGAGTTAATAACCTTCCCCAGGCCGTATTTAATCAAGCCCAATGCCGAAAAATTAGTCTTTAGGTTAGAATCAGTTAAGTTATTTGACTCGAAAAAACCTCAATGTTATAACAATAAAATATGATATCCTCATACAATTTGTGTTTGTATTACTTCTTTTTCAATGAAAACACATTCATCCTGCATCAGTATTCATTTATTTCATTATTAAATTATTTATTTATTGAGCTCATTTGCCATTTTCATGGTTGGGTTTGTTGTGATAATATAAAAAGGTTAAAAACTAAATAAAATGTCTATTTTATGAACGATGATTTAGTCTCCACGTACGAAATAGTCTTCAATGTTATAATAACATTTTTCTTCAAGCAAATTTTTTAAACTTCTTTTGAATTTGGAAATGTCATGAATTTTCTTGATATTTTCTGATAAAATGATTACAGATTTTTATTGACATATATTCTGAATCTTTTTGATAAAACAATGTTTTACATGTAGGTATGTTGATTTGGTTTTTATTTCTTGTATTGTAGTTATGGGTGTTCATTTGTAGTGGAAATTATGATTAGTTCAGCCAATTGAAAATAGGCTAAAAAGAGAAATAGTTAAATTATAAAAAAAATCCTGGCACACCTTTTTCTAAAGGAGAATGCCACAAATAGAGTTTTACTCAAAGGGAAACTAAATATTGCATTTGTAATATTGCTTGATAAGCTTATTATAATTGATAAGCTTATTACTTGACTTACCTTCAATTTATTTATAAATAAATTAAACATTTCTCTCAATTGTACGAGTTACTAAAATACTTTCTTCTTAATACCAAACAGTTCCTTTATCATTCAGTATAAGAAAAAAGAAGATAAAAAAGTCCGAAACAAAGCCTCTAAAAATAATCCCATGTCGTGTGACCATCCGTTCTCCAAGGGACGGGATATTTCGGCTACTTGCCTTTTCTTGATTTCCCTAGGCGGCCATATTAGTTATTACTGGCCACTTATCTTACCGTAAAATATCTCAAGTTCTAAAGAACATTGTATTATTCGTTGAATAGTGTTTTAAATCACTTTCACTGAGAAAATCAGCAGGATAATCTTTTGAAAGATGGGCGTGTTGCTAGCCTAACGGTTAGCGCCTTGGACTTAACTTCAAGAGGTCGCGGATTCGATTCCCGGCATGCCCACACAAATTTGAGGGGTTTAGACCGCTTTCCCTTAAAAGCGTTTGGTATTTTTAGTGTAAAAATGCCATTAGCGTAGACACAAAAAAAGATAAAATACCTTTCTAATGATATCACTCATTTTCTTAGCTCCGAGCTCATCCCCTAGTAAATGAGGACAGGGGAATTCAACAGAGTTGGGATAGACACCTGGTCACTTGAGTGAGTTGCTCCGGGTCTTATACTTGTGCTTGGACATGCTTTACACCGTCAAAGGGGTGTTAAATATTTTTGGCTTTCAAATTTTCTAAAAATATAAGCCAAACAATTTCAAAGTAAATATGAAATCTAAATTTAAGAAACTGTTATTGTAACGGTAACTTCTTGCATTGTTTTCATGAGCATTTTATTAGCATATTTCATAAAACTTACATATTGTAGAAATGTATGTGAAAGTATCTATTAAAAGAAAATAAATAAAGTAAATTGATGGATGAAATGTGGTAAGAAAATTTACTCCATACTACAATAAAAGATACCTCTTGGCCAAAGGTACCCTCAGTTCGCTTCATACAGAGCGAACATACGAGTACTATGTAAACTTCAAAAGTTAAATCCATTTTTACCAGGCTGCAACTGTATTCTAATGTTTATATTTGTATTCTTATGTCAAAACGAATAGAACAATTGTTCAACTGCAACTATTACAAGAATGAATTTTCAGAGCGATTCGGCGGCTGTATCAGGTTGATGAATGTCCTCATTACCAACCCCCAGTCTCTGTTGTTTTCGGTAATGGTTCAGATACCGAGGTTAGTTGGTCCACCTAACAAAATGTTATGTTTTCTTGCTGATTTTGTATACTAATTGTCAACTCTAACTAAAAAAATGCTACATAATACGGCATTAAATATTTCTTATTTTTTGAAACTTCTAGAAAATCCACGAATATTTTTAAGAGTTTTTTTTTTAAACTAAGCGGGATTTTAAAAATGGATTAGATAAAACAGCTACTGATGTGGGCTATGAATTTCTGTTGTAGTAAACGATCCGCTCAAAAGTATTAAAGAAAAGAGTTATTAAAAAGTGCACCGTCACCTGAGCCCTAAGCTCCTTATAAATTCCCTAACCAAGAATAATAAATTTTCCTATTCCCTTTGAAAGTATATTATGTTATTATTTATATTTTGAAATTCAGTAAAAAGGACAGTATTTAACAAGAAAATAATTTCTTGATGAAACACTTTTCTCTTTTTATATCCAACTTATTTGATTCATAAGTGTTTTTTAAGTAAATACATTTTCATTTTCTCAATACATAGTTACAAGGTCATCATAATAAATCATACATCATAATAAAGACAGCCTCAAGATTTAACAGGAGACTGAACATAAAATTCATATACAGAATAATTTGTTTCATTTAGTTTTTAACCCATCTACCCCAAAAAGATTAATGCGTTTAATATTTAAGGTAACCAAAAAGTATCAGGCCTTGATAATATTTGATCACGATTCACTTGATTTAATATTTGTCAGAGATGTAACAAGTATAAAACTAATTTAATAACTGATCAGAGCTTACTTTACTACATAGGTATACTGACAATTTTCCTTCCTTTTGCTAGAAATAGAATTAACGAAAAACTTCAATATTGTTCAGGCAAATTTAAGACTGTGATGTGTTTTCTCAGTTATCAAATCTACGTCTTTTAACACAAACAAATTCGCTTTTAACAAAGTGTTACTCACTTTAAAATCTCAGTTTTCATGTAACATGTACATGCACCTCAGAGTGCATCATTACTGACATATACTCATCCTTACGCACAGGTTTTCAACATATGTGAAGATTAATTTCTTAATATAAATCTGTCTCCTTGTAAAAAAATGTAATTTTTATTGAAATAAAAATGTTTTGAATTGAATTGAAAAATATGTTCAAAATTTCACCCTGAAAAATAACAATTTGATCAGACTCGATAATTTTTCAATGACGAGGTTAATTCTTGAGCCAGTTTAGTTTAATAAACAGAAAACTGTACGACGAACTATTGTAAATTAAACAATATCTACTTTATAGTCCACATAAAGTTTATAATACACTCAGATTTTGATGTGTACGACAATATCCAAGTCTTCAAAAGTGAATGTTAACTGTAAAAACTTCGAGTCTCAAATTGAGTTTATAGATTCATAAACCTAGTTTGACATCTTAGTCTTTGTAAACTACTTAAACTTCGTTTTTGATGAACTGTTAATATTGAATATTATATAATTTCACACTGAGAATTACACTTTCACCAGATATGCTGACATCATCAGACATATAATCATGAGATGTGTCTGATGATAGCCGGTGAAATGCTTCACACAATAAAATTATTTAAAATATTGGCGTGTCTCTCAGTGTAAAATTATACTTAAGCGTTAATCTAAAATTCTTAAATATCAAATCAAAAAGTCAGTGACTAAAATGTTAGTACTTTATTAAATACGGTTTAAAATTCAAACCGTAGCGTGATGACAAAGGTGGTTATAGTTTGAAAAATTACATTTTCAAACAAAACGTAAAGAAATTGATGGTAAGAGAATGTTTTCAGAGGACGGGTGGATAAACGAAAAACCAACAGCGATCTATCATTTTCCGTTATTGTAGGCTGTGCCGCGCTCTGGTGACTTTGAACAAAGCTAACCACGTCGGGTTACAAGTAGCAACTACTATAGCGTTTGAAGCTTTTATGCTACTTGCAATACAAAATTATAGGTAAGAAACATAACACTATGATGTTAATACAGTCAGTAAATTTATATTAGTTTCTGTTATAAAAATGTGAAGGTATGTGGAGGTATGTGTGAAGGTAGTGAGCTAGTATATTTCTATAGCTTTCATATGATAACAGTGTGCAGATCATTTGCGAGCAGTTTGTTTCCTAAAAAAACAGTTATTGAAACAAATTAACGAACACAAAGAATCCATATTCTAAGAGAGTGCAAACGTTGTTTTGCAAAAGGCAATATGTTTGGTTTGAGTTAAGATTTGTTTAGAGGAAAAATAGTTTTATCGAGGTTACATTTTATCAAAATATTTCATTTTAGCATAAAACTGGCATCTCTCTTCTGAGTATATTATTCAAGAGAATAAATTTGCATAAGGTGCAAAATTACCAACGGTTATTAATGATTTTCCTGATTATTTTATGTTTTTGAAGTTTCTTTGCTAATTAAACGGATATAAAACTAAACGTTTACGCTGCACAACATTTATGAATTTAACACTGACGCTGATGAGTAATGGAACAAGTTGAGAGATGTAAAATACAACAAATCATAAAATGTCACAGTTGAACAGCCTGTAAAATAACGAATAGAAATAGTTTTGATGAAAAATTTATTAGATTAAAAGAAGCTATATTTGCTATACTTACCAGTCGAGAATTCTGAAGAATTATTTCTGAAGAGCAAACATATCTCATTTTTTCCCCAATGGCTAGTTTTAATCTCTAGTTAGTTACCTGAAAACAAAAACAAATCAAAGATAATGTGCTAAGTCAACTGTAAAATAGCTCGATAAGAACTTACAGCTAATCCAAGGTCCTTAAAGAAACCTGTTTACATTTTATAAATTGTTTCCTTATGTTCTAACTATAAATTGTCTCGTCGTATCGTATACACAGGGAGAGCAAATTAATGAAATGATAGCGTTAACCAGTGCTTTCAGTCTTTGAGAGTTTGAGGGATTTCTTTAACGAGTGTAAAATTTGATTAAGACTTTAAGCACTAGCGCGCACTTCAAATTATGTGTGGGTAAAGTTGGTTATACTATAGTCCAGTGCAGAAGTACAGCATATCATATAACCTATTTTAGTAAATAATTAAATTAACTAATTTATTAAAACAACATTTAGAGCTCAGTTTCAGCAAATCTTTTATAAGCCCCTTCAACGTTTCTTACATTCAAAACACATATAATAAAATATAAAACAAGAATTAATATAACTAATTTACAAAAACCTTTTATCTACGACCATTGCAATAAGCACCAATTATGGTATTACAATAAACATTATAATGATATACATTAAAACACCAAAAACCAAGCAGTACTCTAATGACGACTTTAGAGTACTGGAGTCACTTTAGAGTACTGGTTCTAGACCAATGAGAGCTCGGCATTTGACGGAAGTAGTGCCATAATAACAATTACGCAATTCGCACATCAGCTGATTGTTGCATTACGATTCATGTTTGAGTTTACTTATCCCATCAGCTGATTGTTCCACAACGATTCATGGCTCAGTCTGCTTATGTGCCTAACCTCAAATTTTAGTTGACCTATTCCATCATTAGTAAGTCATGAGTTTTGTTTAACTTCGGGGGAAATTTTGTCGTATATTTTTGGTCGTAGATAAAATAGTGTATGCAACGATTGTATTATGCCTTTAAGCCACTCGTGAGATATTTAGAACACTCGCTTCGCTCGTGTTCTAACTTACATCTCACTCGTGGCTTAAAGGCATGCATTATACAATCGTTGCATAAACTACTATTATGAAATCAACTAACTACCAAAAACAATTAGATACATGAATTCCCCATCAATATTTTTAGAAGAATAATACATAAGATCTAACTACTGAAAATATACCTATCAAGACTTTTACGGTCAGAGGCTTGAATTCATAATTAAATTGAAACAATAAGGGATCTAGGAGGCTTGAGTGGCAATCAATGCATCGTATAAGACGTCTTATAAATAACACCGTGAAGTCAAATGGGTTCGGTTCAATGGTGCATATATAATATCATGGTAAAGCCCTTTAATTACCTTACGCATTGAACAACATTCGTAAATAATCGAGTATTTTATTTATTTTTATTTGAGTAATGTAAATTTTTTGGTTACATGAGATGGTGATTAAAAAGAGTCTGTAAGTTTCATTAAGGGGAGTTCAGATTTTATTCTCGTAATAAAGTTCATAATGATATTACTGACACGATTATTTTATGGATTTCGAAGTTTGTTAGTGAGATGTAACTCCATCACAATAACAAGTATAACGGGTTGCAGTAAATGAATGGTCATAAAAAAGTCATCATAATAATGTCGCTGTAAACCGAGCAATATAACTTTGTAATATATCCGAGATCCTGTTTACCAGACTGTGGAATACGATATCATTGTCGAGAATATTAATGTTATTGTTATCACCAATGTTTCTGATAGTAAAAATAGCTATGCATTGCTATGATTTTAACGCATTTAATTTTATTTATATCAGACCTATGAGGGTCGTAATTACAGTTATAAATGAGAAAATATGAGTAATTTTTAACGAGTGATATGATTAGTATTGTACTATTGTATTTTCAATTAATAATGATTGAGGCTCAGTTTATAACAAATATAATTCGGCGATAAGTAGTATTTTTTTATTTGAACGTTCAAGGTAAATATTTTTAAATATACTCATTCATTCAACTATGAGTTTCAGATATTGGTATATTTACAAATCTTTGAATTTTATATTTTCATGGTGTTTAAAAATTTTATATATTTTATATATGTAAATAAAAAATATATTTTATATATTTAAATTATAGCTTAAATAAAGTGAGATTACTTGAAACTTTGAAGAACTTTGTGCAATTCTCAAATGTAAACATGAAATGAATTATAAATATTTATAAGAAAATAGAACTTAACATAAACGATTCCGAAGTTTTGAAACAAGTTTCCAATTGTTGGATGGACAAATTGTAACACCAACGCAACCTGTTTTGCAAAGTTTGGACATTAATTTTACGTATAACGCTTGACTTACGTTTGAAGCTTTTTAAGAACAGTTACTTTCTCATTTATGTTGAAAAATACACCAACCCTAAACAGTCCGAGGAGTTGAATTATCACTTGCAACAGGTTTGAAAACACTGTGTTGTAAATATTAGCACATTAGTTGAAAAGATATTCCTTTTGATCTGTTGGCGATAGTGCGTTAAAATTAGGTCGCTGTAACGTATAACGAATTAGGTCGCTTTGTTGGTACCTCTCATTTTAAAATCGTTATAGTTTATGCGTGTGAATATGAAGAAAGTTACGAGCAGCTACCACGTTGTCGCTGGTTACGAGTGATCAGCATTACAGAAGGCTGTGAATTAATAATGTAAAATTAATCAGACTATAAAAATGTGAAGGAAAAGTTAGAATAAGAATGTAAAAGAGTTCAATTTGCTAGTTTCATATTGGTAAATTTAGCTTAATTTGGTAAAATATTAGAATACATTGATTGTTAGTTTCAGGAGTAACCTGAAACATCGGTATTAAATACTAAAGTCTGTATATAGTAATGCGTCTTTATCTACGACCATTGCAATAAGCACCAATTATGGTATTACAATAAACATTATAATGATATACATTAAAACACCAAAAACCAAGCAGTACTCTAATGACGACTTTCTGATACTGGAGTCACTTTAGAGTACTGGTTCTAGACCAATGAGAGCTCGGCATTTGACGAAAGTAGTGTCATAATAACAATTACGCAATTCGCACATCAGCTGATTGTTGCATTACGATTCATGTTTAAGTTGACTTATCCCATCAGCTGATTGTTCAACAACGTTTCATGGTTAAGTCTGCTTATGTGCCTAACCTCAAAGTTGAGTTGACCTATTCCATCATTAGTAAAAGTCATGAGTTTTGTTTCAGGGAAAATTTTGTCGTATATTGTTGGTCGTAGATAAAGTAGTGTATGCAACGATTGCATTATGCCTTTAAGCCACTCGTGTGATATATAGAACACTCGCTTCGCTCGTGTTTTAACTTACATCTCACTCGTGGCTTAAAGGCATTCATTATACAATCGTTGCATAAATTACTATTTCTCCTCTACTCTAAGCATTACGTTTTTAAGTTAAGTTACAAAGTAACCAATGTCCAATTGTTTTGGGTCTCAAAGACACTAAGACTTCACAGTCCTAAATTACTGTAAACATTTATAAAATCGTATTTAATTAATACAAAACGTTAAAGTTAACCTAAACCAATTTCAATACAATAAAATCTCTAAAAAACCAACGATATAACTTTATTAGCTACTTAAGGGCAACAAACGTGCTCCTGCGTAACTCTATATTAATTAACTCTATGATTGCAAGTTAATTTTCCTCAAAGGCTTTGTACGTTTGTGACCCTAGGCTTAGCCTGGCTTGATTAATTTTCGTAAATAAAAGACGGCTCACCAACAAAGCCATGTCGAGTAATTCGCTATGTACACCTTCTTCCATTTTGAAACAAAAAATGACTTCAATTTAGAGAGACTTGAAAGTATATACCAAAGACTTTCATCGCTAGAAAAACAGTGAGAGTTTATTTTCTTTGGCCCATCTAGTAGGATTTACTAGTTTTTATTAAAATAACAACGACCATAGCTGTTTATCTTAGTGGTGTTAGGAAACCTTTCACCAAATAATTTAATCACACAAGAAACTATTTTGCTCTGGATCGTGGAATTCAGCACTCACTGGAAAACGGAGTGCCACATACAAGCGTTAACTAGGGGTTTGACTTTTATTCTAATTGGTTTTCAGGAGTAAAACAATATTTTGGCCGATTTGGTAGGATATTAAGAATTATATCCTATATAATGATGATCTTTTTTTACTAACGAAGAACATTCATAATTTGATTGGGGATGGTAAAAAACCTTTGATAGTTTTTGTGGACCTAGCTAAGGCGTTTGATTCGGTCGATAGAGATGTTTTATTAAAAAAACTTGAATATGTCGGGATCCGAGGAGTTGCGTGGAATTGGTTTAAAAGTTATCTGTCTGACCGTTACCAAATTGTTTCTTTACTTGGCCAATCAAGCAATCCTGCTAAAATTGACTATGGGGTTTTGCAGGGAAGCACCTTGGGTCCTCTCCTATTTTTAATATACATAAATAATCTGGGTAAAGTACATTTAGAAAAGGGGCAGATATTTTTGTATGCTGATGACTCAGCTCTGCTTTTCGGGGGTGACAGCTGGGAGGAAACGTACCTTTTGGCTGAGCGCGGCCTCTTCGCCGTCAGTGGTTTGATCTCAATCGGCTCTCTGTAAATACCTCCAAAACAAAATATATGACGATTTCCGTCAGAGCCGATCACGATCCTGTTAACCTTTTATTGAGATTGCACACATGTGGTGGTATGAATGGCTGTGTCTCGTGTGATAGTCTTGATAGGGTGTCTGAGTATAAGTACCTAGGTGTAATTTTTGACAATCGGTTGAAATGGGCTAGTCACGTCACTTATTTGAGGCAAAAACTTCGTAAATTCAGCTACATTTTTTCAAATCTAAATAAAATTCTCACACCTGATTTAATTAAAACAGTTTATTTTGCCTATGTGCAATCCCTGTTGCAGTATGGGATCTTGGCCTGGGGAGGTGGTTTCCGAAGTATTATTTCACCACTAGAAATCACTCAAAAATCCATTATAAAAGCTGCTTTGAATAAAAATATTAGATATCCAAGTGAACTATTATTTCAGGAATTTAAAGTATTTAATGTTTCCCAACTGTACTTAAGAACCCTAATTTTATACATTAATAGGAATCAGAATACCATTTTTCAAAAAAATACTCATCCATATCCTACAAGATTTGCAGCTAATTCAGGTATAGTTGTGCCCAGACTTACCAGAACAATAAATTCCACATCATCTCATTATGTTGCTAATATTGTATTTCCTAAACTTCCTGATAGTATAAAAAATCCTAATCCATGCAGTATTACTGTATATAAGAAAACCATTAACAACTGGCTCATTGACCTAGGGCAAGATAGGTTACAATCATTTTTTAATTCACCATATACATAGGATAAGCTTTGTGGTTTTTCTTAGGTTTGTGTGTGTGTGTGTGCGTGCGTGCGTGCGTGCGTGCGTGCGTGCGTGCGTGCGTGCGTGTGTGTGTGTGTGTGTGTGTGTGTGTGTGTGTGTGTGTGTGTGTGTGTGTGTGTGTGTGTGTGTGTGTGTGTGTGTGGGCGTGTATGCTTGTGCCGAGTGCCTGGTGCATGGCTGTATAGAATGTGAATGGTGCATATGAGGTGCTTGATAATTGTGTGCATGATGACCAGGCTCTTCGTAACTAACATAAGTATTTATTGAACGTTACTAAATTATTTCGTAGTTTTTAGTAATTAGTGCAAATATGTGCATGCATGGTCAGTTTGTTTGTTTCTGCATAGGCCTATTTATTTCCTTATTTCTCTTCTTTTAAATATTTATCGGATAATGACTGACAGACTCTTTCCCCACACACAGGCTTCTCTGCCCATGTGGGGAAATATTTTCAGCTATATATTTATGCACGTTATCAATTTGTATGTATTTTTGCTGAATAAAGAATTTCATTTCATTTCATTTCATAATAGCAAAAAAATCACAATAATACTCTGAACTAACTAAGCATAAATAAATTTTCTACAAAGTTGTCAATTTTTGAAATTACAAAAAGGAACAAAAACAGAGTTGTTTATATTGTAATGTAAAAAACTTTTTAATGTAATATCACATGTATTTTCAATGTGATATTATTGATGTGTAATACTTTATTCTGGGGTTTTATCCACTCTTTAAAAATAGTACTGGCAAATAATAATATTTTTCAAATACAATGGTCAATGTACTAAATATTTAATTATTTTATATGCCCTGATGTGCGAGCGAAGTTACGTTGGGTTGCAGTGACCCGACAACACACATCTGTAGTGACGGAGATGCTGTGTACAGGCTTGTGTTCGGTCATGGGCTTACACAGATGATTAATCGGCCCCTATACACGGTTCGGTAATTAGAACGTCGGCGTCGTCGCCTCTACACAAGATATTGCAATACATTACCGAAGTAATGTTACTATCAATAATGTGTACACCGAACCATCCGCACTATGAGCGAAAATTTGATAATCGTTTTTAAATATATAGTTGTTGCTTTAATAGAGAATAAAAAAGCTTGTAATAGAGGTGTCAGTTCAGCCAAAGTTGAATTTATTAAAAGATCATTTTTAAACTGTAGCCTCTCTCCGGTTTTTAATAATACTTATAATTGTGTAAATACCTGTTTTATGGTATGCTATTTAATTCAGTAGTGCAATGATGCTTACTAGTTTCGACTTTTTAATGAAGTCATTATCAGGCACACAAGGATTTCCTGGTATCTTCGGCTTTAGAGTCCTCAGTTTGTAAAAATGTTCACACAGACACAGAAATTACTGTCAATGCATTTAAGGGGGCGGTGTACCTTGACAGAAAAATCTGCGTCACAGAGCGAAATAACATTGTAAAGATAGGGCTAAAGCGCGCTGAAGTAAGCTTGCAGACGTTTCTTTCGTATCTGGACGACAAAAGCTTTATTTTTTAAGATTTAATGAAAATGAGAGTGGGTTCACGTTCTTCAGAATATTTTATAGGTCTCTACAATTTTTATTTTTCTATAAAGCGTTTCTGTCGTTAGTTATGAGACTTTAAACTCTAACAAAAACTACCTTTTTTTTGAAAGATTTACACAATTCCTGTAAATAAACGGGGATAAAATCAAAAATTCTAAAATCATAGCGACCTACAAAAACATATCCTTTTTAAAATGACACCAAAATATTGAAAATCATATGAAAATCCAGCTATCAATTAATAAGATACAAAACCCTGTTTTAGCGCTCGGAACTTGAGGTAGACCGCCCCCTTAACGGTAGGCCTACATAAAACAATTTTAAAGGGCGGCGCAATCCCGGCGATGGTTCGGATTAAAGTAAATGTAATATGTTTTGTTCTCGTCGATGGCTGATAGCGAACACATAACGTGGTTATGTTGTTATATTACACTAAATGACTGTCGCAACGTCGTTTACTTTGTTACTCACAGCTTATGAAAAACATATTGAAAAAAAAATAAAAAACCGTAGCCCGTAGAGAAGAAAACGTCAAATTATGAGGAAATTTAGAAAAACTACGCATTGTCCCCTTCAATTAAATTTACTTATTAATAGATTGGTTTAGTAGTTACTTGAGCAAAAAATACACTGAGTTTAAAATGCGTATCAATTATAAAACGCTTGCTTATTTTTATTTAACATGTAATTGTTGATCTAAAAGAATTAATACGACATTAACAAAATTGAAATTAAGATCTTTATATGGACTCTTATACATTTTAATTACTCTCAATGAAACAGTTGTGCTTCTCTAAAGATTAATATTTAATTATTGGATTTACCGCAAAGGCTTAATAACTTCGGATTTCAGCAACCCTATAACTGGCTTAATTAATAATGGTATTATGCTTTAAGAGACTACCATAACTGTATTAAATGAGATAATATTTACTAGTTATATTATTTTCTTATGGAAATGAAAATGTTTTCTTTATATAAAATAAGCTATTAACACCACCGCAGCAACTATTTCGTATTAATCATTGGTCTCCTTTTTGGCGTAAAAGATACCCTAAACAAGAATTAAATAATAATTTAGGAAACTTTCAAAATTCTTTGTTTGAAATTCATTGTTGGTGATGGTGATTTTATATTTTGATTAGGATTTTTGCGGACATTTGCCATCACTGATTAGTAAAAAACAAGTTTCACGACGTTTCGGGATCTGGAATCTGATCCCGTCTTCAAGTGGAAAAAAACCTAGAACATAACAGGATTAGTAACACATAGCCAGGAAAACCTGGAAAAAACTGTGTTTACAGAATAAACTGCAATAGTTGCTCTAGGCCGCATTATGGCGAGACAAAAAGACCCTTAAATGTTAGAATCAAAGAACACAAAGATAACACGAGGAAGGGCTTAGTGGATAAATAAAAAAATTGCTCAACACTGCTGGTCTGAAAATCACCAGATGAATTTTGACGAAGCAAAAATAGTACACCGCGAACCTCATTTTTTCAAAAGAAAACTAATTGAAGCTTCATACATAAAACTAGCAGACCAACCAATCAGTCAATCTTCACTTGAAATAAGGCCAGTATGGCTACCAATATTAAACAAAGAATTGAAAGACAGGGAAAATAAAGTGTCAGCAAATAGGGTAATTACTAACAATTCTGTTCAAAATTCTCATAACATGTTAACCCGTAGCAAGGCCAAGGGGCAAAATCAGGTTAAAAATTAACTAAAAAAACACAAACAGACACACGGAATTTGCACATCACATGTCTCTGTTTCAGGTTTTCGCTTCCGGTAGCGCGCCGTGATTTGGTTGGCTGTGGGCGCCGCCATTTCCGTTGCCGCCGCCATTTGCTTTCCTCCCACCAGTCTCAGCTCAGCTCTGATTGGGTCTGGACGTGCTCTCTCCTGCCTGGTGATTCTTGATACTTGTGATTCCTGTGTTATTTTGTGTATTGTTTTTCTTTTCAGCTTATTGTTTTCGTGACTGTTTACAGTTCTCTGTTTTAGCTGTGTTTTTTCTCCAGGTTTTCCTGGCTATGTGTTACTAATCTTGTTATGTTCTAGGTTTCTTCCACCTGAAGACGGGATCAGATTCCAGATCCCGAAACGTCATGAAACTTGTTTTTTACTAATCAGTGATGGCAAATGTCCGCAAAAATCCTTTCAAAATTCTTAAGAAAATGGATATATACCTTAAAAAGTCTTTGTAAATTTTAAGTAACCCTACGTAGAATTAAGATTCCTTCTTAAATATTTTGTAAAAAAATATTTAAACCTTCCATAAAGTAAAAAGCGTAATCTACTTAACATAAAAAATTATGTGCCTGATAATAAAAATTTTAAAGCAATATTCAATTCATTTCATTTTCCTTTTAACAACCCGAGGAGTAAATATTGTGTCTTATTTTCCTTTTAACAACCCGAGGAGTAAATATTGTGTCTTATTATTTAAAGGGTTAATTTTACAAAGTGGAAACGACTAGTTATCTTTATTGTGTAGGGGAAACAAAATCACAATTTATTGTTAATTTTTAACCACAAAACCAAAATCACTATCATGGTCAATCAAGTCTCAACCGGATATGGATATGCGCATGGATGAAACTGTTTGATGGTTAAACCGCTTAGTAAACTTACATAGATAAAGTCGAAGATGAAAAACTTCTTCTAGAGTGATTCTGAATATTCAAATTAATTGTTACATTAAGAAAAGTCAACTCACCAGCATTAAACTTCGGAAAATCAGCAAACTTTTAAGCAATATCAAACTTTAATTTAAACTCCTCTCTTGGGGCTTAAGGTGTAGTTTACTGCAAAGGCCGAAAGGTTACAAGTTTTAAAACACCCAGCGAGGGGAAATATTTAATTTCATTACCAGTTACCAATTAATAAAACATGCAAACTAAATACTATATGAGTTCGAACAAAGTAAAACTGTATTTCATTGGTAGTGATGTAATAGCCCTAAGAAATACATGAGCGAGGTCCCATTATCATAATTTTATTAAAGTTGGACCTTTTAAGCCTTCATTTTACTGCATTGCGGCTAATGGCATTCTGTCCTATGCTCTGTACGCGTCGATCAAGCGTTGTTACCAATAATAGAGCGCCAGTGTAGTTTAATGGAATTGTTAAATCATACCATGGTTCCTAAAAGTGTGTCCTAAAATGAACACACTTTTATTTGTCCATTGCTACTTTGTTCATGACCGCAGACCAATAAAACTTGTACCATTTAAAAGAGCAGATATAAAGTTTTGTTTCCAGTAATTAATCAGCCTATTGTTGCCATTCTTAGATGTATAGCTAACGGTTTTTTTGAAAAAAGAAATCATATAAAATTTGCAGTTTGTCGATGTTTACAAAATTAAAATCTTATTCCTCATACTGCTGCGAAAACCACTGTTTTCAATACATGCGTCGCGGGGCGAAAGTAGCTCTTTTCCACCCTAGGGAGGGAAACAGTCAGCTGATGTTGAGGACGTCAGCTGTTCGTTTATGATACACTAAAACTGCAAACTTGTATAAATCAGCGTCGATGGTGAGCTATCGATTGCATCGAGAGTGGTTATCGATTATTATTATCAATTAGACGAGCTAAGACTAACATTACTTTACAATCATACTGTTAAACATTGGAAACCTCAACACACGTGTTTGCAAATGTACCGTACTCTCATAAAAAAAAACTTTAGTTTTACATCAAAGAATGGCTACAGCAGGCTGCTCAATGGCTGAAAATAAAACTTTATAATCTGTTCATTCAAATAGCGCAAGTTTTATTGGTCGACGATCATGAATAAAGTAGCTATAGGCGATTAAAAGTGTAACATTTTTTTTGGGACACACGGTATTTACAATTCATTATTCAGTATTGATTGCAATTATCAGAAAATATAACTGATATCATCTGACTTAGAATTGTGTTTATTAATAGACAAATTACTGCACCAGAGATCAGGCTAATGGTTGAGGATGGCAAGAACAAGAGATCCATTACCAGTATCATATTATGAATATAGGAATTCAGCCCCTATTCACTGTTCCTTCCTCTAACAGAGACCATTGTGAACATAGGAGCATCGAAGGAATGGTATATACTTAGTTAAGCTTACTTTATTTTCCAAGCATAACGTTATTAAAGTACAGTATTTTTTAGTGATTTTAAGAATAACTGCAGAGGTTCCAGCTAACGGTAATACTAGTACCTAACTTCTAGTACCTACTTCCTAACTCGGTAAATAGAGAAGCTTTGAACTCAAGCTCAGCTCTAAAGCTCGGTTGATTCTGCGCGCTCCCCCATAAGAATTATCTGTACTTAGTACCTGACACGCCTGCTAATATCTAGATAATTACTATTTACTAGAGTGTTTGAAGGCGAATATGGAGGCTTGTTTAACCGTCTAACTGAACCACCGTTCGTTGAAACTTCATGAGGTCACAATTCATGACAAACAAAATTCAAACTTTGAGGTTCCATAACTTTACTTAAAATCAACCAAGAAACCTCTATTTTCCACCATTATTCTTCTTTTGTTAGTACCTTTAAAATTATGTTTCACAAGGTAGGGATTACTATTTGGAAATCTTGATTTACTCCCAAATTTTCTAATTTGGGGGACGCGAAACAAATTTTCACACACCAAAAACTGGACACACCTTTAGTCATGTGAGCGCGTTGCCGGAAGTTGATTGTTTTATTTTTATTATATCAAAAATTAACTAGAGGGGGTAGGACTTTTTAGAATCCCGTTATATATTTATTCTTGTTGTTGCACTCGTCTTCCGTATGGGTCAGAAGACTTTGATACAGTCAACGGTGTTAGTATTTTGATCTGTTGTTAACATCTGCAAACAGGTGTTTATTCTTGTACTAAATTTTAAGTTATAACATACGCAAGTCTCATGTATCCATTCCACATCGTTTACTTTCAATCACAAAAATATTTACCGGTTAATCAGGTAAAGTTTCTGTAAAATTTAACATTGAAACTTTAGAAGCCCATAGGACGGAGCTTCCCAAGCGAAGGAATTTTATAAAATGGGAACGGGACAGAAACCTTCTCAGGCACACATATGAATTGTTTTCCCAACGTTTCATAGCGATCGGCTAGACGGTTTAGTAATACATCAAGGGCAGACATAAATAAGTTAGTTTTATACGAATAGATGTATTAAGTAACTGATATTCAAATAACGGAAATTTTTGCTAACACAGAACAACGACATAGGGTTCAAATTAATGTTCTTGGTCCAAAGGACTCACAAAATACTTAGACCTATTGACATTTCCCAGAAAACGAGAAATAACGTGAAATATATACCATTTAAAAAACATTGGGATCGAAAAACATCTGCTTTGCTCTCATTAAAGCATGTGGTGATGATGCATAATTGAAAGTCATGTGCAGGGGATTAATATAACGTTTTAACCAAAACTGTATATACAAAGCTGTATATGTATTTTAATAGAGTAGATAATTTTTACTTATATATTCTCTTACTATAATTTGATGCTTTAGCCTATTTACCATGTAAAAAGCATGAGGATTAAAGAGAACATCTGACATACAGACGTTCCAACTTAACTGTGCCACCATTGGCATCTCAAAAACTATTACGCTTAGAGACCCCCCCCCCCACATTTTAAGACACTCAAAAATATAAATTCCATTTCGTTGTAAATGCCCGCCATTTTCTAATATGGTGGACAACTTGGATTTTCCTTATGGAACACTTTGTATTTTATGGTGTATGTGGATTTTGGGCTTAATTTTAAGAACATTTTATTCGTTGATATTTCTTTTTAAACACAATAGATAAGGATACTTGAGCAGTTAAAGTTTGAGTTTTCCCCATAAGAAATCTTTGGCGATATTGTCGGAAGTAAGTATATCGATAACGGTTAGGTTAAATGAAAAACGCCAAATAACAAAAGTGCCTTAAAATGTGATATTAGTTGAGATTCATGTATAGAAATATTTTTTAATCAAAATTCACTCATTGAAATGAATAATTTTCAATATTTTTGTACTTCATAAGGAAAGCATGGAATGGCACAGTTAAAATGGACACAAAACATTTCAAATGGGGAAATTCAAATTTTAACTGCTCATATCCCCTTAAATTGAGGTTAGGAAAAAATACGAAAAATTAAAAAGTTCTTAAAATTAAGCTTACAACTCAAATATGCTACAAAATACAGGGTGTTCTAAAAAATCTGCTTAAATAAGGATTTCTGCTTGCATTAGCCATTGCGAGAATAAACGGTTTGTTATTAATAGGTTAGTAACAATCTATATCACTAGTAGCAATAGCTCCTGAAAACAAAACCATAAATGTTGGATATTTAATATAAAACATGAAATAAGATATTATGAACAAGATTATAGCTTGTTTTTAACAGTCGCTATCATGTCAAACAACTTGTAATTAATTTCTGCTGTGTCAGAACTTCTCTGAACAATTATTTTTTTGCTTTTACCAGAATCATCTGTTTGAGCGTTTTAGTTTAGCGAGATGTTCTGACACAGCGATAATTAATTACAAGTTGTTTGATACTATGATAGCGACTGTTAAACAAGTTAAAATGTTATGAATAATTTCTTATTTTATGTTTCATTTTAAACATCCCAAATTTTCAATTTTATTTTTAGGGGCCTTTACCACTAGTTTTATAAGTTACTGCTTGTTAACTATTGGTAACAAGAAGTACCCTATATATTATTTGCTAATGGTTGCATATAAGCAGAAATTATAAGAGCTGATAACCAGTTGATTTTTTCTTGTCAAAAGCAAAGAAGTGCTGCCCTCTTGTTATTGTACTTATCAATCCAATAACAAGAAGCTACAAAAAGGTCCCTTCTCATCCTCTCACCCAACAGTCATCAACCATGGAATTAGCCGTGCTTGCAAAAACTTTATTAAAACTGTGCAACAATTTCAATTTATCACTAGCCGGGGCTACGGATAGCTTGTTACGAGTTTATGGGCCACACACTGTCACGCTGAAAATAATCGCTATGCAATTCATTGATCTGTCAAATAAAACCCTACCAATAACAAACAACGAACAAGCCCATTGATTACCTTCACGCCTACGTGGCAGAAGTATCAATATTTACGTCGCGTCGTTTGGACAAATGATTAGTTGCAGGCGTTAAACATTAACATCCATTTCAGGACATTGCAAATAGCAACTAACTGTCGAGATAGATTTGTCATTTATTCATGCCAAAGGGCCAATTAAAAATTTGAGAGCTTATATCAAATCCTAATAAAACTATATAATTTTAAATTATCTGTAATAGAACAAAGTTGTTCGTTCAAGATATTATTTCAGGATTTAAAATCTCATTTTACTCTATCTTATTATATATTCAAGCGGTCTCTATTTGTTAGAAACATATCCCTGCGAAATAGTCCGGTGCTTATTTTTCCTTTCAATCATAAAGCTAATGCATCACAAAGTGTTAGTTAAACTTGTGTTAGAGCTCCTTTTTGCGAATTTCCCCTATAGGGAAGAAGCTGTTACCTGTAGCTACAAGGTCAAGGTTAGTTTGTCAAGGTGATAACTTTTCATTTTGGGGCCCCCAGAAGCAAAAAACACTATTCGTTCATTTTCATACATATATATATATATATATGTGTGTGTGTGTGTCTTTAAGCACGATAGCGGCTGTAAAAATTGCCCAATCTGAATGAAATTTGGCACAGCCATGTAAAGTAGTAATTATTCGGACGAGTTCGAAAACCAGCCCGATCGGACTACCGGAAGGGGGGGTAAAGGGGGGTAAACCCCCCCAAAAATGGGTTTTTTAAGTTTTTAACATAGAAACATAAAAACAACCCAATTTTTGTTAGCACCATTGAATTCAGCTTAAAAACAAACAATTTAGTATTTTAAATCACTGCTCTATGTCCATTGGTTACCGAGATATTGAAAGTGGTAAACACAGTACGTTGTCCCAATGTTAACCTTATGGGGAATAAGTAAAATTCTAAATCTCGCTTATTTCTCAACATATCTTGATAAAACTTGGTAAATGGCTTCTTCTAGTTCAGATCTACTAAATATTGAATTAAAACCACCCAGTTTTAATATACCCGAAGCAGCAAACCTGCATACTCATTCCCCATATTATTCTTATGGAGCTTTCAAAGACATGTAAAATCTCGCTATGTTGGATTAAATATGTTGTTTTGCATTTGAAATTCGCTGAGTATGCAGGTCTGCTGCAACGGGGGTATTTTAATATAAAGAAAATATGGGCATGGATTTTTTAGCAGCTTAATAAACTATTAATCGTGTTATTAGATGATTAGATTTTTATCATGAGCGAGATACTTCAGAATTAGGAGGATATAAGATAAGAAGCCCCGCTAGGTGATACCCGCTCCCGGCGATGCTCTGTAGCCCCCGCGCGTGTTGACTTGGACAGGATTACTGTTGGAACAACAGTTGTTGTTTTTTTTTCTTTTTAACAGGATTACTCTTGGAAAGCTTAACATTCCAAGTTGGTTAGGTTCAAGCACGCTTCTGTATTTATTCGTCATGTTACACCAACCAAACAACTTCTTAGGGATATAGTTAACTAGGAATTCGTAGGGACTGAAGGTTACTTTTATAAAAATAGGAAAAATACTATTGAAATAGTTCTTTATTTTAGAAAAGTTCTTTGTAATTAGTATTTAGATAAATTATATGCTAGGCTAATTTAAGAGCCCCTCATATTTTATCGGAAACAAAGCAGATTTTAAATCTGCTTTAATTGATGATAGTTTTACTGTTTTCTAGTAATCTATTAGAAATATTTAGAAATAAGGGTATATCCTCCGAACCCCCTTCCAAATACCTTTAACCTGAACCCTCTGCCATCACCCTGCAACTGGCCGAATGTGTTCACTAGTTTATCATGCATTAATCACTTACTTGTTGATTGAGTTAATTGCCTAAAAGTTTTACTCGGTGTTGTACGATTGCGAGCCTCGAAACCTCTTACACAGTTGAGTCCCTGTATAATTTACAGCGTCGATCACAGATTTTCTTACCATAAGTAGGAGGAACGCCTTCAACTAGTTGAATAACACAGAGGAAAGCTCGCTTTGTAAAACGAAGGTCGCCAGATCGATCCTAAGCAAAACCCTTAGAAAAGTTTGTGAAGATTCGAGTCTGGACCCAACCACAATGATTAATGGGCTATTAATTAGTAACCCTGGCAAATGAATCAGCTTACCTTTACTAGTAACAAGCTTTCATAAACACTCATATTTTACACTCACATTTCACTCATGTTCACCTCAAATATCCCAAATTCATTATGTAAAGTATTGTAATACTAGATCCGTCTAATACGATGGCTATATTTCTAAAGTTAGTATATAAGGTAGTTAAAATAAATAGGCACTGACGTAAACTGCAACTGCGCAGTCTTTAGAAAATAACTGTAAATATTTTTTTACGAACTGCATTTAGTGAAATTTTAAATAGAACGTGTTCCTTGATGTCAAGACGGAGTTAACAGATGTTAGGGGTTAAAGTTTACTTGATCACCTCAAATATTAGATATATTTATTGTGTACAATTTTAGAAGTGGTAAAAAATAAAAAATATCTGCCACTGAAATACAGATGGAATTATATTTTGAATTGACTTTCAAAAGGCATCTCAAAATAGCGATGATGAAAACTTCAAAACAGCTGGTTTTTTCAAATATAATCATATGGCTAAATGACAGGCTGTTAAAGTTTTGAGAGTCAAAGCTTCGTGACTACTGATACAGCATTAAAATCATGTGTAAAATTTAAATCCTTATTAATGAAATAAACAAACAAGACACATTTCAAGGTTATACCACTTTACATACACACCTACTTTACATACACACACCAACAAATTCATAAATTAAAAGGTTTAACAAACAATAATTTATAACAAATAAATATTATTGGTTTAATCAACTTTTACCTCAATTCTTAGCAGTTTGAAGAAAAAAATCACGATACAACGCACACTAAGAAACACGGTAAGAAAGTTTAAGAACTGTTATTTAGTTTAACCTGACTGTGGTTATTTCATCACCGTTCATAGAATCGCTTTTGTTTGAATCTCAGAATGTTGTTGACCTTGTATTTATTACGGTGTTTGGTTACAGATTAACAATAAAAACACCACCCATCAGCATGAAGTTAGTCAACTGTGTCAACGGGCTATGTAAAAAATTATTCCATCCTGAAGAAAATCATGCGAAGTTTGCAGAAATGAAAGGAAAACAGAATGAAGACAGAAATGAAAGTCATAGGCTCAGAAATGATTCTACAGACCGTAGGAGATCATCATCATTACCTGGTAGAGTTCGCTTAGCCTCCCTCGAAAAGAAAAAAAGAAAAAGCAATTCGATATTCGGAGAAGGTACTGCGAGATACAATGCTCTGCAAAAAAGAGAATCGATAAAAGAAGGCAAAAAGGTATCAAGAAAATCCATAGTACCACCGGCAGACATAAATCCCGTAACCGGCTACGAGGATCCAGTCACGAATCTGTGGGCAAATAAAGGAGCTGCGGTGTATTCCGTTCACACAACTAAACCACCAGAAAAAATACCGCCAAAATACTGGGTCCACACAGAGTTGCAGTATGTCATTCTACTGCCAACAGACTGTAAAAAGAAGTCCTCACGGCTTTCTAAAACAGCCCCACCTTCTCTTAAGGCTGGCCTTCCTCCCGATCGTCTAGGCGCTGTACCCCCTACTCCACCGAACACGCCGAGGTCTTCCCTTAGTCATTCTGCAACTTCTGCAGCTTCTGCGAAGTCCGCAGCCTCTGCACCTTCTCGATCATCTGCCCCACCAGTGTTGGTAGGAGAGAAACCGAAAGAATCGGAGGACGAAAGTGAATCGGGCTCCGGGGATGACAATGACCTTAGTGGTAGCAGTGACTCATTCGAGCCAAGGTCTCTGGCAAAACCGGCGCCAAAACCCAAAGGGAGGTTCTGCTGTTTTAAAAGACAAGCTAGTGGCTGATTTGTTTTTTTTCAGGTGTAGTTTGTAATATGTTAGTGATATCTTAAATTATTTAATCGTCTATGTGTTCGTGAATTAAAATTGAGTTCAGAAAATTGGTGGGGCACTACTATGGAATAAATAAAATAACTCCTGAATTAAGAAAGTTATTGTAATGGTTTTTAATTAATGATTTTAAAGCTAGTGTTATGATAAAGCTGCGGTTTTGCAGATCAATACTTCAAAACTATGGCATCCAGAGGTTTCACATTTTATACTTTGATTCAAATTTTTAACTAAAAAAGAATAATATAGGAAATTGTGACACACATTATATATTTTTTAAGGATTAAATTTTCTCTTTTTAATTTACAATCAAAAAATTAATCCTTTACATACAGTAGATGTAGGTACCAAGGTAAACCAAGGTAACACCCCTTAGATTCAACAAAGCTGTCGAAAGACTTAACCAAGGCCACTAGTGTGGCCTTAACATCACCACGGTAACTAGTTACCGTGGACTAAACCATCACATAGTTTTGAATTTCAGCTCATCGAATTATTTTGGTATCATTGGTATCGAACAGTTAAAAGTGTAATTAATAAGAAGAGGTTTCAGGAATAGTGATAATCACAGTAGTATGGGAATTTACGTTAGCAACCTAATTGCAAAAAATTGCAGCAACTCAAATGAATTGGCAGAAGTGTTTTTCGTAAAACGAGAATACTTTTTCATTTTATTATAAACGAACATATATATATTTTCATTTCTCTCCTAAACAACTATAATGCTACAAGAAGTACGCTCATTTATCGCGTAATTCGATGAACTCACAAAAAATAATAAGCCAAATCCCATGTCATCAAATTAGGATTGGCAAAGAATTGCGTTTTTCAAACTATGGAATACACATGGAGATAATTTCAAATGCAAAAGGAACTGGCAATTAAATATACGACGAATATATTTTCCAAAAGAAGTATATCACAGGTTGTTTTGTTAGCGATTCTTCAATTACTTTGAAAAAGGTTTCATGATTGCTGTTGATGGAAATATCCAAAATGAAAACGCGAAAAATCCAAAGAAAACGTTCTCCCAATGTATTTTATTAAATCGTACACAAGAAACCCGCCAGAGAGCAGCATCAAGTGGGGATTCATTAATCGAACAAAGTTCGGTCTTCCGGTTCAAATCAAAATCTGTAGTAAAATAGTATATTTCACTACTAGTCACGAAAGTAGCCCGAAATGGTACTTTTGTGATGAGTCGTGAACAGTACTTTTAAATGATTCAACATTTCATAATTTAGTCATTTTTCTATAAGTAAACTCAATACGGCTGAACTGTTTATAAAGTCAGCTGGTTGAACTGTCAAATTAAGGAATTCGTTTGTTTGGGTATGGCAAAATTTTGTTTTGGTACGGAAATGGTTTGTTTGGGTACGGGAATGAAATGTTTGGGTACCGAAAAAGCAGCTGATCATTACTTGTTTTGACGTAAGGAAATCGAGAGTTTTCGTACATCTCAGCTGTACGGTAACGAGCAATTTTCGTATACAGAGTGATGAAAATTTATTCTAACAGTCTTCCTCTATCAAGTCATCAATTTTGAATATAAAAACTAACCTAAATACCATATGTTAAATTTCAATCCCAGATTAAATAAACAACAACAACATAACTCAAGGTTATAATATCACTTCACATACACACCCCTACAAATAAATTAAATTAAAAGTTAACAAATATCCCAAATTTAAAATCTTACACCTTAATCCACTATAATTTGAAGGAAAATATCACGATACAACGCAAACTAATTGGACATCTGGTAAGAACGTTTTAGAACTGCTATAGTTTAACCTTGTTTTGGCTATCACTTGGATATGTTTCCGTTGTCATTCCTGAGTTACTTTCAAAACTGATTATCTAAAGTCCATCGATACTTTTTCATACAATGAGGGAAACAATATTTTCAACCCGATTCACCCAATAATTTTGCAGTAATATTTCATAAGCTTATATTAGTTATCCTTCCTCGTGATTTTTTTTCAAATATTTAACATAATAGGAACTTTTTGATGATAATTTTAGTTCCATGCTTACCATGCATACCAAGTTTAGTAATCGCAGAAAACGGAACCCCTTTTAAGAATTAGGACTTTGTAAAGTTTTCAAAAAAGTGGGAATTCTCTTTGCCACCTTTGCACTTTACCATCACATATACAGGACACCAGTCGTAATACATGTTCACACAATCTTGTAACCACTTAACCCTAATTACATAGCCACCGTTTACGCTGCCTTACATTTCTCACCGGCATTATTAATTCTGGGTTTAAAGACCATTTTCATAGATAACGGATTCATTATTTGAACATTTTCAATTATCGAAAAAGGGGAAGAGGGTACAATCGCCCGAGATTATCTGCAACCTCAGTGGTTTCAAAAACACCACGAAGGGTGGAATTTCATCATCAGAATATTGTGATAGAGGAGCTAGCTGAGGCTGATTCAGAAGTTTGAGTTATCGCATTCATGATTTCATGGGTTTTCAATAATAATGATCCATCGTCACATTGTTAGGGAAATCATCTTAATGGGCTATAAGGTCGTTATTACCAGCTTCAAGCTCTCAGTTTTCGGTTTAAAAACTTCAAACTCATCATTTTTATCACAGTTGAAACTTGATGATGGTTGTCTCCTAATAGGTCAATTTCCATTACATTTGCCCTATAAAATGATTTAAATACCCGGCTGTCTCGCTTTACAGCGGTGTCGGTGTCACATGCACAACCAGAGACAAGTTTTTTTAAAATTTAATATCAACACTGAAACACTGAAATATTTTGACTTCCAAGGATCGTAGATTTTTTAAAAAGGTTATTTCATTTTATAGAGTTTTCTTAATAGACTTTTAACTTGTCTTCAAATCACGTTAATTTCTCAACATACTAGACTCAATTAAATTTTTGGTTTCAGATTAACAAAAACAAACTACCGTACCCATCAGAATGCACTTAGTCGACTGTGTACACAAGCTATGCTGTAATTTTTTCTCTCCTGACGAAAGTAATGGAAAAATTACAAACTTTAAAAGAAAACAAAACGAAGACATAAATGAAAGTCAGAGGAGCAGAAACGGTTCTACCGAACACAGAAGATCATCATCGGTACCGGGTAGAATTCCCTCCTTCGAAAAGAAAACAAGGAAAAGCAATTCGATATTCGGAGAAGGTGCTGCGAGATACAATGCTCGGTATGAAAGAGAGTCGATGGAAAAAGGCAGAAAGGTACCAAGGAAATCTATTGTACCTCCGGCATACTACGAAGATACGGTAACGAAACAGTGGGGAAAACATGGAGCCGAATCTGTATCTGTGTATTCTGCTCAATCGTCGGAAAAAGTATCGTCGAAATACTGGGTTCGCTCGGAATTGCAGTATGTCATTTTACTGCCTACAGACCGCAAAAAGAAGTCACGGATTTCTAAAACAGCTTCGCCTTCTCCTCCCGATCGTATCGGCTCTGCACCCCCCGCTCCACCGATCTCGCCGAGGATTTCCGTTACACCTTCTAATGCACCTTCTAAAGCTTCTGCAGCTTCTAAAGTGTCTGCAGCTTCTAAGCCTTCTGCAGCTCCTAGACCCTCTGCAGCTTCTAGACCCTCTGCGGCCTCTCGACCCTCTGCAGCTTCCGCACATTCTGCAGCTTCCGCAGCCTCTGCGCCTTCTCGAACATCTGCCCCTCCAACGTTAATAGAGAAGAAAGCGAAGAAATCGAAGCACGACAGTGATTCGAGTTCCGAGGATGACGATGACCTTAGTGGGAGCAGTAGTGACTCGTTCGAGCCGAGAGCCCTGGCAAAACCGGAGCCAAAACCCAAAGGGAAGTTCTGCGGTTTGTTTAGTATCTTTTCAAGAAAAAAGAAGGAAGAGTAATCTTCTTCTTAGGAGCTATATTGTGTAATATGTTGGTGATAACGTAAATTATTTAATCTTCTATGTGTTCGTGAATTAAGTTTAAGTCAGGAACGTTGTGGAGTACAGTGATATAAATAAAATAACCTCTAAAACTAGCGAGTTGTTATGATTTTGTTTGGGTTTCAATACACCTTTGTCCCAAAAATTCACAACTGTTTTAATTTTAAAACTAAATAAAACAGATGAAAGATATTTTGCACATGAGTTAAAAAAAATACTTTTTGCCGTACATATTGTATGTGCCCCTGTCCTCAAAATGCAATTTAGCGTGAAAAGCCCCTTCCAATCACAAACCGCCGTCGAGTGACCACTCATTTTAAAGGGCTTAGCTCGAGCAATTAAGGCACTCTACACACCTGAGTGGCGTGGCGTGGCCATCGATGTAAATAAATACAACTGGATAGCGCTCTCCCCGTAAGGCTCGTGTGGTGATTTCCGTGCCAACACAGCTGTGCGTTGGGGTTGCAGCCGGGCCGAATTCTTCAATTTCCCGCGCGTTGGGGGAAAAAGTGCGAAACTGTATTATTAACCGTATTGAAACCGCACGGATTTGGGAGCAGTTTTACGGGTAAAGCTTTTTATAATAGATTTATTGCCAGAACTATTAAGTTATTACAATTAATATTTAACTTGACGGTCAGTACAAGTTGGCCGGCAAAAGAAGCGTTCTCCCATCGCCCCTGCAAAATCTTAAACGCAACCACTGCCTGCGACTCTCGTTGCGGGGCCTGAGTTACCAATCCAGTGTACATCGTTACATCGATGGGCGTGGCAGACAATTAGTCAAATAGCATAGTTTTATATGTAAAATCAGCTGATTTGGAGATGAGCAGCTTCTTGCCACTTGATGCATCTCCCATGTTAATTATATAGGTGCCACGCCGTACCACGCCACGCTACTCTGATGGGTGGAGGGCAAGACAAGAGGGCCATGAAGGAGCTTGGGTGTTTACAAACAAAACCAGATGATTTTCGAGTTTTAGAGGAGGTGAAAGTAATAATAACAGATGATCAGTTGATTCAACCGAAATTCTTGAGCCAATTATGTGTTACATGCTAAACTCAAAACATTTCCCTTATTATCGATTGTTATTCAAAGAGCCCCATATTGTTTGCATAACACTACGCAGAAACAACTGTTTTCTGTGCCTTACTCTTGGCCGGAAAGTTAATCTAGAAGTCAACAGTCAAAACAATCAGCTGATTACAGTAAACCGACGTTTAATGCACGTTTATTGGTAACTTCAGAGGAACGTAGTGGCAGCACAGGTGGCAGTAGCAAACGTTTGTTTGTTTATTATAGGCTAGGTTTGAAGAATTGAGAAACGTAATCTTATGGAAGTAATACATCATGATTAAAAAATATGTTTTTTTTCTTTGTCGTATGATTTAAAGTATCGTACGTCACGCGCCCGGTAAGTTTTCGCATGAAAATCATGCTAAATAATATCATGCTCACACGGTAATACGGTACTTACCCTAGAAAACATGAGGTCTAGATCACAAATTAAATCTTATTATAACGTAGCAAAAATACCCCTGTGAGCAGACAAGCAAAGTCAGCGAATTCGAAATTAAAAAAATATAAATCCAATGTAAGCGAGATAAGCCATAAACATGTCTCATCTGCATGAGAATGACAAGAAGAATGAGTATGCAGGTTTGCAGAGTCAGCTATGTAAAATCTGACTGATTTTAATTAAATTCAAAATGGAGCAGAACAAGAAGAAGCCATATACCAACTTTTATAAAGATACTTAAAGAAATAAGGAAGATATTGCATTTTACTTCCCGTCAGAATCGCATGGGGAATGAGGTTTGCTGCTATGAAAGAGTAAAAGTGCGGGAGTTTTGGCGGATATACTATAGATCTTTATGTTGATTTTAACCATAGCTTTCTCTAGTAACTAGAGATGGCCATGTTTTAACCCATATAAGCAAAGATGTTGCTTCTGGGGGCTCCACGAAAAGCCATTATGTCTTACCATGAGACCCAAGGTAATATCTTCCTCCATAAGAGAAATTCGCTAAAAGCTTAAAGTTTCACTCCGCAACAATATCAAAGCAGATAAGAACAAATAGCAAAACTGGAGATAGAAGCATAAATTTATGATTACTTTGGACCGGAAATTAGTCAACACATGGTCACTTCCATCAGTAATAGCATCGAAAAAAATATTTGTAGTGTATTCAAAAGAATATACAAACCTCGCCTCGCTTTTGAGCTGTTTCATGGTGAAAATCTTCTTAATATCATATGTTTATTTTTCAGTACATAATAATAGTTATTAAATTAAAACAAAACATAAATTTAGGTTATACAACAAAATACATTAATGTTATACATACATTTAATCTAAAACAATTTACTTACAGTATCAAATTGGTTTAGAAAAAACTCTTATGTAAAATTCTAATTGGCAGGTGAGTCCTTTGTTGTCTATATTAGCCTATTAAAGGAATTTCTCGGATTTTGTACAGAGCAAAACGACCCTTAGAAATTAATTTTTCTACACATATTTGGTATCAAATTAAAGCTATTACTCTCTAGATGTGCCTTTTGCGGGTTTGGAAAACATCCCTTGAAAAGCCTTCAGACAGGAGGCTTTTGAAATTCCAGCGAAAGTGCTACTATCTGTGGTAGAACTTGTTTATTTTAAAATCATTTTAGAATGGTAGTTTAACAAAACCATAACTGAAATCACATTTTTCTTAAACCAAAATAAACATTTTTCTACACGGAATTATTTGGACATTAATCTATTACATACTAAAAAAATATACTCTGATGATTTATGTTTCTACTACAAACTAATTTACAAAAAGGGGGCCTTTTTTCATTCTCCTAACTTTTGCCGAGAAGTTGAACAGTTATTATAGTCATAATTTTCACATTATCTAAATAGAGGATCGTAATCATTATTCGTTGACATAATATGTAACATTGAATTCTGTGTAGTAATTTGAGTTAAAATTCTTTAGTTTTCAGATATTTAACGTCCATTGAACAATATAAAGACCATGGAATGCAGCCCTCTTATATATTCATGCTTGACCAAATTATTTCCATTTAATAAAATCCCAATTTACGGAACTGAACAAAACAACGATCATACAAAACAAGAACATGAAAATAACTCCAAAAAGATCGAGGAAAATTATAATCATACAATGAAGTACCCTAAAAGTGATTTGAGTGATAAAACGTATTTACAACCTCTCCAAGAATACCGAGAATTACCCGATTCCGAAGGTAGAAAAAAAGAGAAAGAAGATTCAAAAACAACGCTGAGGCAAAAAAGATCGTCCTCTTTGACTTACAAAAAACATCCAGAAAGAAAAAGGCGACCAAGCTCTACTCTTAAGAAATTAACAGAACAACCACCATTGAAAAAATCCGGGTCTTTCAATTCCTTTGTAAAGGCGTCGTGGTTTGATTCAAATAATCCTCGGGAGAGTGTCGTCGACGACCCCGTGACGGGCCAATGGGCAAACAAGAATGCTGAAGTGTATCCAGCGTTTACCTCCAACCCGTCCTCCAGGTACTGGGTGCGGTCGGAGTTGCAGTACGTGTTAGTCCTACCCAGAGACAGACAGAGGAAGAAATCCTCCCTCCCTTCAATCCTGAGAAAGTCCTCTTCCCTCGGTAGCAACCCCGTCCCCGCCCCCGCCCCCGCCCGCGCTCCCACCCCCACTCGTCAATCAGACCCAAAACTTTCAGCAGCGGAGAAGAAAAAACTCAGCAGTCAAGAACTAGAAAGTTTTTCGAGTGTAAGTTCGGCTAGTAGTACTGACAGTGATTTCGAATCCAGAGCACTCGCAAAACCTGCTCCAAAACCCAAGGGAAGGTTCTGTTGCTTCAAAAGACAAGCTAGCGGTTAGCCTTGGTGCAAAGAGGCTTGTTATTTAATTTAACTTATTGTTGAGTATTGTGTTTTGTCTCGAATATGTGAGTGCGGTAATAACTGTGTGTAATTTAATAAAAATTATTGATTTTGTACCTCTTGAATGTCTTTGTTTTCTTCCATGAACCTTGACAATGGAAATATATGTGCCAAAATATCACGAGTCAAAAGACAATGGAAAACGTATGGTTAATCCCCCAAAATGTTCTAATATACAAACTTAAGGACCCAATTATACAAGCAGCTGAATGGTACTCTGAATCTTACGCGTTGATATTAATGGGAGTTCCTATACTTGATTGACGGGGCCGCTAAACAACCGCCCTCATTTAATTCAATACACAAAAACAAGCCGGTTGATTTGTCGGCATCGATGAGCTGCTTAGTGTAAAAGAGCCCCTCGATCATCCATTTCCTCTAAACAATCCAAGAACTATTGTAAGAGAATAAGCGTTGCTTGGTTTTTTACAGCATCCTACTGCAAATCTCCCCTTAGTTCTGACAAAATGGATAGCTTCTTAATTTTAAGTCCTTGGAACTAAAAGAATGCCTTTTAGAAGTTAGACTGTAATAATATTGCAATTCAATATACTATTTCAAATTAAAAACATACTTGGGTTGTTCAAGACAAATAGCTTTCAAACTTGTCTTAAATAAGAGTGATCATGTATTATTGACATGCTTACGTATTATTACAAACATAAAATACAAATAAAATCATAAATTCGTAGTTTACGATTCTGACGAGGGGTAGCTCCATAGAAGCGCAAGGGCCGTTTTCATTATATATTATGCAGTCAGTTTTAATAAACAATGGCCTGTACAGTCAAGGCCTAAGGCAGTGTGGACCGTAGCGTATGAATATTTTACCCCTTGAGGCTAGGGATTTGTCTTTGGCTGAGTTGCGCTGAGAAACTATTCAACACCGTTTTATTTTTTATTATTGATTATTTTTATTTCATTTTGCGTGCGTACTGTTTTTAATCAAATCAAATCAAAACGTCTTTATTTCTCATAAATTATTACGCTAAGACAAGGAGGCTCCTTAAAACTATTTGAAACCAAACATCACAAAGAGTTAAACCTGTGCGTGATGATGAGTCTGGTTTTGCGTAATTTGCTCCCACCTATAATTACAAAAAAAAACTTATTGATTGAATCACTCAGAAAATTATTCTTCCTCTTCAATTTTACATAATCGTGTTACATAATAGTAATGTTCCTTTCAAGCAAACGATTCCAATCCAAAAGAATTTGAAATTTTTTTTCAGGGAGCAGTTTATAGTGTACATGAGACCCGTCCGCAAAGTAAACAGCTGTGGGGTGCGGTAATCAGCTGTTCTGCTTACTGCTTGGCCGGCCACACTACAGACGACACAAAACGACAAAACAATTGACGATTCTATTCTGGCTGGGTTAAGATTAAAGTACCTGGTGGACCGAGTCTTGCTCGGTATTATTTTATATTAACCAATTTATCCAATTATTATAAAACAATTCAAAAATATTGATGTATAAGTACACTTTTTATTCCTCCATACAATCTTTATCCAACACGCTGTATTTTCATATAAATGGTTGTAGTTTGCAAACAGCTGTTATGATTACTTGATTTGTTTACAGTCTGCTTGTTTATTTCGTTGCTATCATGACAACTCGCAAGGTCAATGTTAAAATTTTACAGCCTTAAAATTCATTTTATTACGTTATTAGATTTTATCTGGCCAAGTGATCAGTATAGAACATTTCTTTTGTCATCAATTACTTATTTCCAAAACCTGAAGAAAATCCTCTGAGCAGTTTTTGAGATAGTTGTGCAAACAAACAAACAAACAAACAAACAAACAAACATACAAGCAAGCACACACGGCCGGACGATAACATTGCTCATATAAAAGTATAGGATAAAAGTTTAAACAAAGCAGAGACTCAGCGAATTTCAAATGCATTAGAACATATTTAAATGCAACAGAGTGAGATATGACGTGTTTTATTAAGCTCCGTAATAATAATATGGGGAATGTTTGCTGCAACAAGTATGGTAAACTGGGTGGTTTTAATTCAATATTTAGTAGATCTGAACTAGAAAAACCAAGTTTTATCAAGATATCTTAAGAAATGAGGAAGATATTGGTTTTTGTTTTGTATTTTCCATAAGGATAACATTGGGAATGAGTATGCAGGTTTGCTGCCACGAAAATGGAAATATCGGGGGTTTTAGACTAATCTACTAGATCTCATCTATACTCAGTTCCACGTTCACCTTTCAGTACAGGCCTTATGGGAGATATCTATTCTATTACCTTTAATGAGTGTATTTTTTTACTAAATCTGTATCATTTCATGGTAAAAATCATCAGCTGATGATTATTTGATATGGCTAGTACAAACTAAGTTGCCATTTGAAACACATGGCTTATGTAAATTTCATACTGAAACGTGAATGTGGAATTGAGTATGGATGAACCCACAAACAAGGTTCAATATACAAATATGTTGAGAAACAAGCGAGATATAGAATTTTACTTATTTCCTATAGGCTAACATTGGGACAAAGTTCTGTGTTTACTACTTTCAATATCTTGGTAACTAATATGTATCAATGTATAAATTGTAGGTATAGAGCAATGATTCAAAGAACTACTAAGTACTACTAGTAGATTGTTTGTTTTTGGAGCTGAATTCAATGGTGTAAACTAAAATTAGATTACAATTGAATGTTTTTGTGTAAAAAACTCAAAAACCGCATTTTTGGGAAGTTTATTCCTCTTTACCCCCTCTTACAGTGAGCCTATATATAAACTTGAACGAATGGTGTTTTTTTTGCTTCTAGGGTCCCCAAAAGAAATGTTATCATGGTGTCGGGCTTAGTTCTTACATGAGACCTACGGTAATAGCTTCTTCCCTATTTCCTTTAGGGGAAATTAGCTAAACAGCACACTCTGGATTTCTCATGCAGACCTTGTCAATAGATCAAATATTTTCCAGATGGGTTATAATGTTTTGGGATCAAAATTCCCTGCAGCCAAAGTTTCGTGTCAATTTTAGAGTGAGGATGGTATTTGAAGCAAGGAAATATAATCAGATTCTTGCTTTTATATGTTTTTTTATAATTATATGTGATCAAAAGTCCTACAGTTCTGAACCGAATAATTAGGTGTCGTTAGACAGAGCTCAGCATAAGGTGTTTATTAGACACCCGAAAAAATTAAGCCATTTTTGTAATAACGCCACATTTGAAGAACTTAAGAATTAAGGAAAGAGCCCTTGACCTCATTACCGATTGGTACTTGTCATAACTCTTGTTTAAGAGATGAAAATAAATTTATCCTTGGAAAAGAAATTTCAAGAAAGATATCTGAATGGAAGAGCCTTAAAGCTTTTAGCAAATCTATAATAATATTGAAACACCATTGAACACAATATATTGAAGACTTTCTACATCAGTTTAATTGTGAATGGTGGTTTTGTTACTTATAGATCTCTGGTTGATAAAAGATAAACTCAATTATTTTAAAGAATAAGGAGGACTTCATAACATTTACTTTAAACTACTGAAGACATTTGTGATTCCAATAAAACATTAGTATTGTTGAAAGGTAGAAATAATCGATAATCGATATATTTTTGAGATTAAAATTAATTACGTTACAGGCAAAAAGCCTCAATAAAAACAGCAATTTTTTCCGATTGAATCATATGGATAAAGCAAACAACCAGCTGTTTAAGTTTTTTAGAGTCCCAATTTCGTAACGCTTAGTATAGCCTCTATGCTCTATGGCTTTAAGGCTGCATGGCTGTTGATAATGATCACATGTTGCTTGGAAACATCGAAGTTTATTTATTTATTTAAATTAAACCAAACACATTTTTTGGTTATTATCAAAAAATTCTCGTAACATTTACTAATTGCAAAATTATTTTGGTTTTGGAAAATTTTACATTGTGTTGGGGAGATTGAAAACAAAATTTTTTAAATAGCAAACATACAGAAAAGTCAATATAATTTATCATGAATTTTAGCCCTCTTATAATTACATTCTTCAGCAAACTCTTTCCATGTGATAAACCCCAAATTTATAAAACGAAGCGAAGTAATTCTTTGAAGAACGAATTTCCCAATAATACACCCAAAGCAACTACCAGAAAAAAACCAGGGGGAAACCAAAGCGACGACAAAAATGATCCCAGCAATCCATCATTCCTAGATACTCGTGTCTATTTTAGCACTGGAACAGTGCAGAAAATAAGAGAAAATAACAAAACAATCAAGAAAAAGAAACGAGCTTCATCAGTAACGCACAGAAATTATCCTACCAGAAAAAGACGCACACAGTCTACCCTGAAAACAATAGATGCGGATCAAGCTTTAAAGAAATCTGCATCCTGTAATTCGATACTACATCTAAATAAGTGTACTTCAAGAAAATTTGAGGACAGTATCGTAAAGGACCCTGTGAGATGCCAGTGGGTGAACAAGAGTGCAACAGTGTATTCCGTTTGTGCTTCAAGCCCGACAAAGGAAGAACTGTCAAAGTACTGGGTAAAAACAGAGTTGAAGTATGTAGTGGTGCTTCCCACAGACAAACAGAGAAATAATCATCCCCCCACCGAAAGTTCAAGGAAGAGATATCCCCTCGGTGAGAGACCGCTCTCCCCCTCTCCCAATCTAGAGACCACTCCTACCACCGTTCCTCAATCACAACAAAAAACTCAGGCACAAAGGAGAAATGAACCAACAAAAAATAAAAGTTTGTCAAGTATTGAAAATTATAATAGGCCTATTAGTGAAAGAAAGTTAAAATCCAGACCCAACTCAGCTCATTCATCTAAGCCAAAAAGAAAATGGTTTTGCTTCAAACCTCAAAGTTCTAGTGAGAGTTCGAGTTCGTATTCATCATCTTCAATCGATTCACTGATAATACAACCTCATAGTACTGCTTCTAAGTCCAAAAGGGAGGTCCAAGCACTCAATGGGAAAAAGCTTGATCCTTATAAAAAAGATAGTTCCATAGATTCAGGATCCAACAATGAATTCAAGCCCAAAAAAGAACCCTCCAAACGTGCCACACCAAGAAAGAATTGGAAAAAGGCCTCAAACGAAAAGGAAAGAAAACGTGTTTCAGGTCCTAATGAACTTAAAATGAAAGAGGTCGGTCCACGAGAAAAAGAGAGTTCTTCAAGTTGTGACGAATCTGCCAACATTCCAAACGCTCCGAAATCAAAACCAAGTAGGAAATCTCTACCTACAGGAAAATCGAGGAAGGGATATTTACCAAGTGACTTAACTAGTACTCCATATCCAACTACTCCCCAGTCACAATCAGAACCCCAGGCACTAAAAGGAAAAAAGCTTGGTCCACGAAAAAAAGAACGTTTTTCAAGTTTAGAATCCGATGTATCATCCGACTTTCCAAACGTTTCAAGAATACAACCGAGAAAGGATTCTCCATCTACCGACAGGCAAAAAAGAAAATCATCACCAGGTACTCCCATCACCACTACTCCCAAGTCGAAATGGGAACCCAATGAACTTAAGGGAAAGCAGCTAGGTCCTCGTGAAAAAGATAGTTTTTCAAGTTTAGAATCCGATGTTTCATCCGACTTTTCAAACGATTCAAGAATAAAAGCTAGAAAGGATTATCCTTCTACTGAGAATGCGAAAAGAAAATTTCCACCAAAATTAGTTCCAGGAATTCCTAACACAATCAGTCCTAAGTCAAGTCGGGAACCCGATAAAATTAAGAGGAAAAAGCTAGGTCCTCGTGAGAAAGAAAGTTTTTCGAGTTTAGAATCCGACGTGTCATCCGACTTTCCAAACGATTCAAGATTAAAACCGAGAAGGGACTCTCCACCTACCGACAGGCAAAAAAGAAAATCATCACCCAAGGTAGCCCCAGGTATTCCCATCACTACCACTCCTAAGTCAAATTGGGAACCCGATAAAATTAAGAGGAAAAAAGTAGGTCCTCATGAAAAAGAAAGTTTTTCGAGTTTAGAATCCGATGTATCATCCGACTTTCCGAACGTTTCAAGAATAAAACCGAGGAAGGACTCTCCGCCTACCGATAGGCAAAAAAGGAAATCACCACTAAAGGTAGCCCCAGGTACTCCCATCACCACTACTCCCAAGTCGAAATGGGAACCCGATGCACTTAAGGGAAAGCAGCTAGGTCCTCGTGAAAAAGAAAGTTTTTCAAGTTTAGAATCCGATGTTTCATCCGACTTTTCAAACGATTCAAGAATAAAAGCTAGAAAGGATTATCCTTCTACTGAGAATGCGAAAAGAAAATTTCCACCAAGATTAGTTCCAGGTATTCCTAACACAACCACTCCAAAGTCAAGTAGGGAACCCGATAAAATTAAGAGGAAAAAGCTAGGTCCTCGTGAAAAAGAAAGTTTTTCGAGCTTAGAATCCGATGTATCATCCGACTTTCCAAACGATTCAAGAATAAAACCGAAAAGGGACTTTCCACCTACCGACAGGCAAAAAAGAAAATCATCACCAAAGGTAGCCCCAGGTATTCCCATCACTACTACTCCCAAGTCAAAATGGGAACCTGATGCACTTAAGGGAAAGCAGCTAGGTCCTCGTGAAAAAGAAAGTTTTTCAAGTTTAGAATCAGATGTTTCATCCGACTTATCAATCGAATCAAGAATAAAACCTAGAAAGGACTATCCTCCTACTGAGAATTCGAAAAGAAAGTTTCCACCCAGAGTAGTTCCAGGTATTCCCATCACCACCACTCCTAAGTCAAGTCAGGAACCCGATGAAATTAAGGGGAAAAAGCTAGGTCCTCGTGAAAAAGAAAGTTTTTCGAGTTTAGAATCCGATGTATCATCCGACTTTCCAAACGTTTCAAGAATAAAACCGAGGAAGGACTCTCCGCCTACCGATAGGCAAAAAAGAAGAAAATCACCACTAAAGGTAGCCCCAGGTACTCCCATCACCACTACTCCCAAGTCAAAATGGGAACCTGATGCACTTAAGGGAAAGCAGCTAGGTCCTCGTGAAAAAGAAAGTTTTTCAAGTTTAGAATCCGATGTTTCATCCGACTTATCAATCGAATCAAGAATAAAACCTAGAAAGGACTATCCTCCTACTGAGAATTCGAAAAGAAAATTTCCACCCAGAGTAGTTCCAGGTATTCCCAGCACCACCACTCCTAAGTCAAAATGGGAACCCGATGAAATTAAGGGGAAAAAGCTAGGTCCTCGTGAAAAAGAAAGTTTTTCGAGTTTAGAATCCGATGTATCATCCGACTTTCCAAACGTTTCAAGAATAAAACCGAGGAAGGACTCTCCGCCTACCGACAGGCAAAAAAGGAAATCATTACCAAAGGTAGCCCCAGCTATTCCCATCACCACTACTCCCAAGTCAAAATGGGAACCCGATGAAATTAAGAGAAATCAGCTAGGTCCTCGTGAAAAAGAAAGTTTTTCAAGTTTAGAATCCAATGAATCATCCGACTTTCCAAACGCTTCAAGGATAAAACCGAGGAAGGACTCTCCACCTACCGACAGGCAAAAAATAAAATCACCACTAAAGGTAACCCCAGGTATTCCAATCACCACTACTCCCAAGTCAAAATGGGAACCCGATCCACTTAAGGAAAAGCAGCTAGGTCCTCGTGAAAAGGAAAGTTTTTCAAGTTTAGAATCCGATGTTTCATCTCTACCTGGAACGAAAGTAGTCCCAGGTCCTCCAAAGTCAAAATGGGACCCTCTTGCACTGAAGGGGAAAGAGCTAGGTCCTCAGGAAAAAGAGAGTTTTTCAAGTTTACAATCTAACAAAAGACCCTTTAAACGTTTGTTCCTTCCTATAGATAAACCAAGGAGAAAGCCTCGCCCCGATGACAAAGTTCCAGGTCCTCCAAAGTCGAAATGGGCCCCGCATGCACTGAAGGGAAAAGAGCTAGGTCCTCAGGAAAAAGAGAGTTTTTCAAGTTTAAAATCCGACAAAAGACCCTTTCAACGTTTGCTCCTTCCTATAGACAAACCAATTAAAAAGTCTCATCCCGATGACAAAGTTCCACCTCCTCCAAAGTCGGAATGGGCCCCGCATGCACTGAAGGGGAAAGAGCTAGGTCCTCAGAAAAAAGAGAGTTTTTCAAGTTTACAATCTGACAAAAAACCCGTTAAACGTTTGCTCCTTCCTATAGACAAACCAATTAGAAAGTCTCACCCCGATGTCAAAGTCCCAGGTCCTCCAAAGTCAAAATGGGAACCACATGCAGTAAGGGGGAAAGAACTGGGTCCTCGTGAAAAAGAAAGTTTTTCCAGTTTAAAATCCGATGGTTCTCCAGACCTCCCGAACCTTTCCAGGATAAAACCGAAAAGAGATTCTCCATCCGACAACGAAAAGAAAAAGAAACCTCTACCAGGTCCTCCAAAGTCAACATGGGAACCCCATGCACTGAAGGGGAAAGAGTTAGGTCCTCGTGAAAAAGAAAGTTTTTCCAGTTTACAATCCGATGGTTCTGCAGACCTCCCAGACCTTTCCAGGATAAAACCGAAAAGAGATTCTCCATCCAGTATCGATTGGAAAAAGAAACCTCTTCCAGGTCCTCCAAAGTCAAAATGGGAACCCCATGCCCTTAAAGGCAAAGAGCTAGGTCCTCGTGAAAAAGAAAGTTTTTCCAGTTTACAATCCGATGGTTCTGCAGACCTCCCAGACCTTTCCAGGATAAAACCGAAAAGAGATTCTCCATCCAGTATCGATTGGAAAAAGAAACCTCTTCCAGGTCCTCCAAAGTCAAAATGGGATCCCCATGCACTAAAGGGGAAAGAGCTAGGTCCTCGTGAAAAAGAAAGTTTTTCAAGTTTAAAATCCGATGGTTCTGCAGACCTCCCAGACCTTTCCAGGATAAAGCCGAAAAGAGATTCTCCATCCAGTATCGATTGGAAAAAGAAACCTCTTCCAGGTCCTCCAAAGTCAAAATGGGAACCCCATGCCCTTAAAGGTAAAGAGCTAGGTCCTCGTAAAAAAGAAAGTTTTTCCAGTTTACAATCCGATGGTTCTGCAGACCTCCCAGACCTTTCCAGGATAAAACCGAAAAGAGATTCTCCATCCAGTATCGATTGGAAAAAGAAACCTCTTCCAGGTCCTCCAAAGTCAAAATGGGATCCCCATGCACTAAAGGGGAAAGAGCTAGGTCCTCGTGAAAAAGAAAGTTTTTCAAGTTTAAAATCCGATGGTTCTGCAGACCTCCCAGACCTTTCCAGGATAAAGCCGAAAAGAGATTCTCCATCCAGTATCGATTGGAAAAAGAAACCTCTTCCAGGTCCTCCAAAGTCAAAATGGGATCCCCATGCACTAAAGGGGAAAGAGCTTGGTCCTCGTGAAAAAGAAAGTTTTTCAAGTTTAAAATCCGACGGTTCTCCTAAATCTGCTCCTAAGACAAAATATGATCCTCATGCATTTAAAGGGAAAGAGCTGGGTCCGCGAGAAAAAGAAAGTTTTTCAAGTGTACTATCAGTTGACCATCCAAATGTTTCCAGAAAAAACCCTAGGAAATAAAAACAGATCATAACTTACTTTTTTCCTAAAATTTATTAAATTTTATTTATCGTTTTAAATATTTATTTGCAATAATTTATTTTCCATCTTATTTTTTTAAATAAAACGTATCCTCACTACATATGCAACGGTATTAGTTTTTCGTTTATTTTTTTTTGCAAAATAAGAAGTGTTTTATGATAATTCTTAGTTTTCCGTCCGATGTCGTACTACAGTCCATCAACATCTAGGAAGTACGCTCTTTTATCGTATAACTAGCTGTTGTTAACCCGCTTTGCTGGGTTGAAAAATCTTATAAAGGCCTAAATAGTAGCCCAAAAGATGTAATTTGGAAGCAAGAATTATAACGTCTAATGTAATCTAAAATTCAATGGATTATAATGTTTCTCCATACATATTATATTTATTTGATAAAGCCGGCGGTGGCATGTTTGGTGGTAGCAGTCTGATTTTCCCTTTCAAATAGCACATAATATGTGTTTTCTTTTTGAATTAATCTTTGTGCTATGCAATAACTACAAATTTTGTCCATCTTGCAAATTACTACATTCGGGTGTTCAATACAATCTACATTTGATTGGAATAATGTGTACTTTACAGCCAAAATCATAATTCCTTGTCCTTTTGTAAACGGCTTTTAAACTGTTTAATGTAATTCAGCTTCTTCTGTTTAATCCCTTTTTCGAAGGTTTTCCGTTATATCTCTGTTCTGATTATTTCTTTCATCACCTTGTGCGTCTGCCTCCCTTTCTGTTCCAAATCTGCTGAGACAGTGTTTCTTGATGTCGCTGTGAATTTTCCCGTGATACCCTTAGATGTGTTTCTTTCTCTTCGTTGTTTCATTTTTTCTTGCAATCGTTCATTTACGTGATGAGATACGGAATTGCAAACATTTTCTCCTACCTTTTGACATTATTTTCGTCTTATTTATTTCTATCTTTGAATTTAAAAACAAAAAATATGTAACTCTACAGTTTCGTGCACTTCATGTTTTTTGATAACATAACCTAACAGTAAAAATTTACTAAATAATTGAAAACGTAAATAAAAACACATTTGCTAAATAAGACTGTATTCACCTGATGTACAAAAACAATTGTAGGTGCTGCATTCTGTTGGCAGCCACTTTAACCACGGTTACATTTCAAATTAAACCATGTGCTTTGATATAAACAAATAAAACCTCAAGTACTCTCAAAATCCTTGACATAGGTCCCTTTCGGACGATCCTGTGCCTACACCCAATAAGATATCGAAACCCGACCACCATAGTGCAGATCATGAGATTCCAAGCTTTAATTTGATACCAAGATCATGGGTCTACGACGTGTAGTTTTGGCTGTAGCACTAAATATGCCAACACACAACTCTTCTTATATATATATATATATATATATATTGATTGGATGAACCCTATGCAATATAATAATAATAATTCAATACTTAGATAAACAGTAAATAATGAGACTAATTTTGAGGATGGCCTTGTGTATGAATGTAGTATTTACTAGTGCGTACTTTAATCCCCAACACCGCATCCACAAGACATCACATGGAGGATGGATTACCTCCCCCCCTAAGCCCACACTATCCACAATTCGTAACATTTTAGGATGTGTAACATGTTTATTTTAAGAGCATTGAATGTAAAGTCTCTTTAAAATTGAAAACATTAAATGTTATTCATTGATGAACAAATGAAGAGAAGTGATAGGTCAAAAACGGTTGCACTATTTATTTTAAAAAAATTTCAAACGTTTGATAACTCACAAAAATTATGCCATTAAATTTTGAAGCAAAACCCCTGAACCGTTCTGTAGCAATTTGATTTTAAAAATCGAAACGGATTCCGTTAAATTAATATTGGTGAAAATTGCGTTTATAAGCAATGGAGTGCTAGTGAAGATGGTTTCAAAGGCAAAAGAAACTAGTTATTAAATATGTGGCACATATATTTTCCAAAAAACTTACATCACATGCTGTTTGGTTAACGATTCTTCAATTACTTTCAAAAGGTTTGTAATTATTGCTAGTAAAAATTCCAAAAAAATATATGCAAAAAATGGTAGTACTCTATAATGCGGACGTTAATCCCCACTAGGCAACACCACATCCATAACTATCCGCAATTCGTGACCTCCAAGTAGCTGGATTACAGGATACCGTCCTACTAAGTAACAGTTCTGTCTAAGGAACATGTCGGAACAAGACTACAAGATTGCGCCACAATCACACTACTCTCATCTGAAATTCATGATTGGCTTAAAATACCTACTTGGGTAGGTAGGATTTCAAATAATATATAATGTAATGTATGTTCCTTAGGCCCTCCCCACAGATACATTACATTAGATACATTAGTTGAAATGGCGACCTACCCAGGTAGGTATTTTAAGCCAAGTCAGAATGACAGATGAGTGAAGGATGATTATGGCGCGATCTTGTAGTCTTGTTACTGACTAAGGCCGACATATTGCTAAGACAAGACTGTTTATTAATAGCCCAACAGTCAATGGCAACTAAGGGACCTACATTTAAACGCGGAATCCGAACCTCGATTTCGCCTCGGTTAACAAGTTACGAACTGGTCTAATTATGAGAATGGTCCCATGAACGAGTACTCAATAGTGCGGACGTTAATCCCCACTAAGGAACACCGCGTCCACAAACCATCACTCATAACTATCCACAATTCGTGACCTCCAAGTTTGTGACACCAGAGAGGCGTGGCGTGGTACGGCGAGTCACCTATAAGAAAAAGAGAGTTGCATCAAGAGGAAGGAAGTTGGCGCATCTCCAAATAAACAAGAAATCGTATCTGAAGTCTTGACTTCTGTATACAAAGTCAATCATATAACACAATCACATTTGACTAGGTTTCTGCAACGCCACTCTAGTGTGCCAAGGGCCACGCAAGACACCATGTCTTATAATCAGCATCAATTGAAATGAGGATATTGAAACACAACTACTTCAAGTTTAAACTCTTATTTAAAAACAAGTACATACAAAGTCGGAGAATACCATGCATATTCCCAATTTTACAGGTGAAATGATAAAGATAAAACTTACGTAAACAAAACCTCAAACTATAATCTTAAATATATTTTGACAACCAAGAATCTTTACTTTTTTTTGAATATTAGTTTACATATTTACAGCTCGTAGCAGTAGTAAAGGGGCGGGGCATGAGTAAGGGAGTGACTTTCCCTCCTCTCCTACACCCCGATGCGTAAAAATTCTTGCGCTGTTTGGGATGAGCGTGCGCGAACTGTAATTTGAAATATCCAGCCGATGGCGTCACCCTATACTCGCATAAGAGCAATGTTTTGCTTGCTTGATTTTTTTTGCTTGGTTACCTTTTTTCTTGTATGTTTACACAATTATCTCAAAAACGACTCGGAGGATTCCCCTCTAATTCTACAAATAACTAATTTATGTTAAGAAACCTTTCCGGTCAGCAAATAAAACACTTTTGTTCACGGAAATAAATTTGAAATTTTTTTCATGACTAAATATGCTTTTATAGTTTTTTTGTTTTATATGCGTAGTTTTTTTACGATTTTGCTTAGGAACGTGAAAAATGGCTAAAATTATAAATTAATAATAAGGAAAAACTTCATAACCTGTTCCAAAATATTACCTATTAGTCTTTAAAAAGACAAATCTTACATTTGTTTCTCAATTAGTACAAAAACTACGAAGAAATTATGTAAAAAACTCAACCAGACCAACGGACGCTAAACGAAGCCCTTTACTAATCGAAAAGTTTTCACAGACTAAAAACTATAAGAGACACTTTACTAATCGAAACCTTTTCACTAATGTCCACCCATGAAAAAATAGTTCTAGTAATTTGTTACGGGGCACCTTGTATATATATCTTACTGAAAATGCTTTAAACATCGATCTTGAAACAGTGACTTGAAGCACCCATTGATTTTAACCTTTGACTGTTACAAACACTATTATGCCTTTTACTATTATTAAAAGACATCCTATTCCTCTAATCGAATGTTTAAAGTAAAGCATTTTTCGTCTTAGTCAGGAGTGAAAGAAGACCTAGTAAAATTTTGAAGTAAGCCAATAAATCACTTCTCTGGAGGTGGTAATATAACATTGTCATAGAAAGTAAATTATTTCTCGTATAATGGGTTGTAGATTACTTAAATGTAAACTTAAATAAGCAAAAAATGAGCTCCTTCTATTGGCAATCAGTCAAACTACATCAACTTTGACTTTAAATTACGACTAGACAAAATAGCTGGGCCTGTTGAATGGTATGTCTTCTCAGAATTCTAAGTCAGTATTTTAACTTTACCACACCACGTAGCGCAGCTGAGAAGATATCGCTGCTGTATTATGTTTTCGCATGAATAATACATAGTCAGTCTGTGAGGTGGAAAGCGTGTCGCCTAACAAGGCGGGACAAACAACGCGGAAACTCGTAGTTTGTGCATAAAATAATCGGGAAAATATGTTTTTTATTTATAGGATATTATAGTAGTTTTCTTTGAATTAATCGTTGAATTTCGTAATTTATATTTCAATATAATATTTTAACTTTATATTTTAATCGAACACACTGCTGATCATTAGCATTCATTGACAAACATAATTCATTACAACGAATGCTTCAACTTGTTGTTCGTAAATTTAATGTGTAATTTAATTAATGATTTATTTTTTATTTTTTCATAAACCAGCAGGTAACCCCAACTCTGCTAGTTGCTTCTGTTTGTTATAGGCCTAGCAGCATCATAGCTCTATCTAAAAATATGATTGACTGACACGTTATACAGTGACGTCATTGGAGCAATCACGTTTTTTTTCTTCTCACCTGCGCAGGAAATTCGACAATAGAACTCTTCTAGTTGTCGTGTTTCATATACATATATTATTTTTAGTAGCTATGTATAATGGAATTTCAGACTACAAACTCATAAGCTGGTTTGTGTATTGATGTCTACCTCCATCAAACAACTGACATGATGGAGCTTCTCTTTGAGATGGAACCATATGATTTTGTTATTACCAATTATGAGTGAGAAAGCTAAAGATGAAAACAGGGTGGTATAATAAATAAAATCGGTTAAATATTTACGGCAATTGATTAAAATCCGGTGATGGACCCACCATCAACAGTATTATTAGTTTTATCGTGGAATTATAAGAATTATAAATTTTTAGAGCGAGAAGTCTACTTCACAAATAAAACACTAACAAGGAGAGGAAAGAGCAAAAATCGCAATAGGAATATTTTATTCATACAACACAAATATGGCTTTTAGAAGTGGTTCGTTGACCACTTGTTTGTTATTCTAGTATGCTAAAAATGAGAAATAAATAAATAAGATTAATCTTCCTTTCACCAATATTATGATTATAAATAGATAAAGTACAGTTTCCTCTCTAATGTAAATAGTATTTTTGTTCGAGTCCGAACCAGGATTAAAAATATGCTATTTTGATACGGTTTTTAGTGATTGACTAGGACAATGGATTTATTATTTATGCATATTTAATTTCAAGGTTTATGTTTGTAAAAGTAAGTGTAAAATATTGAAAACATTCTCAAGTTTGAGACTGGCATGTTTTAACAAAATTGAGAATCCATGAGTTTAGTATAGTAATGATAAACTAAACAGCTTTTAGTTAGTATTACTTATATTGTAATTAGGTAAATTACTCATTTGGAAAGTGCACACAAACCTGGCACAGGTTATCAGCAGAGAAACCTTATATATTTACTTAGACTGCGAGCCTTCCTCTGGTTTCAAACAGTTCTTGGTATTATTTCTTTGTACGTTTTAAACTAAATACTGTTTGTAAAGTAAGTCTTAACTTTACTTAAGAGTACACGTTTTGTGACTAATATAAGGAATATTATTTTTCCGCTAGAATTTTACATTTAGTTATATGCTTTTTACGACATAATTTGTCTTTCGGATGATACAATATCTTTTCCTCCACCTACCATCTAAAGTCGTCTTTTAGTCCCTGGAATTGAACACTCCATGGGATTTACTTACTCCATGGGATTTACTTACTAACTTTTTCTCCCACCCGGACTAAAAGTAATCTACTTATTCTCTCATGGGACCAAAACTAATCTCGTAAGAAATACATAGGGATAAATCCGGCAACACTGCGATGGACAGCGAGAAAATGTGGCAACTGTCGATTTTCATTTGCTTACTCTAAATTTAATTCAAGAATTTCAGTGTTTCAACTTTAGAAAACAAAACCATAAGCATTTAATAGCCGGGTAATAATTGTTTTGTTTGAATTAAGTTGGCAACACTGAATATAAAAAACACCTGATTTAGAGTTTGTTATTACCAATATGCCGAACGTTTCAAAAACATGATTATTTCTTACATCATGTACCTAAAGGTACGTACAAATTTTGGGAGGTATTTTTAATTAATAGCATTTAGAAAAAAATAGTGTTAAAATAGTGTGAAAGTGTGAATAGATGATTGTTTAAATTGCCTAAGTAGCTTACGTTATATATTTATATGTGATGCTAATCTAGCCTAGTTTAAAGGAGAAAAGGAAAAGTTATATTGTCACAGTTATTGTTAATATTGTAGGTGGAGAAAACATTTTGTGTGCATCAAGGGACTAAAGTGCTTTTTCTCCTTCGGGAAAATTGTCGCCCTCGGCTTCACCATCAGGCGACAACAATTTCCCTCATGGAGAAAAAGTTGCATTTAAGTCCCTAGATGCACAGGGAGGACAAAATAATATAAAGAAGATATTAGCTCAATCACTGCCATTGAACTGTATTCTTAGTAATTTGTAAAGCTAAATCACTCCTCTGGTTCTAAAAACAGTTAAGTTTACATTTTTTTAAATGTTATTACTGTAGAGCCGAAAATGACGCTTTCCGTATGTAGGCAAGTTTTTGACTGAGGCGTTCAGCCGAGGTCGAAAAATAAACCGCGTTACGTAAACCACTTAGAACAAATTGATGATGTATTGATTACGAAATGTTTCAAATAAATAAACGAACAGCTGGTTTTACGATCCTAATGCAGAACCTTTTTGGTGAAATAAGTTTCTTTCGGCCTTCATACGATTTTTCTAAAACAGATGATTAAGTCGTTGTGTGGTGGAAAGTTGTGTGTATTACTTGTAGTTATTTTTCCCCAGTTATTTCCAAACTGGTTACGAATTTCTTGTTGAGTCAAAAAATTCAAATTGGTGGCGATAAAAAATAACAAGGGTTTAAGAATGTGATATGAAAATAAAGGTATATTACCTGCAAACCCATTCCACATGGGTTGCTCGCTCAAAATTTCTTTACACATACTTTCACTTAAGCGGAAAAAAAATTATTCAGTACGCTAGCAGGAAAAGTTTCTGGTTGTATTATCCAGGTTCTTCAGGAAGTTATAAAAGAGATCTCTGTTTTAAATATTTATATTGCTTTGTTTAGTATTGAAATCCTAATTTTCCACCAAATACAGCGTGTTTCAGGTACAGTTTGTGCAAAATCTTAAGGCCCACGCCGTCCATAAGCCCAAAGCTAAAATTAACATTAGTCTTTCGGACGGACTGAGCCTTAAGATTTGGCACCAGTTATAGTAGCTTCAGTAAAAAAAATTAAACTGAACACGCTAAGCTTAAAACAAATAATGTTTCGTATAAAATGCTATAAAAAACTCATCGTTGAAATGAGGAAGGAAAAATTCAGGTGATTTGTCAGTAGTTGAGTTAAAGCCTCTTTCCAAGACAAAGAACTTCGTTCTTTGATGTTATTATATCTAAATAGGGATGAGATCTTCTTTATGTTACGCCACAGTAACCATTCTGACTCTTTTCAGAAAACTTTGATAAAAAAAGCAAGTCTTTCAAAGAGTTACCTGAAGTAAAATTAGTTTTCTATCTACTATATACCTACATTAAGAATGAGTCTAAAACATTTCATAAGCCCTTAACAAAGTAAAAAACGACACTGTACTAGAATTACTGACACTGACAAAGAATTACTTGCTGAATCTTTTTCAAGTATTATGTTGTAGTGATATTTTCTTGTACATCAGGAGTTTCTTCATTAAGCTTTCGAATAGAATGTAATTTCTGGTTGATGATAAATGGGACATATCAAGAAGTTTATTGGCTGCTCCGTTGTTCACCTGTGTTTGTGCATGTGGCTCCGTTGTTCACCTATGTTTGTGCATGTGGCTCCGTTGTTCACCTATGTTTGGCATGTGGCTCCGTTGTTCACCTATGTTTGGCATGTGGTTCCGTTGTTCACCCATGTTTGTGCATGTGGCTCCGTTGTTCACCTATGTTTGGCATGTGGCTCTGTTGTTCAGCTATGTTTGGCATGTGGCTCCGTTGTTCACCTGTTTGTGCATGTGGCTCCGTTGTTCACCTATGTTTGGCATGTGGCTCCGTTGTTCACCTATGTTTGGCATGTGGCTCCGTTGTTCACCTATGTTTGGCATGTGGCTCCGTTGTTCACCTATGTTTGCGCATGTGTTTAAAGTCAAATCATCGTATTACGAGAGACTGATGAAATAAGTCTTATTTGCTTTTATGTATTATGTTTTAAAACTTTGGCACTTTTCATTTTTTTAATACTAAGGACAACGTTCTTAATCATGTATAAGTTTAAAAAATATATAACAATTTAAAGGAAAAAGGTAACAAGAAGATGATACAAATAGCCTAGGCTTTACTACGACACTTTAACATGACATCATCGCAACTTACTTTATATATCATTTAGTTTTAAGAGAAGATTAAAAACAAGTAACGTAACTTTATTAATTTGACCTGGTAGTTTTTTTAATCACAAAGACCTTACCTCATATTTTTAGGGGGAAAACTTAAAGACCCAACTCATAATGGAGCCCTAAGATTGCCTATTTTGGTGCCATTCATTGCGAGCTTTGCAATTACTAAAACAGCTGGTCACTTCACAGAGAAAGAAACAGTCGTGTTGGTAATTTTGAAGCTTCAAGGTTCTCTTGACTAACGCGATTCTGATAGGGTTTCCCAGAGTGGTTTCAAATATTCAAGGCAGCAAACACCCGATGATGCTTTTACAGTAATGTTCTTTGCCGTCAGAAGGATTTGCATAAAAAGGTGCAACTCCCTTCTTTTTTTAAATACTCAAGAAATGAGGATTCTGTTATTTGTACATCACAAAAAGCTAGCAAAAAAAGTCACTTCACTTCAAATTCTATTGACGCAACTAAGTTGATCCATACAACATTAATATGTTGCTATATTTTGTATTACATTAATCGAAAAGAAAAGCAGTTGATTTATTGTCCTGTATGAATGTATTGTTTTAGAAAAAAATTATTTTAGGTATTATACTCATATCCTATTAATGTGTGATTACTTGTAAATACCCTAAACTTTTCTGTGTACTGAATTTGCAAATGAAAAGCGGATGTCTAACCTAAAATGAACAAATAGCTACATTTTTATCATAAATCTGACGACAGGCATATAATGTTTAACTTTCTCCCATAACAATATAAATTGAGAGTCACTGATATGCACAATGCTATTTTACCTAGCTCTAATGTTATTTAATGTGGGAAATTTAATTTTAAGCTGCCCATTCCCGATGTTAAAAATTACACAGGTATAACTTGTACAATTTAAGAACCCTGTACAACAGAGGGTGTTCTGTAGGAAAAATCAAAGTTATCCGCCATATTAGGAAAAGTCGTAAGTCACGTTTTTCAACTTTAAGACCATCCCAAAATGCAGCTTAAAATTAAAGTGAGTGCCTCATAAAAAGCTCAATGTCAGGTTTAAAATTACAAATGTATCCGTCGGTATGATTTTACGTACATCAACGATATGGATTAAGAATTAAGTATAACTACTAACCTTTATGCATTTGACGTTCTGGAAGGATGTTCAACAATAAAGAAAAGCATAGGTCGAGTTATACATCTATTAAAATGTTTTTACTAGATTTGTTCAAACATCAATCATCAATCCCTATACCACTTCTTAAGCCTTACTAGATATATATACTTCTATGTGGATAGTAATATTCGCCACCATCAGATACCCACCATATTGGATACATTTATTTTAATATAGAGATGGGATAGTGAACCATCATTTAAAACCAGATTTTTGAACTGAATGTAATTTTGCAATTGAAATTACAATACAAATATTAGTATTTTCGTCAAGCCACTACATTTTATGGGTGTCTAAAATTTCTTTGTATCTCGAGTTTCAAAACACTCTCATTTAATCAGGAAAAACATATCAAACTCCGGGTTTCACCTTTGTGTTTATATAACTATTTACTGTTTATATAACACAAAGTACGATTTTACCTTTCCTTACATTTAAAATCTCAGTGATCTCCCCCAAAGGAAGCATATCATAGCTCGTAAAATAGGAATCTATATGAAGAATATTTTTAATAACTTGTACTTTAATTGGTAATATATCCTACTAATAGTATAAGTGTGAGTTTATGAGTTTATTTGTATTTAATATTTTGTAAGTCAGCTTTAACAACGTATATAATAGTCAAAGTAACTACCAGCTGCTTAATTTTAACAAATTAAATTATTTCCTTATGAAAACTATTAAGAATATTTTACATGTACTTATAACCAATGTAAATAGAGTCTTATTATTAAAATATTATGAATCTCATTCTAAAAATCTTAAGAGAATCTTATTATGAAATCATTAAAAGAATCTTATTATGAAAATTCTATGGTAAGATTAGGATGACATACTATAATTTTGAACGTGCGCGAAGCCACGGGTAACATCTAGTTATATATAAAGATTTTATAACAGATTAAAATGCAACGTGGCTCTTGTCATATTAAATGCAATTAAAAAATATCATAATAACATGAGTGAAATTTTCCAAAAGTTTAAAAGATTGGACAGTTTAAAAAGTTGAAAGTCTCGAAAACGTTCTTAAAGAGAACCCTTCGATACAAATAATAAATTGAATGTAAAAAGGTTGCTTGCACGTGATTAAGAAGTGACCGTCGATCGTAAAATGTTGTGTTGACTGGCCTTCACATTATCATGTACAACAAAGAGCTGTTGCCGCTAATTATCTTCTCAGTTTATTAACAGTACAATCGTCGCTAACCAGACGCGAGACTGGGCTTTCTCAGCTATTGCAGTTGATTGTTGGAATCCCGCAATGATATTTACGATTTAGGTTTGTATGAATGTGTAGTCAAAAACATTAAATAGGTTTAAATAGGTTGTCCATCAGATAAGATCGTTTCCTAATACTCACGTAGGTGTAAGTGTGAAAATTTAGAAATATATATCACAGTGCAAATCGTTGGGCTTGAAGGTTGTGAAAAAGCATCAGAATTTAATACTCATAAACAATTATGTCGTAAGTTTACACTAGCATGTAGCAGTGTCGTCACTTGAACACATTAATTACATTGTTTTAATACCAATACAGGTTTATCAACACCTCCGTTGTGTTATCACTTCAAGTGTTACAACACTTTTTTTGATTGTTAACAGTTGCGTGCAATCTTCAGTGGCGACACTAATATTTGTAAAAACAAATATTAGTTGTGCCACTCAAGATTGCATCCCTCCAATAATGAATTAAGTGTTGTAACACTTGTTAAACCTGTATTGGTATAACAACAATGTTAATAGTGTGTTCAAGTGACGACACTGACACTGCTACATAAAGCTAGTGTAAACTTAGCTTTAGTGACAGGAGGTTGAAGCGTGCTAAAATTTCATTTAAGACAAAGCGAAAGGGTATTATTGTTATAAATCTACACATGTTGATTAATGCTTGTTCAACATTAACAGAATGAGAATCGAACGCGTGATTGAAAAAAGGCATGTTAAAATATCATACATACTCGAGCTAGTGGTGCAATCATATGTTGTGGATGAACGAACCTCGTAAGTAACGATATTGTATAGAAATTGAGTTTCCCCCGCGATGAATTCATAGATCAGTGTTGAATGAACTTTGGTATTGTGTTACCTGCAATTTACTTAGCAACTACTTAAACAAGAGGTAGTTTGAAAACGCGTTTGTTTAAGTCAAATATAAAATGATCTCAAATCTTTAAATCAACAAAGCGAGCCACTAAACAACTCTAAGAACAAGGACTGAAACTAAAGAATAAATCATATTACAATGGAAGGAAATTAAAAATTTTTCTTGGTCGATTTTTGTTTATCCATGGGTCGTGAAGCAAAAGTTATTTTCCAGCATTAAGTAAAAAAGGTAAATTAAAAGGGCGAAACAGCCGATGTCCCTACCCTGGTGAATTTTTCCCTAAATAAGAAAATATTTTATGACACTCTTAGGACGAAGATATAAACTGTTGTATGTGCTGTGTATTCGATTTAAAATACAAGCCAATGTGATATAAATACAGTTTGACAGACTTATTTGACTGTAAATAAGGTAAATGTAGAATGACATTAATGAAGTCAATATAATTTTTAACCTTTCTGTTGTTTCTTGTAATGCAAATATAATGTATACATAGGAAGAAAACGCAGATTGTTGAAGTATTATCAATTTCAGAATCAGACTTGGTAAATATTTAAAATTGCTAGATGAAATAAATAAATTTCCAAAGAAGAGAACAGCCGAACAGTAGAAAATGAGTTATATATATATATATATATATATATATAAAATGTATATTAGTGTGGATTTAATGCGGACATTTTAATTGACGTTCAGCTATGTTATTTTTCAGATATTTCTGACACATAAAGTGGAACAATAAAATTGTGTTAAGTAAACTCAATTCCACAATAGTTTTATCCACAATTAATAGATTTTCCAAGACCTCATACTATATTTTATATTAAAACCTTGAGTTCATATAAAAATAAAGCGGCAATTGACGTAAAATGTGTTAAAAAACTATGAATGACAAACTAGGAGGAAAGCGGTCGTATAAAACACGAGAACGCTCTCAACCACCATGATAGTGACGCAGAAAATATGTTTACGGTTACTTCATTTTCATTAAAGTAAACATTATTCAACATTTGTGTTTTCAAATAGAAACATTGTTCTATTATGAATAGTCTTCATCCATGACAATGTTTAGCTAGAACAACGAAAGGTGATTTTCGTGCTTCTCTTGTCAACAGTGATAAGGAATTTATTATGTTTTGGTGTTTGATGAAAGCATTTAACTAAGTTTGTGACCCTTCGTGTAGTCTCATGGAAACAAAAGCCCTTGAGAACCCATTAAAGTTCTCTTTAGAAACACATTTTTTTGCTATTCTTATCAAAACATTGTATTGCAAAAATGTCCTTAAATTCAGGGCGGACAGCTAAAAAAATCAAAGTTTTTTAAGAATGAAAATGAAAAATAAATTAATTAGATTCTATTGCAGCTTTAATTTAAATGCATTTTAAGCAGCTTTTAGTGGGTTAATTTACTAAACGCGTAAAAAACGTGTAAAAAATGATAAAATATGTGTATCAGTGAGTGAAAGTGTGAATGATTGCCTTTGTTAGGCTGGTTTACTGTCTCCAGTCTCAAGTTTGACTTGTCTCCTTATTTATACATTATATATTACTCTAAGTTTTTGGGTAGCTGTGTATGGTTTCTTTTATGTTCTTTTTATTTTTTAACCTAGTTCATTATAGTTATATAACGCACTGAAATTACGCAAATTTATGCAAATTTTTACTAAGCTTATAATTATATATTTTTATCTGTTTTTGTATCAACTATCATTTGTTTTGTATTTGTGTTGATCACAATTATTGGTTCTCCTTGAGAAAATTGGTTTCTAGTTTCAATATGTTGCAATGTTTGATGTTTAACCAGTAGGTAGAAATATTTGAGTTAGTTTGTGCACCGTCACCCGAGCGCTTTGTTAATTTTTGTATATTTTATGTTTTATATTTCTGTATCTCTGTGTAATAATGAGCACCCAACGACAAATCATGTGGTTTGTTGGGACTCAAAGAAAAAAAAGCTATAAAACTTATTTTTTGAAATATTCATATTTTTTTGATTTTTATCAGAAACATGTATATATCTTGAAAACTAAACGATATAATTAAAAACGGGTTGCGGCATTGAATTCGGCGTAAAAAACTAGTTTGAAATGATGGGTCACAATACCAACTTCGTATTTGAAATAACTTACCTCATTTCAAAATGGCGAATCCAAGATGGCGGCCAAAAAATCTACATTGGTGAAAGTTAAGTGTAAATCGCTCAACAATGACTGATGGTGGTTATTCGTCACTATCTAGCATTATTTTGTGGTTATGGGCCTATTTTTCAATTTGCAATGTTTAAATTGGTTGAAAATAAATAAATTTAAAGTACCCATATCTTGAGAAACAATTGAGATATTAAAAAACGGATTGCGGCATTGTAATCAGTGAAAAAATCTAGTTCGAAATGATGGGTCACAACACCACTTTTACATTTGAAAAAATTATTTTTGATCCAATATGGCGGATCCAAGATGGCGGCCAAAATTGGGTACCCCCTCAAAATGATATATTAACTACCCAATAATGTTTGGGGGTGGTGTGGAATTGATATTTGAAAAAATGTAGGAAAAAGTTAGGGGGGGAGACTATTATGGGGCACCCGGTATGTATCTAATATTAACAAGCATTTCAATAGTAAGTTTGTAAATACTTGTAAAACCAAAATACCCGATAAAATATCTGATTTGATCTTGTAGATTTGAAGGTTTAAACAAATTTTCAAGATCAAAGTGTCAAATTAAAGCGGTAAACGGGTTATTTTTCTGGCAGAAGTTAAGAAGTTAAGTTTTCATTGATATTGTAAAAATAAGAAGTGGTTGTAATGTACGTAATCGAAGCAATGCTGTAGCAGAGGGTCAAATCAGAAAAGTTTCCACAAGTCGATTATATGGTTTCAAGTTGTACGAGGAGAGCATTCTTCCCATTGAAGCTGCTGAATATTTTACTACCACTCCTCCGCAAGCTTATGTTTGGAAATCTTTGCTGACAAGTAAAGTCGTCGCCTGTTGACAAACGTCGAGTCTACTTATTGATGATTCTTTTCATTTTAATTGGTTAAATTTAAACATTTCTCTGCATTTTAAGTTTAATTACAACGATTTATTTATTAAATAGTTTTGGAAAATCTTTTGGTTTAATGGTATTTTGTGATTTATGGTTTGTGTAACCTAGTTTTAAAAATGCAATTATTACGATTTTGTCTTTGAAGAAAATAGTTGATTTTTGGTTTTAGCTGGTATGGCTTCATCAGTGAACTTTTTGTGTCATTGCACAACTAAGTTTTACTTAAGACCCCACTTACAGTTCTGCACTGAGATGTAATTTAATTAGAGTTTCAATTTTTGAGTTTAAATATGATGAGTTTCATTAATTCAATAGACTTCGTTATACTAAAGATCCCACTTTTAGTTCAAAATTTTCTGGAAGAAAATATAATTTGCATAGTTGCAAATATTTTCTATAATGTTTTGACTGGAAAATCAAAACATGAAACACTGATCCCACGTGATAGAGGAAAAACACAAGCGATTTAGTTAGCTCTTTAACAAAGCAATCAAAACCCTCAAAGCTCTGAGCACAAATTGGAACGGATTTTACTTTTTGATGTTTTCAACGTTTTCATGAGGGCAAATAAAAAGTGTAGTACAATAATTTGGCTTATGATCAAGGTGTTCGGTTGTATTTATTTTTACCAGTCACTTAATAGTGCCGCGTGGCGTGCCACGATGCGGGTTGGCACCTTCGCCATTGACGTGAGAGGTGCAGGAAGTGTCGCGAAGTGACGCGTGGCGTGCCACAATGCGGGTTGGCACCTTCGCCAATGACGTGAGAGATGCAGGAAGTGTCGCGAAGTGACGCGTGGCGTGCCACGATGCGGGTTGGCACCTTCGTCATTGACGTGAGAGGTGCAGGAAGTGTCGCGAAGTGACGCGTGGCGTGCCACGATGCGGGTTGGCACCTTCGTCATTGACGTGAGAGGTGCAGGAAGTGTCGCGAAGTGACGCGTGGCGTGCCACGATGCGGGTTGGCACCTTCGTCATTGACGTGAGAGGTGCAGGAGGTGTCGCGAAGTGACGCGTGGCGTGCCACGATGCGGGTTGGCACCTTCGCCATTGACGTAAGAGGTGCAGGAAGTGTCGCGAAGTGACGCGTGGCGTGCCACGATGCGGGTTGGCACCTTCGCCATGAACATGAGAGATGCAGGAAGTGTTACGAAGTGCCGCGTGGCGTGCCACGATGCGGGTTGGCACCTTCGTAATTGACGTAAGAGGTGCAGGAAGTGTCGCGAAGTGACGCGTGGCGTGCCACGATGCGGGTTGGCACCTTCGTTATTGACGTGAGAGGTGCAGGAGGTGTCGCGAAGTGACGCGTGGCGTGCCACGATGCGGGTTGGCACCTTCGTTATTGACGTGAGAGATGCAGGAAGTGTCGCGAAGTGACGCGTGGCGTGCCACGATGCGGGTTGGCACCTTCGTTATTGACGTGAGAGGTGCAGGAGGTGTCGCGAAGTGACGCGTGGCGTGCCACGATGCGGGTTGGCACCTTCGCCATTGACGTGAGAGGTGCAGGAAGTGTCGCGAAGTGACGCGTGGCGTGCCACGATGCGGGTTGGCACCTTCGCCATTGACGTGAGAGGTGCAGGAAGTGTCGCGAAGTGACGCGTGGCGTGCCACGATGCGGGTTGGCACCTTCGCCATTGACGTGAGAGGTGCAGGAAGTGTCACGAAGTGCCGCATCTCCAAATCAACTGATCAACGGTTTAACCTGGATTCACATATTAACAAAATGTCAAGCGATTAAGCATCTGCCACGCCACGTCCCCCTGAAATGTGACGCGCCATAAGAAACGAGAGTATGCAATAAAAATGGGTGGTTATCAAATATGCTATCATATTATATCGATTTATAACGACCGATGTATTGCAAAGATCACAGTTACACATAATACAAATTACATTTTTGCCTACAGCCAATTTTTTTTATAAAGAATAGAAGGCCCAACTTTCAAAACCAGAAAAAGGTTCATATTTTTAAAATTGACACAAACCGTTTTATTAATGAATGAATTAAAAATAAAATCGTGTTTAATGTTTCTTTTAAATGTTTACCCCGATTACCAAACTCAAACAAAAATACCGATAGACTTTTTTGTACTATTATTTTGTTGTATTCCAAAATAAGCTAATGTAGGGTGAGTGCACCAGTGAATGACCGGTTAAGGACGGTGCCTTATGTTAATTTGACATTACTTCCTTATTTCATAGTCACAGTTATGCATTTTGCTATAGAAAGCTCATTTATCATTTAGGGATTAAGCAATATTAATATTTTTACTTAATGAGAATATGGATTGAAATATAAATTAAAAGACAACTACGTCAATGCTCCAGTAAATGACCGGGACTGCATCACTGTATGAACGATCTTGCACTAGTGAATGACTGGTCTCTTTCGGGTGAATAACAGTCAAAATATTGAAAAATCAGCTGACAACAATGAATAAGAATAAGTTAGCTGAGGGTATAGATCACAGCTAGTAAATGACCAATCTTGTTCCAGTGAATGACCGCAAAGTTTTCCCGGTTATTCACTGGTTTTTGCCATAGTTACGTTCCAATTTATGACCACCCTCAGTAATAATTAGTAGAGCAATAACAACAACAATAATTAGTAGAGCAATAACACTAATTAGTTGTAGGATAGTATGTCGAATATAATTTAATTGCAACACATAAAAAATCATCAAATACTAAAATAATGTAAATCCAGCTAAGCCTTGCAGGGATAGTTGCTATAGCAGGAAACATCAAAATCGAAGATAGGTGTTAAAATATTAAATATGTTTAAAAAGTACTTTCGACTCCAACAATTTTAACCAATGAAAGATTATTGTTGAATAATATTCTAAGGCTGGTTTTAAGCTTATTTTTAATGGGCTGGCCTAAAGTAAATGCTAAGTAAAGGGATTTTTTTTTATCAAAACGCATTCACTGGGGGGTAGTCATTTACTGGTGCACCCACCCTAACTTAATTTTTCTACCAAAAAAAAAACTAAAATTATCTTAAGTCTGGATATCATAATGCCTCTAAGAAACCGATTATTAATCTTTAGACAAGTTCGCTTAAAACTGCTCTCTCAAATATGTGGGGCCGTTGAAAAAAATGCAAAACATGCTGACCCTAACCCTCATTATGACAGAACTTAATCCTGTTTTAATCAACCAAAGCGTCTTAATGAACAATGAGTGGCTCGCATCGCTCGTCTACCTGACCCGGGCGGCTAATTACACGGCAGGCCCGGGTAAACAAGTAGCTTAACTGCTTTACTAAAGTTAACAAAGAGTTAAACCAATTGAAATCTACTCTAGGTAAATGGATCCATTACCCGCCAAGATAATTTAACTGTAATGTACAGCTGATCAAAATGTCAGGTGTTGAATATTTATATTTATGTTTACAGTTTTTAGTTTTGGTTCTAACATACAATGTTCTTGAGACAAAGAAATAAAATAAGTTTTACAATTGTCAAATAGTGAATTATTTCACATTTGGCGCTGCGGCCATGGCAAAAAGAAATAAACGACAAAATGATTATCATGAAAACACTTCTACAGCAACATACACTTCTATTGAACAACATGCAACATTTAGGTTTGACCATTTCGACCCTGAGGAGGAAGAGTGGGATTACTATTTTCAACGCTTCAACATAGAAATCGCACTGCACAATATTAAATCGGAAGAATTATGTAAGAATCTACTGCTTTCAAAAATTGGGGCCAAGCCATTCAAACTACTGGCAGACCATTTTCGACCTGAACCGGTAACTTCCAAAAGTTTCAACGAAATCACTAAGGTTCTTTCATCATATTATGAAAGCTCCTACAGCATATTGGGAGAGCGAGTGACGTTTGGACGCCGATATAGGCTTACAGGTGAGTCTGTTAGTCAATACGTTAACAGCTTAAGAGGTCTGGCCGGCCGTTGTCAATTTGGAGCGTCACTCGATGAACGTCTCAGAGATCAACTTTTGTTGTGCATCAATAATGAGGAGTGGCAAAAAGAACTTCTGAGGCAACATACTGATGCTAGTTGTTTGTTCAAAGATGTTGAAAAAACTGCTCTCAATTTTGAACGTGCGGACAGAACTCAGAAGCAGGTCACATCTTTTAGTGCTTATGAGGGTTACCAAAATAACGCTACAAGACCATCAAAAACAGATACACAGCCGGTGACAACACTTATTAGAGGCCAGCATTGTTTCCGATGTGGAGGTTTGCTACACACTGGTAATTCGCCTTGCCCTGCAAATGGGAAAATATGTAACATTTGTCATGGAAAAAATCATTTTGCTAAAGTTTGTTTCAGATCTGGTCGTGCAAAGATTTTACAGGGCAAAAGACAAACGAACAATTTAAGACCAGGAGTCTCTCGTTCGCCGTCACCAAGAAGTCTCGACAGTGAGCCGGTTTCAGTGCGAGCAATGAAAAAGGGAAATAAGGTAATGATGACAGTTTCACTTAATCACATAAAAGTAGACATGCTTTACGATCCCGGAGCTGCTGAATCCGTGATTAGTTACAATGTATGGAAGAAGATCAGATCTCCTTCATTACAGCAGACTTCTAATTTAGTAGCTTATACAGGCGTTCCTGTTGCAACATTAGGTAAGGCTATGGTATCGGTTAAAGCTTTCAACACTACACTAAAACTACCTACGATTGTTGTTAAAGATGATGATGTACCGCTTTTTGGGTTGAGCTGGGTCTTAGCATTCAACTTACCGTTACCTCCTGGCTCTAGAGTATGTGCAGTACGTGAGGAGGGGACTCAGGCTGATTCGGAGTTGAATGCTATATTGAACAAGTATTCAGAAGTATTTTCGGATACTCTAGGAAAATTTAAAGGTCAAAAAGCTGTAATAAAACTGTCTGATGATGCGGTGCCAAAGGTTTGCAAACCTCGACCAATACCCTATGCGCTCCGAACCGCGGTGGAATCGGAAATAAACAGACTACTTAAAGAAGGGGTTTTGGAATCCATTGACCCTACTACCACGGATATAACCTGGGCCTCTCCAATAGTGGTTGTTTTGAAAGGCGACGGAAGGGTCAGAATCTGCAGTGACTTCAAGGCTACAATTAATCCATATATAACTCCAGTATAGCATCCTCTTCCAAAGTTCGAAGATATAATGACTAAACTACAAGGAGGTCAAGAATACTCCAAAATAGATTTGAAAGATGCCTACCTGCAGATAGAAGTGGAAGAGAGTTCACGGAAATACCTAGTAATTTCGACTCCATTTGGGTATTTCAGATATACAAGAGTGCCATTTGGAGTCCGATGTGCACCCGGTGATTTCCAAAGAAAAATTGAACAAGTACTGTTAGGTGTGAATGGCGTAGCTCAGTTTCTTGACGATTCAATAATAACTGGCAGAACTCGAGAAGAACATTTACGAAACCTTGAAGAGGTGTTGGCAAGATTCAAAGATGCTGGAATTATAATTCAGAAGTCAAAGTGCAAGTTTTTACAGAAGTCAGTCACGTACCTAGGGCACAAGATAGACAGCACGGGAATACATCCGTCAGACAAACACCTTGCAGCAGTTCGAGATTTGCCTAGACCTTCAAATGTGAGAGACTTAAGGGCTTTTTTAGGTGCTATTAACTACTATCAAAAGTTCATTCCTCGTTTACAGTGTATTGCGTCACCGCTACATCGTCTCCTGAAAAAAGGGGCGTCGTGGAACTGGACTAAACAAGATGAAGAAATATTTACACGGTTGAAATCCACACTGACATCTTCGGACACACTAGTTCACTACGATGAGACCCTACCGTTGATAGTGGATTCTGATGCAAGTAACGCTGGTCTTGGAGCGGTACTGAGCCACCAGTTTCCTGATGGTACCATTAGACCTATTGCGTTTGCGTCAAGAGTACTACAGAGCTCCGAGAAAAGTTATTCGGCCATTGATAAAGAAGCTTTGGGTATTATATTTGCCCTTACTAAGTTCCACGATTACATTTACGGCCGAAGGTTTATTCTAAGGACTGACCATAAACCACTTGTGCACATCTTGGGACAGCATACTGAACTTCCAAAAATCACCAGCGACAGATTAACCAGATGGTCAGTGATACTAGGAGCGTACAACTTTGAAATTAAGTACAATGAAGGGAAGGCAAACGCTCCTGCAGACTTACTGTCCCGGTTACCAGTAGTTAAATCCAATGCAGACAAACAAGGGGAGTTTGGAAAGCAAGTGTTGCAGTTGCGCCTTGACAATCTTCACATAACACAGAAGTACCTGAAAGAACAGACTGCAAAGGATGAGTGTTTACAGCAAGTAATACAGTACCTACAAAGTATTTGGCCTGAAAGAAGAGAACTTAGTTCGACGTGTCACATATTTAATGATAAAAGAGACGAGCTCAGCTATGAAGATGGAGTTTTGCTTTGGAAAGGACGTGTGGTGGTTCCGAAATCTCTCCAACGAACAGCAATCCAAATTCTTCACGAGGGTCATCCCGGAATAGTTGGTATGCGTTCATACGCCAGATTTCACGTTTGGTGGCCTGGTATGAATTCCGAGATAGAAGAATATGTAAGATCTTGCAATAAATGTCAAATGACAAGAAAGAATGATCCAGAGCTTCCTCTATTTTCGTGGGTTGTTCCTCCAGAACCTTGGACACGGGTTCACATTGATTTCACTGGACCTTATCATGGATTTTACTGGCTGTTTATAGTAGATTCAACAACAAAGTGGTTGGAAGTGTTGCCGACGAAAAAAATCACTTCAGAGAAGACAATCACAATGCTTGAAGAAGTATTCACAACATTCGGATTGCCTACAATGATAGTCAGTGACAATGGGCCTCAATTCACTTCACATGAATTTAAGAGTTTCTGCAGCAGACGTAATATCCGGCATGTCACTACAGCGCCTTACCATCCACGTTCCAATGGGCTGGCGGAACGTTACATCCAGACTTTTAAAAAGAGATTTGAAGCACAAAAGCTGGAAGGTCACAGCATAATGAAATCTCTTACAACTTTTCTTTTCAATCACAGGATCACTCCAAACCAAACCACTGGGAAATCCCCAGGAGAACTTATGTTTGGAAGACAACTTCGGACGCCTTTAAGCTTGCTGAAACCCGAACGTTCTAAAAAGCTTTACGAATCTTTAGAAAAACAAAGAGCGAACCACGATGGAGCTGCAAAGTGGCGTGAATTCCAGCCCGGAGACGCCGTTTGGGTTAAATTAGCTATAGACAAGCACTGGAGGAAAGGCCGTGTAATACGACGTACGGGTCCGGTGTCTTACATCGTCAACGAGGCTGGTACCGAACACAGAAGACACGCCGACCAACTTAGACAGCGATTTGGCTCAGCATCATAGTTCATAGTTGTTTTTAACCCTACCTACGTTAGAATTTTTTTTTGTCCGGGGGAAAAGTGTAATGTACAGCTGATCAAAATGTCAGGTGTTGAATATTTATATTTATGTTTACAGTTCTTAGTTTTGGTTCTAACATACAATGTTCTTGAGACAAAGAAATAAAATAAGTTTTACAATTGTCAAATAGTGAATTATTTCACATTAACTATCCAAAATCAAGTAATCGCGCTTTTGCATTAATTCTAAATACAAATTAAATACTCGCATCTTTCAAACAGTCTGAAACATGAACATCGGCGGGAATGTCACAAGTGCTAAATGCTCCAGGCGCGACACGCTGGGCTTGTAAATGTTTTACTAGCACTTGAGACATGGTGACAGCCCCCGAGTGTGTACAACCCAGAACTTCTCTCGTTTAAATAACTGATTTTGTGTCCTTGTTGAGTCAGTTATTTGCCTAAAAAATTAAAAACAACACAACAAGACCTTGCATACATTATTTTGGTTTTAGACAAATGAAAAATTGTTAACGTAACCATTATAGTTTAATGCAGATAATGCAGATCAATCAATGACAGTGAGAAACAAATTTATAAAGGAAGTACTCTAAACCGCTCTTAATCCTCTCTGACACTGTTTCAAAGGCAATCATTGTTTGAAAATGTCAAAGTACTGATGGCAATCCGTAAAAATATGGAGACTACAATACTACTACTTAAAATTTTGTTTATAAAAGAGTTAAAATTCGGTTTATTTTTAATTCGTTAATTTAAGCACATCAAGGAGAAAGCAACATCACAAGGAGAATCATATAACATAGGTACTAAGATATGTAGGTACTAAGATTATTTTTTAAAGTTTTTAGCTGCAGAACAAAAAAGTAGTACAGTACTAGTAAAACTGTGAAATATAGGTTCAGTGTGTTTAATTGTTCGGTGTTCACTAAAAAATTAAATCATATTTGAAAACCTGTATAAATAATAAACAGAGTAAAGGTTATGTTGAGGTTTAACTGAATACTGCACTGGTCATCGTGGATACTTAAACATGACTAATGAAAGAACTTCTGAGCCCTGCCCTGTAAGCACCCTTTAGCTGTGGTACCGTTTTAAGCAAAATCAGTTGTTATTGGTGAAATATAATACTAAGTCTTTGATAATATTCAATCAAATCTTGATCAGATCTTGAATCTCATGCCAACACTTATCGCCGTAATTATTCCTCCTGTTATTGCTAAAACAAAATAGACAATTAGGTAAACAAAATTATTTAAGGAGTTTAGGTCTACAGTCTATAACGTTAAAAACAAACTGTAACTACCAAATATAAAAGCTACGAATAAAATTGCCGCATAAAATGACACGAAGAACCTAATTGACCTTCTCTGCTTTGTTATGTAATCACGTGTTATGTCTACTTCAAAGGTATTGACAGTCAAGATTAAAAACTTTAATCTTATGCCCCTGGTGGTCTGAAAGGATTACAGAATTGTAATCTTATTACGTTGACACAGCAAATCTAATCTGAGCGGCAATATCGCACAATTATTGGCTCACCGGGCTCCAGAAGACGAATGACTTCGATCTCGGTTTTGATCTTGATTACCTCCTTTGTGCTCTCCATTAAGCGAAGGATTTCATAAAATTTTCTGCTGATATTTATTTAAGTTTTTATTCATAGGCTTCTGATGGATAATTAACACTAAAATCCGTAAGATATAATTTTAAAACTGTGTTTACTTATGACGTTGATTCGAATCTGAAGTTTCAATTAATTTTTTATAGTCAAAGCTTATGATGTTTAGTAGATATAAGTATCTAAAGGAATAAATGAAAATAGCATACAGTATTTCTAATTTTTGTTATTGATTTGAAATAGTTTATTACAAGTGTAGGCGTAATCCTCAATATCCCCTAGTACAGAGCTAAATCATTTCAATTTAATTTAGTAACAGCCTTGACACCTAATGATTCAAAGTATATTTACCTTGGTAAATGGCCTTGAGGTGTCAAAATATTTCTTTTTTACTTTGTACGCGTTTCGGACGAATTACCGTCCATCATAAGCAGCGTAGATAGTTGTTGAGTAGCCCATTATTTGATGGTTGTCTCACACACACGTATTGACGAACTAAGTACAATGACATATTTGAAAGTACATTTACACATATTTAAAATTACGTACACGCACATAAAACATAAAATTACGGCATGCCGAACACTGTCGCGGAACCGCACCATTTGATTGTCGTAGGCCTACTTAGTTCGTCAATACGTGTGTGTGAGACAACCATCACATAATGGGCTACTCAACAACTATCTACGCTGCTGATGATGGACGGTAATTCTTCCGAAACGCGTAAAGCGTAAAAAAGAAATATTTTGACACCTCAAGGCCATTCACTAAGGTAAATATACTTTGAATCATTTCAATTTATTGTGGGCAGTAAAATTAAGGAATTAAATTTACTATTATTTTAAAATACTTCCATAAATCTAACAATAAGATTGTTAAAGAATATTTACTTATTTATGGATCTTAACTTATAAAACGAAAAATCATGATGGATAAGAGCACATGATGGATCAGCATCATGATGGATGATGGATATCTCGTGGATGTTAAGCATGTTTTAAAAAGAAATTGGCAAATTAATATTACATTTAAAGGTATAGATGAATCTAAGCAAAGTCCCCTTAACTTGCTAGGGCCATGAAGAATCCACAGTGGACTGGGCACCTAATATGCATATTAACAAGTGGTTTAGCCTAAGGGATAATAGAAGGGAAGTCTCCTTTCCGGTAGCATTACAAAAAGCAACAAAGAAAATCGCTGAAGTACCCTCAAAGGATTTTTCTGTTGGGTGGGGAAACCCGACTACCAAATCCCCCCCCCAAAAAAAAAAAACAAAAACAAAAGAAACCAGTGGTTTATGTTTAATAAGTTTTGTTTTTAGTGGGTTTAAGTCATAATTGACACGTTTAAATTAAGATATTAGGGATGGATCCCTATTGGTATCAGCAGGCTTACCTGGTGATTAAGATTGCTGAACAGCACACAAACACACAAAATCAAAACATGAATTTTTAAATCCACTCACTCTTACTTTACATAGGAGTTTGTTCAATGAGCTAGTTTGATTGAACTACTTCTTATCTGAGGAAGGAGCAAGTGGCTTTGAAAATATTTAGGAAAAATTTTATTCCTGAAAATAATATTCGTAGCTCCTAAATAACAACAAAGAAAAGTAAACTAAATACGATAATAAGGTGCCTGAAGCGTCAAGAACACAAAAACTTCGGAATACACCAAATCAGAATGAATTTGTTAGATTGAGGCGAGATTATCTTTTAATACCTAATGAAATAATTATCCATTATTTTGTAGTGCTTGTGATTTTTTCACTATTTTAACACAAAATTAACAGAACCATATATATTTACAATTTAAAATGAGCTTTCATAGCCTAATATCCTTATTTTCTCCTGAATAAAAAAACAATTATAGAAGTTCCAAATATATTTGGGTGGTAAATACTTGATTTGCACTAAATCAAGTACACTGACTCATCAAGTATACGTTGATCAACAATGAGATTTTGTGGTCGGATGTTAATTTGCAACTTAATCTCGTGACTACGGCCATAGCATCGCACCATGTTAAAATCTGTTAAAATACCATTATTAAAAATCAATTATCTTGAGAATGAAATGATATTTAAAAACAACTGATTGCGGAATTATAATTGGTGAATATATTAAGTTTAAAATGATGGGTCACGACACCCCCTTCACTTTAGGAAAATATATTATGTATCCAATATGGTGGATAGCGGCAAAAATTAATATTCGCAAAGCACAACAAAGTAATGGGTAAACATTTTAAATTGAGAGTACGAAAAGATAATTCCGCCAGAATCTAAAAAAAAACAAAAAAAACACTGTTATTTGGTGCATTCCAACGTTTTTTACCTCCAGGCACTCCACTACGACGTAACACATTTTACATGTCAGAATAATTGAATAGAAAAGGTTTTCTAGAAGCATCGTGAGCTAGGTCAACACAAATGCCTCATGGAATTGTCAGTCAATCAACAAGGGCTTACCGCATAAATACTGCGGCCCCTTGCTTAATTAAACTTCCCACCACGCTACAGTAACGGTTCGCTCTACATTTATCATTATGATTAACAAATTCACTCACAAATACCGTATTAATAGAAAACGTAACCTTACAAATTCATTTGAAAGAATAGTAGTTCAAAGCGTAGTAACTATATTTGCTGAATTTTATTGGCCCCGTTGATTTTTAGAAATTACAAATGTTAGCTTTTATTTTCTTTAAACAAATTTTTAATGACTGTTTTGTATATGGCGTTAAAGGTTTTTGCAGCTCAATGGTGATTTGGTTACTTTGTGAAGAAACTAAGTAACCTATTTCCAAGCAACATAAGTATACGATATCTAATCATGGCATTCGTGAAGAAGTATGTTTTATGTCAAAACTTAGATCAGTTTATACGAGATAACCACTAAGGTGCAATAATTCATGCATCGACTTTACTGTAATTGTAGCATCTAAATGTAGTACATGTATGTGTCGAACTACTAGTCGAACTACATCTAGTATCTAAGTATACATTATAGGGGTGAGTGCCAAGACTGAGTGTACAAAATTGGACGACACATCACATCAAAAACACGAATTTTACACCATAACTTCGTAAGCATTTGCTATATTTATACTTAAGAATTGTCAAATGAAAACATACATACCTGTCTTTGGAGTTGGAAGGGAGTTCTGGGCCAGGGTCCGCCACGATTTCGTCCTCCGCTCCCCCCGCCTGTCAACAGATGGACACTTTATGTCGTTGATAGACTATTTCGCTTTGTAGGTTTTAAACATATTAGAGACAAAAATAGTTAGTTAGAGTGTAGGAGAAACATTAGTATGTGGAACATTATATAAGAAATAAATGTTCATCATTCCCTAAAAGGATTAAGGAGAGGAATACAAAATTAAAGTTTTATCAAGCTATATGAATAAAAAATTCTTTTGAATGGTTTTTTATAAATTATTGACGAAAGAAATATAATTGAAATTTAGCTATGGGATTTATTTTATTCGATAATTCAATCATTTACACTCGAAGTAATGATTAGATGTTCTACGAACAAATAAAAACTGATAATTAGTGTTTATTGGGAGTGTTAATTTGTCTAGATCCAGTATATTAAAAAATTAAAAATCTCGAAATATTACTTCAATCAAGGGTAAATGATGTAAAATAAAAGGTGTTGATTGTTAGTGGTGGGTTCATTTAGACCTAATTAGATATTCAAAAAGAAACTCCAATTTTACCATCGCAAAAATAAAAGTCTAAAACATCGGGATTTTGTTGTAAGGAAATCTCACAAAGCAGAATTACCACGTGTAGAAGCCTCAACAAGATTAAGTTCTTTGAACGGTAAAAATACCCGTGAGCCGCAAATTCACTGACAAAAGAGAGGGGAATTAATTTCAAAGTAAAAAAAGATCAAGCTGCTTTTAAAATTTTTCTGTTTTATTTGAAATATATTCATACATACTCGATATTTTTTTCATACGCTGGTTAAAACATATTCTGCTATGGTGTGAGCCTCAAACAATCAATTTGAAAATAGTATAAATTCTAATAATTTTTCTCAGGATAATGTAAACGTTTTTATAAAACTACAAAGGAGATACAGTTAGTTAAAATGAAACGTGTTTACTTTTACCTTTATTACTGAAATAAAATCTATCAGCAAAACATTTTCATTTCTTGTCCCTTTATTTAAACCCGATTCTTTGAAAATACGCTAATATTATTACATGGAAGCTTAAAATATCGTATAAGAAATTAGACAAACTTTTATTCAGGCCAATACTTCTGATTCCAAGTACAGGAGTTCACAGAATCGTCATATATAAAATTTCAATAATTGGTCCAAAAGCAAAAGCATTGTTTTGTAATTTGACAATGCCAACTTATTTGTCACTGTTTTAATCCGGTGGGGCAAGTAAACGATGACAAACTACCGCCTTCCGCAGAGCCATAAATCTTGTCGAGGTTAAATGCAAGCTGAGTACACACAACTCGTCCCCACACATTCACCCTTCATGCCGGTAAGTAGAGGAGGGTGTGGTGTGACGCTACTTGCATTTCTTTAGATAATCCCGCTTTAGATAATGTATTTCTTTACCATTCATCATTTTATTTGGATCACTTATACCTCATTATATGTAAATGATCTTTGTTGGCAAGTGGAAATAAATTACATAAGAATGATATAAAAAAATTACTCTAGTCAATTATTATTGTTATATAGTACTTGGATTCTTAAATTGTCCACAAGTGGGTTATGTCAAGGTAGCTTCTAAAATAATTTAGCTGTTCTTGATGCAACAAATCGAAAAGCTAAATATCTTGTCCCATGTTGAAAAATATGTGGCTTAAGTTTAGTATCGCCGAATCAGGGCGAATCTAGACGAATGCGAAAGTGTACTGGTGTATTCGGAATGATTCGTTTCTCAGTCACTCTCATCAGGCCTCAGACGGAATTTTTTTCGCCGAACGTTTGGGTAAGTCGAACTCTCCCTATTTAGCGATAGTGAACTAGAGCTTTTAAAAGCATGTTACTTCAGGCAAATAATTGTATTTAAAATAGAAATTATAGTGTGGGTTGGTTATCAGTCTTTGATTCTTAGTTACTGGATTCTGGAATTTATTTGGTTTAGCAAGTTGTTGTCGAAATACAGACTAAAAAATAAGGACTACGCTTATTTGGTTGCTGTCCATCTCAAATTATAGAATTAACGATGGCAAGATCGAGTATGGGTGAGAGCAGTTGCAAATAATAAAATAAACTTCTGTTAATAATTAGTTTTTTAATACAAAGGTTTACAAAATTTGTCATAAATATAAATCATCATTCTAGTGGCTATTGATAAACTAAAGTTTATCTGAATACCATTAATTTAAATTCATTTGTACAAACTAATAAACCAAACGGCAATGGTGATAAACGCTTTAAGTCCTTGACCGGAATGTAATTAGATAAGTAGAGGTATGAATATTTTCTGCGAAGAGATAAGCCTGCCTCAATTTCCATGCAAATGAGAACCTCCCCTGTTTACCAATCAATTTTGCTGACAGTTGATTCAATATCGATGTATGTTATCAATCTGCTCACCCCCACATTTCATCTTTACGAGATTCTTGAATTTGAGTAGGTTGAGGTATTTTCAACATGTATAATGTAATATTTTTTAACCAGTGTAATATTATCATATAAAATTTAACTCAATGAAACTATAAACAGCACTGCTTATTTACAACAGCCTTTCCATCATCTCGTGTTTAAAATAAACCAATTTTTTAAGGCAAAAATGCCAAAAACTAAGCTTTCGAAAAAAAACAGTTTGAATCAAAAAGTTTCACTTAAAAAATTGTTAATATTTGAAGGACCACAACGGAATTCATGAATGAGTTATTAAGCTTTATAAAAACAAATATAAATGTAGAAATATCGCCCTTTAAAAATGAGTTTCACAGAAATACAATGCTAAATTCTGCCATAAACACTCTTGATAAGATCGTCCTTTTCATCAAAAATAGACATGTTCAAAACTACAAAAAACTGAGAGTCGAATAAAGTTATGCGCCCGTAAAAAACCCATTCAAATAGAGTTAATTGTTAGAAAATCTAAATAAATATTTTTTTAATATCCTGTAATCTGAATAATTTAAACAGTTATCATTGTTGACACATAGAATATGATAGGTATACCGTGTAGTATAGAGCAAGAAGTGCTATAAATAGATTAAAAAATAATTGCGAAGTAATCACCCTAATAGAAGTGTGAAAGACTAACCTTACAAAACTCTAAAAGAAAATGAGATAGTTTAATCAGTCCAAGTTTAGTAGAGTAATCTACCAACAATTAATTGAATTATTTTTTAAGAATATCATGATTTTACGGTAGTTATTTTTTGGCTATTAATTTTTAGTAAACCGTATTTTCTAGAATAATATTAGGCGAGAAAACTTTTTCTAGTATATTTTAGCCTTTCAAATTACGTGGATTACATTAGCTGCTATCTGTGTTTTATGATTAAAAGTAATATTAATTTTTGGTCGAGTAATAATGAATGAATTAAGTATTTTTTTATAAGAAAGGTCAATAATCATGATTCTATGAGCGTAATAAACATTATGTATAAACTGATGATAAAAATAAAAAAATTATATTCTTCTATTCTTTATTATTGATATTTACATAAATACAGATATTTCAGTAAGAGGCATTCTTTCCTTTTAAATGCAATGAAACTACTGTATTAAAACTTAGTTTCCTTTTAAACTAATGAAACTATTAAACTATTAAAACTGAATAGTAAATGTAAAGTCACTGATCTTGGAGTCACCATTGATAGTAAATTTTCGTTTTGTGATCACATAACTGAAATTTTTAGATTGGCGTATCGCACTTTAGGTTTTATTTTCAGATCTAGTAGTTTCATAAACAACAGAAATAGTCTCAAACTTTTATTTTTCACTGTAGTTAGATCCAGGCTTGAGTTTGGCTCAGTAGTGTGGTATCCATATCATGCATATCTTGTGGAAATGATAGAGCAAATTCAAATAAAATTCCTTAGATACTTGTTTTTTAAGAAGTTTGACTATTTCACTTATGAAATATCTTACCAAATGTTATTACATTTGTTTGACATGACAAGTTTGAAGAGCCGTCGTGATGTCGGAATGTTACTCTTTCTTTACAAACTAGCAAATGGTAGCGTCGACGATTGTTATCTCCTATCGCGGTTAGCTTTCCTGGTTCCCCGTCACTCGTCCAGAGTCCGCGCATTGTTTACTCCACATTTTTCACGGACCTGTTTAGGGGCTCAGGCTCCAGTCAACGTTATGATGTGATTGTTTAATGTTCTTCCACAGAATATTGATCTCTTTGCTTTGATCTTTGCCTCTTATAAAAAATCTCTTATTAATAAATAAATAAATAAATAAATGAATTAATTAAATTAAATCAAAATAATTTTAGAACTAGCCTGTATTGTATTTTATTTATTGGTAGCATGCATGTCGAATTAATTATTATTGTTTTTATGTAAATCGAAGTAACGAATTATTTAAATTTGCTTATATGCTTTAATTATTCCTATGAAAGATTTTGTATGATCATTTATCTGTAGATGTGTGTGTTGTGTGTCGCCGAATGTAGTGAAAATAATTATGTTATCAGTGTGTTGTGTCAAGAAGACATTATTTTCAAGTATAGTTTTCTTCAGCATGTTTAATAATATTTGTAATGTAATATGCTACAATATAATTGGATTACTTTCTGTTTTGTAGCATTGAAAATGAAATAAATAAATAAATAAATAAATAAATAAATAAAACTCATGACGTAAGAAACGATTTCAGTAAGACAAAGCATAATAAATCTTTATTCTCAGTTTACGATGTACCGTTTACAGGAATCACGGCTTCTTAACAAATCTTCTAGCTTGTTTTTACAGATGTTCGTGCAGTTTATTTCTGGGAGACAATTGACAAACGAAAAAAGTAAAAAAAACATATTTCTTGAAAAAAGGGTAATAAAGGTGTTAACAAGAGTCCCTAAAAGGTCTTTTGTAAACAGTTTTCACCACATTTTAAATTTGTATAGCTCGTATGCTATATGATTAAGAGTTATTTTGACACGTTTATGTCGTAGAGCCAACATTGCCACGATTGCAAACGAAAATATGTTGTAAAACGACACCAACATTTAAAACTACTCTGTTTACTTCCACAATACATGGGACATATACCTTTTAACAATTGGCCCTGTTTTTTTTTTAGAAAAAAAAGATTCCCTTACAAAATTTAAGGGCCTTTTCATAAATTGGTTATTGGTAGATATACTTTTATTCCATTGATGAATTTTAAGAAGAATCTAAAGTATCTATAGCTTTTCTGTAAATATTAGTTAAAGACTTGTGTGGGTTAATATTGATGGGTAAATCACCTGACATAATCTACTGATGTTATGATTTTCATTAAATAAACTAACAAATATTAATCATAAATGATGAACATAAATGTAAAAAATATAATTTGCATAGCAATATTTTATTTTAAAGGTATGGAGACAGAGATTCCGTTAAAAATAGGTAATTTTTTCCACTTGCTATGCATGTCGCATTTTGCTCTATATACTGATTTGCCTACTGCCTGGAGTAAATCCATAAATCGAGTGCCTTTGAATTTCCACGAAGACACGAGTATATGTTGCAGCTCCACGGATTATCAGCACCCACTGTTCATTAGTGGCAGACAGGAAACAACAGCAAAAAACCGGAAAAGCTAATAAAAACTGCGTTGTGACCTCAAAGGTTTTGAGGTTATTTCAATCAATAAAATACAAGCGATTTGAGTTTGTCATGATCGCGTTTTTCACATAAATTACATAATAATAATCTGTTGTGTATTTTTTTCGTACAGATTGTGGGGAGGGAATGTGCGTATTACAGGAGTAAAGAAAATCGTCTCCCTCAGGAACATTTTCACCCTCGGCAAGCCTCAGCTGACAACCATTTCCCTCGGAAAACAATCCTCCACTTTACTTCCCTAATAATTAGATGTAAATAAAAACGTCTTAAGTCTTACAACACTTAAAAATAAATTTACACTTATGCTGTATTTACATCAGGATGTTTACCCATATAGCACAAAATTGATGTCAAAATGGCATCAATGATGCCATTTTGACATCAATTTGACGTCTTTTAAATATAGTTTTAAGTATTTACATGTTTGACTATTTTTCGTGGAATATAAACAATCAGTTATACTTTGTCGCCACTCAATTACAGTGTGACGGAAAAAGTTTGATGTCGGAAGAGCAATAGTTTACTTTATAACATTCTATGTGAGAAGAGTAAATATCTATGTAAATAAAATTAGTAAAGTAAATAAAATGTATTTGGCATTATGATACAAACATCCTGAGCACCGTAAACATATGACATTACCGACTCCGCGTATTTTCTTCGATATCTCCACACCAGCCTAGTCAAGGAATCGAAGAAACCACAGTGAGATAATTTACGGTGCTTTTTCTAGATCCAGTTCGTGACTCGTGCTGGAAATAACATCCTGAGTACAAAAGTCCTGTAAGCTTTGATTGAAGTCAGGTTACATAGTGCATTATTGTGGTTAACTCTATTCAAAGCATCAAAGGACACCTCAGTTTCAATAATTTATCCAAACAGTTTCTATTGGAGTTGTCGAAGAGTGAAAACGTTTTGATGTTAATGAGCGTTAACCTCAACAAAGCCAAATCACTCACTGAAGCGGCTGATTCTGTCATAGTAGCTCCATATTCCTCTCGACATAAAAAACCGAAAATATCGATTTATTTACTTTTAATTAATATTATAATTAAATTGGAATGGAATCTGGTATTTGTAAATATTTTTGTTCCGCCGATTTCATTAGGTTTGTTTGCATCTAAATTGGATGCCAAACACATAAATGAAGTGGAGATTAAGTAATAAATAATTTTGAACTGAAACGATTTAATATAATAGTTACAATCATATTTTTTATAACATTTACGACAATTTTCTTAAATTTTTCAATAATGTTTTGCGAAATTCTCTAACATAATTATAGACATATACTTACACATCTGATTGAATTGAATTACTTATAGTGCTCAGAGCCTTCAGACCACAGAAATAAAAACTTGTATAAAAAACGCACACTTAAAAGCTTTGTATGATAAAAATACTTCAAAGCCTTTTAAGGATTTACTAATTGTTCCTGTAACATCACATTTTTAAATTTGGAGAAGTAGCACTGCATTGTAAAACCGGTATGTAAAACTGTGTCTTAGTATTGGTTACATTGCATAGGAGTTCGAGGAGGTTATATCATCCTAAATAATTCACTACCATTAAACCCTGAGCTGATTTCTGGGCAAATCCGGTGATGGTTTGTAAACTGATACATTCCTTAATGGTCACCAAGCCTTTCTAAACAAAATTCTGACTCAGTCAGTGACAGAAATACCTTCTGTATGTCACCGTTGAACTTTATTTATTCGATTATAATTATACATTTACAGTAGCTTTAAATACCCAATATAGAGTCGTGAGGTTAGAAATTCAATAAATTAGAAAATAGATTGACATGCAGGTACGTAAACATTTGTATCCCATCAGGGAATTGGTTTAAGAAATTAACTAGTCGCCCACTGCATCAGTTTAGCCATAATATGTTACATATGAAGGTTATTACATTTTTATTATTGAGTCCCTAGCAATTTCAAGATCGAGAATAAAACAATCCTCTAAATAAAAATAAGGTTACATACCTTGTACTGTCGTAAATTCAGTAATAATCTGAGTAGATTTACTGGAGTTACGGTACATATAGTACCATTTTCATAATATTCATACAAGAATTTACAAATCCTCAGGTCGTCAATCTTAAAAACGTTCTACACAAAAACTAAAATTAAGTTTTCTACACACATACACAAAAGCGTTGCCGGCCGGCACGGTGACGAGTTCTAGACTCCGTGTGCCTCGTCCAGACTCCGTAGTCTAGAACTCGTCACTGTGCCGGCCGGCAATGCTTTTGTATGCGTGTTGTAAAATTAATATTTTTAATGTTTGTTTTTTTGTGTAGAACGTTTTTAACACTGACGACCTGAGGATTTTTAAATTCTTGTATGAAGATATTGGAAATGGTATTATATGTACCAAACTCGAGTAAATCTACTCAGATTATCACTGAATTGGCTGACGACAGTACAAGGTGTGTAACCTTATTTTTTATTGAAAGATTCAATTCTAGAAGCGAATAACGAACAACCCCTCTAAGGTATATTGATAAATATACTCTTTAAAGTTGGTGGTGAACGAATAAATGATTAGGACAAATGAATGGTTAGACAGACGAACATACATTTAATTTGATATACAAAAATATGTATTTAAGAATAAGCTAAAGTTTTCAACGTAAGTTAAATCACTTTTTAATATTTCAATACCCAAGACCTTCCGGGGCTTATCGACCCACCCAAAAGCTTATGAGGCGGCGAGGTAATAGAGCCAAGATAAATGGGTTAAGCGTTTGGGAATTGTAAGACTTCCAGAGTAGAAAATCTGAGATCAGAAATAAAAAATTACCTTCATTATAGTTAAAAGGGCATAATTATCTTTACTGAGAGTTTAGGGCAAACACCTACGCCAAATAAAACTATGAAAATCATGTGTATTCTTAACTCAACGGTGACTTAAGTATTGACGATATATTAATAAAAAGATAAAAGTGTAAATCTTTAATTTTTATATCTTTATTGTCCATGAAAAATTATTGTGAGGGAGAAAAATATGAAATAGACATATTTTCCTGACAAAGGGATATTAGTACTTTATCAAGTAATGTTTCATTTTGTTCAAAGTAGTTTATCCAAACTGAAATAAACTATAACTAAAACACAAACTGAACCTATCTAATAACCATACCAAACAAAATAAATTTACTTATAATTTACGTAGAACATATTTTACTGATTGCAAAAATAAGCATGCACGCTGGAAGGTAATCCAGTATTCTCAATAGATATGTAGGTTTGGAAAATCCCTTCATTAAAAATAACACTACCTATTTCATTTCAATTAGTTGGTTCGTCAAAAGATCACCAACAATGAAAATATTCGGCAAATATTTTAGTAGTAGCAACAATTTATAGCGCTTATAATACAGAGTATTATAACCATAGCTGCCAACAATGTTCCGTCTTTCTAGATGAGTTTCGCTATAACAAAAGCTTGCCTTTGTCAGAAGCTGCTTTATGTTGGGTGACTTTGTGTACTTTCGTCAACCCAGATAAAGAATTTTACCAATTGCTACAAACTTTACATCAATAATTTTATTATTAAAAGATAACGGGATGGAAACAAATTTTAAGACGATAATTTTTTCTGAAAAAGAAGACTCGTTTAGCTAATAGCTTCAAAATGCTTATTTTAGTGAATTTCCCCTATAGGGAAGAAGCTATTACCGTAGGTCTCATGGTAAGACCTAAGCCCGGGACCACTATAACTTTTCGTTTTGGTGCCCCCAGAAGTCAAAAACACTATTCGTTCAAATTTCTATATATACCGGGTGTTCAAAAAGTCCCGGATCGGCTTCGTAATTTTTTTATTATTAAATATTGACCTACTAAACTTAGAACATGTCTCTTGGACACAAAGTACTATTTTAGCAAGTATTCAGTGACCTCCTACCTCTTCAGGGGGACGGCCCATGAGGAGTCAGAAGAAAATCTTAAATGTAAGCATATGTTGAGATGTACATCAAATTAAAGCTCTTTTTGAGTAGAATATAATGCCGCAAATCCGATCTCAATCGGATCACCAAATCCAAAATGGCGCCAGTTTAAACTTTCCTCAACTGCAATTTTTATCACCCTTAAAAATTCGATTTCAGACATTCTAAGCGTCCTTTCGTGATGCGGTTTGCGGCATTCTGTTGAGAATTTCTTGCCCTTTAAAATTATGTACAGCACTACCTATACCGGTCATCATCCATGCAAGACATCCTTTAAGGTACCGTCCCTCATGGAAGTGGTTTATGCCATAGGCTGTGCATATGTCGATATGTATATCATTTTATAGGGGTAATAAAGCAAAATTTAATGCCGAAAACCGCATCTCGAACGGACGCTTAGAACGTCTGAAATCGGATATTTAAGGAGGTTAAAAATTGCAGATGAGAAAAGTTTAAAATGGCGCCATTTTGGATTCGGTGATCCGATTGAGATCGGATTTAAGGCATTGTATTCTACTCAAAAAGAGCTTTAATTTGATGTACATATCAACCTATGCTTACATTTAAGATTTTCTTCTGACTCCTCATGGGCCGTCCCCCTGAGGAGGTCCCCCTGAGGGGTCACTGAATACTTGCTAAAATAGTATTTTGTGTCCAAGAGACATGTTCTAAGTTTCGTAGGACAATATTTAATAGTAAAAAAATTACGAAGCCGATCCGGGACTTTTTGAACACCCGGTATATATGTCTGTAAGCACGATAGCGCTCGCAAAAATGGTCCGATTGGAATGAAATTTGGCACAGACGTGTAAAGTAGTTATTATTCGGACGAGTTCGAAAACCAGCCCGGTCGGACTATCGGAAGGGGGGTAGGGGGGGGGGGGGGTAAACCCCAAAAAAATGGGTTTTTTGAGTTTTTTTTACATAGAAAAATTGAAATAATCCGATATTTGTTAGCACCATTGAATTCAGCTCAAAAAACAAACAATTTAGAATCCTGAATCACTGCTCTATGTCCATTAGTTACTGAGATATTGAAAGTGGTAAACACAGTACGTTGCCCCAATGTTATCCTTATGGGAAATAAGTAAAATTCTATATCTCGGTTATTTCTCAACATATCTTGATAAAACTTGGTAAATAGCTTCTTCTAGTTCAGATCTACTAAATAATGAATTACAACCACTCAATTTTAATATACCTATAGCAGCAAACCTGCATACTCTTTCCCTATGTTATTCTTATGGAGCTTACCAAAACATGTCAAATCTCGCTATGCTGGATTGAAATATGTTGTTTTGCACTTGAAATTCGCTTGAGTATGCAGGTCTGCTGCAGCGGGGGTATTTATTTACTATTATTGAAACCATTGATTGTGAAAGTGGTTTGTCCATTAATCCAAAAGAAGCGTGTTTTGGTCGACAACTGTCGACAGTTGTCCCTCTCGATGTGACGTTATCAGTTGCGGGAGATAAGTACATTGCATTTGCTTAGAAAAGAACTTGATCGGCCACGACTCGAGTAAACCAAAACTGATATACACAAAATAAAGCTTCTGTGATTTTATATCTTTAGCAGGCATAATCAACCTGTTTGTGATATCATCACTAGAATCTTAACCTCTAATAAATACCCTAAAATCATTATACAAACACTCGAAGGCTAAGGACAAATTGAAAATGGCGGGACATATGTGACTCGGAAAGAGTATTCCTTTCAATATAGGCAAGTATATCTTTAATGTTCATATGTTTTACTGAGTGAAATTCCGATATTAATAATGGGAGTAAATTATTAAAAATCAATCTGGGTTATAATTATCATAATGTTGGTAACTCAAGAAGAACAAGCTTTTCCAAACACTATACAGACGCACTAATTAAACCGTTAAAATAAAATGATTTAAAACCAAAAAGTATTGAAGCCAAGTATTCAAATAAGTCAACATCTTTCCTATATAGACTTTAAATCAAACATTAATTAATTAACCATGTTTTGATTTTAAATCGTAAAGTTAGATTTGAATACCTCAGGGCTTTAGTAGTTAAAACAATCGAGGCTTTCATTAGTTCAGTGGGTCTTAGCATTTAGGCCTTCATATTATCCTCTTCCATTAGAATTGCAATATAATTAATATAATAATAGCAATTAATAAGTCTTTCTTATGTGTTTTTTGCGAATAAAAACCATGCGACATGAATGTCTGTTCAGTAATTGACAATGGAACTAATTAATGCATTTTTATTCTTGTATGTGAGCTCCACTTTAATAGAGTACGATCACACATTTGCATGGTAACTAGCTGTTTCGCAATTAAAGTTTAGCCATTAAGAAGTAGAGTGAGGTGAGTAGAATGTTAAGTAAATTTCACCTCTACAATGTTCGAATGTTAGAAGAAAATAAATACTAGAAAATAAGCGACTTAACATGTTTTATCACACATTATACTTGGTCTGATTTATAAAGCTAGATTACTGGTGCAGCGCCAGCGTCGCGTCGCTTAGAATGACATGTAATGAAATACAATGCTAATAACATACGGCTTACTTGAATCGCCCATTTGCTTGATATTTTCAATCAAATTTTAACTCTTATGGAGAAATACAAAAATTAAAAGGGCTTCAGTGCTCTTCCTCTAAGTCTGACATATATTTTTTTGCAAAACTTGACGCGGAACTTTTTTGACTGCACCTAAATTATTAAAACCGGTTCAGAGCTTAAGGAGGATTTTTTATCATAAAAATACGTTAGTTTATAAAATAATTATAGAACAGAGTTGAAAAGTCATAGTCACTTAATATTTTGTATAACTATTATGTTAAAATTCTACTATTTTTATATCTCAGAAAAGTTATGACTACACTCAATGTAAGGTATTTGTATTTTCGGTCAAAACAAATAAATAAGGTTTAAGTCTGATCGTGACTTTTAATTTACCCAAACCCGTTAACCGTTCAGTTCTAACGGGGTAGTTAAGGTCGGATCGGTTCAAATTTCACCTGGTAACAGCTTTCAGTGTCAGAATCAGGACAAGTTTTACTTATTGATATCAAGGTTTCTTCCAGTCATGTCGTTGACTTTTCATTGATTCACAATCTTTTCCCATTTATGGTTTGTATTAGGGATTTTTGTAAAAATAAAAAAACTGCGCTTTAATGCTAAAATTAGTTTTAATTTCTTTTATAAATATGTTATTTTATTTGGTACGGCTTAATCGTAAGCACAAGTCTTAATTTCAATCATAAACCTGAAAATACCATCCTGAAGTAAAAATGTCAAAAAAAATATTTCCTGATATACATGATATGGAAGAGTTGCAGTCAGAACACGTTCCCCCTGTGATCCCAAGCAACTCGCCCTGTGACTTTTAACCGCGTTGATTTCTCAAAATTGAAACCGTGCTCTCATGAAATATTAAAATGTTGTTTTAAATTTTGTTGTATAGCGAAAAAAAGTATATTTAAACCTTTCGAAACTTGTAAGCAGTAAAATGAAATATTTATGTATGGGAAAATATATTCTAAACCACTTCATAAATGATTGGCCTACTCCAAAGTGAACATTTCAAGCGCTAACACCCGGCCTCTAAGTTCCTCAAAGGATTCGATTTGACAAGGATTCTGTTAATTAGTACTTAACTGTATTTCCAAGAAGGCTTATGAAAACTTAATCCTTTTTCCATTGTCTTATTACTAATCTTATCAAAAGGAATGAACTTTTTACAGTTAAATAAGTTTTCAAAGATAGCTTATTATAAAATACATTCGAAATTTTCTTTAACAAACCTTGTTGGTTTGATGCAATGTTGAACCAAAATATAAAACTCAGATCTTAAATATATTGTACTATTAATTTATGACCCTAAATTTGGTTTCTTGCATTTCGACGAATTATACAAGGAGGCCATAGGACGCTTGAATACATTATACAGGGTGTTTACGAAAAACCCTTACAGACTTCGGGATATGGTTACTTGCATCAAAAATAAGAGAAAAGGTCCGTAAACATGGGTCCTAAAATGCTCGGTTATCCGTCTGTCGGTCTGTATGTGTTTTTAACATGAATTTGCATAACTTAGGAAATACTAAAGATGTCAACTTCAAACAATTCGTATACGCTGACTAATAGGCCCTATTTTGGTGCAGAGTATCAAGTTTCTACTTTGTAACATTTTAAAATGGCAGCCATTTTTATATTTTAAAACCTAATATCTTAAATGCCGTAAAATTTACAGAAACTGTACAAGAGACAATAAAGTTGCGTAATTTTATTTCATAAAAACCATATAAAGATTATAAAGATCGAACTACAATTAACGGAGTTATTACAATTTTTCTTACAGAATAATGCAAATATTTGCTTTAACTGCCATAAAAAAGCATGTATTTTGTTAGAAAAATTGCAATAACTCCGTTAATTGTGATTCAATCATTATGATCTTTATACAGTTTTGTAGGAAACAAAATTACGCAACCTTTTTGTCTCTTGTACAGTTTCTGTTAAATATACGGTTTTCAAGATAATAAGTTTTAAAATATAAAGATGGCTGCCATTTTGAAATGGTGCAAAGTAGAAACTTGACACTCCGCAAAAATAAAGTCAGCATATACGTACCAAGTTTGAAGTTGATATCTTTAGTTGTTCTAAAGCTATGCAAAATCATATTAAAAAAAAACATACAGACCGACATACGGGTAACCGAGCATTTTAAGACCCTTGTTTATAGGACTTTTTTTCTTATTTTTGATGTAATTAACCATATCCCGAGGTCTGTAAGGGTTTTTCGTAAACACCCTCTATAAGTGATCACAGGATTAAACAGCCCTTCTGCTTTAAGAGCCAAAATAACAACTACAAAAAAAATCTATGTAAAAAGTCATCACTGTGCCTTGTTTATCTTGAGCGCTGTCATTTTTTCAGTTTGTTGCAATACTGAGCTTTGGTAAGTCAAACTACTTCATGTGGAAGTGTTATGTCTCGATACACCGACTGCGCCAGGGATGGCATCGAAGTCTTAGAAAGTAAGCTTCTTTGCCCTGTCGGTGATCGTCCAGGACTTTAATAATATTATGGCCTGAAACTTGGTTAACTCGGCTTTAGAAGAGATGTTGCAGATATCGCCCTGCAACAATTACAACAGCTGCCCGGTAACCTTCCTTCAGGATTATTTTGGTATCCTTGCCTTCGGAACTCGACACGAGTGGTGTTTTTTTTTGCAACTACGTATGACTTCAACAGCCCTTTAACAAGAATTGGCTGAAAAGTTTTCTACAAGAGTCGCTTTCTTGCAGATTGTCTCAGTTTTGTAAGGAGGGGGACATTTCTGGTGTCTTAAAGAATGAAAATAACTCTTGAATGTAACTGGATATTGTGTATTATGCTTTCAATGGATATAAAAAATGTTGATGCTATGTAACAGCATGAATTCAACCAGGTTTTTGTGATATTGCATCTTGCAGCACTAATGTTTTGTGTTTTTTTCATTTTTTTTGCTGTTCTTTGATATCTGGTCAATTTTATTACCTACAATTTAAAGATCCTGTAGTATCCACTATCCACACATACTTTTTGTATATTGCGTTTATTTATGATGGCCATGAGTTTTATTGCAACTTGGTTGTTTTTTGGTAATTAATGTAAGTTTATGCCAACTTGATTTTTGCTTTTATAATTTAATGTAAAATGGTTTTACCTTAACATGTGTAAATTTAAATAAGTCCAATGCAATTAATATAATTATCAAAATAAATAACTGAAAAACTTCCTTTAAATGGGAAATGTTTTTGGATAAACTTATAAATATCCATTTGCTATCTTCTCAAAGCGCTTTCCTTTTATGTTTCAATCCTACGATGGTTTCTATTTCTTATTATTTTTAGCAGTTATTCACATAAAATATTAGATAAAAACCATACCAAATGTCCAGTTAATTAACATCAAAATACATAGTAGACATGACTATTTTGTCCTTAAATAATATTCTCCGTAGGAAAGTATATGTATTATGAATGAGAATAAAATGATCTATCAAATACTATTGAAGGTATTTTTGAGTCGAAGTAAAACATTGCAGCAGTTATCATATACATGGTTCCGGCTTATCTGTACCTGTCAGCGATATTCGTTTCATACATAAACCCATCAATATTCAGTAGGTTCAACGATGCGGAGCTGAACAAACAAAGAGCGTTTCGTTTCAATGCTGGTGAAAACACGACGTTTCAGAGTGGTTATACGTAACGGAACGTTACGCTACACTTCGATGTGTATTGCATTCAGTCATTACATTTAATTGATCCAATACAATTGTACGCTTACAACTATGGAAATACGCTTACAATTGTGGTGCTTTTAAATTAGTTGGAAAGATAGTTTAGATGAGCTTTTCATAAAAAGATAGTTGAGATTAAACTCTTCTCAGAATTAAGAAAGGATGTTTATAATTCGTCCAAATTAAAAAAGAGGTTCGTAAAAGGCTTTAACCAGGGTACAAAATGATTTTTTCCTATTTAAGGTTAAATGGTAATTTATTTTGTTCATTATATTGAGTATCATGAAGTCGGAAAATATAGTACATAGGAGTTTTCCTGCAACTCATGGTAGGTTGATATTTTACTAGCACGGTCACAATTTTTAAAATTTGCAGATTTTTTTCTGGAAGGCATAGACATGAAGAGACACTGTTGGAACAGTTTCGAAAAATACTCATTTATGATACTTTTTGCTTATCTTACCATTAGTAAAATATCTATTGCAGAACTCTGGCAAGGTTTAACACTTTGCCTATATTGTCATATATGAAAAGTTTTCTTAGCAAAAGAAACGAATTTAAGGTCAATATTAACTGTGTTCATATCGATGACCTTGCAGCTTGCTTGGCTGCAACCAACGGTTGAACATTCAAAGCCAATGTAGTTGGAAACGACACCGACGTATGGTCAATCAAAGTGTTTTATCTTTCATTGAGTAAAATAGGGTCCCCTTTCAAGATGCGGAAAATTAACACTTCCCTCTATTGGTTGAATATGCCGATTACATTTTGTTCTAATGAACCCTTACATATATAGTGAACTAGCTGATCAAACCGGTTTCACCCATGGAAAACAGGAAAACTTCCTTGGATTTAGGATTTATTTGCCATATTTCTTTGCCGTGACAACTTCATAACCTTCCCTATAGTTTGGCATTGTAAAATCGTTTCTTAGGCCGCATCTAGGACTTAAGTGGAGCACAAATGCCATATTTCAGCTCTTTAAGTCTCATAGTTTTGGAGGTTTGCTATCCGATAAAAACCCCTCCTCCTTTACTAAGTTTAGTTAGATATAGATAACACGCGTGGGTTGGACTACATCGAATTGGCTTTATTATATATTACTCGTAGTTTTGAATTCTTTATATGAACAATACAAAAAACTAAATCATGAGAGTAAAAATATTATCTGAGAAAAATGTTGAAGAAAATATGTTAAAATATTAAAGCCTTTCAAAAATCTACGAGAACGTTGAAATATTTGAAGGAAAAACAATGGTATAATTCGTACATTAAGTTGAAAATACTGTATAAAAAAAACGTGTACATATTTTGTTTTACAAGATTAAATCTTTTACCAATGAAGCCTATTTAATTTAATGATGCTGTTATTAAATTATCTCCCAGATTAAGTTGTTTAAAATGACTAATTATATTTCTATTTGTTTGAGCATTTAAGAAATTTTAAGCTATTTGTTATTTGTTTGAGCGATTAAGAAATTTTATCTCCAATTGTTGTCATTAGTACGATTAGATTCAGATATGTTATACTGTATTTAATCTTAAAAATGTTTGTTACTGCTAGAAATCATTTTTAAACCTAAAATAAAAGTGATACTGAGTGTTTAAGCTTAAGTGATCGAGGAGTATTCGATAACATCTAGAGCGTTTAAGTCACAAAACACGTCTTAATAAACTCTTGATGTTCTCAACGATGCACTCTGTTACCAAGTCGAGTTTCAAAACACCAACCACGACTTCCTCAGTTCATGACAATGAACAAGTTTGTTTACAAATAGTTCATTAAAACAAAGTTTTGAACTTCCAATCTTCAGAATGTATTGTTATATGTATCTGATCAGATGTCGTCCTTATAGGTGTTCGGTTACGTGCAGGCTACTAAAATTAAAAGCCGTATACTCTACGTTTAATGTTACGATATTAAAAAAAGGAGGAAATTGTCATCAAACCTGATCCAAACCGTCATATTCCTCAAATCACATTGGCCACCAAGCGATGTTTTTGTATCACCACAAGTCTTGTTGTGTCACCCTAGTGAATCATAAAGTTATTGACAGCTTTTAATAAATGTTACCAACCTAAAACTTAAGTTCTGATTTTACCTGTTCAGGTTTGACTATTTAATTTTTAAGCCATTCACGTTGATTTATTTACGTTCTAGTAAATCCTTAAAAAACATGTTTTCAGCGTGTGGGATAGTCCATGACTGGTTCTTCACCATATGTAATCACATCTGACGTAAAAAGAAAAATTGGACTTGAAGCTCTTCAAATTACACAGTAAGATTATAGAACAGTGCATAGTGAAATGAATTAAAATGCCACTTTTATGGTCCTATTCAAGCTACATTTCAGGGTAACCTGGTTTCATTTCGGATTAAAATACAAGAACAATAACTACACCGCCACCTAGCTCATTCAGTCAGTGGAAAAGAAAATGTGTCCCTTGAAATATAGATATTGACTTTACTGACAGGAGTTCTTGCAGTATTTTTACAACATGTTAAACGTCAAACGGTTAAATCAGCTGATTTTCCCTATTAAGCAAAATAATAAAAATACAGTAGATCCTCGATAAGAAGACACTTGATGACACAAAAACCTCGATAAGAAGTGCACTTTCCAATTCTCCTTGAAATTGTAATTGATGTCTTTATAAAATGAACCTCGATAAGAGGAGCCCCCTGATAAAAAGATAGTTTTGATTATTTCCTTGAAAATATTCTTATCAAGGTTCTACTGTACCGTTTAACGTTCATAGAATTTTTTACCGTGGATGGAAACAACTCTCTAATACATGGGACAACGTTTTTGCTAAACAGTAACAAAATCATTCTATTGAAAACTGTGGAATGAGTGATTTTTTAGTACAAATTATGCATTCAACCTGTACCATAAAAACCTTTCACTCTTACCTATAATATTAAACAATACCTATAATATTAAGATTATCTACTACGCATGTATATGATATTGTAACTATAAAGGTTAGCTTATGAAAAACAAACGAATAAAATGTTACTTTACATTGATACTCCGCGGAGAAATAATTTCCAATGAATATGCAAGTCACATAACACTTTAAGTGCTGAATCACTTTTATTACCTACGTTAAGCATCGCTACTGCTACTTAACAAACATCGCAACCTCTGGGGATCTTGCAAATTCGATGTTTTTTCTCAATAAAGTTTCAAATCTGTTATCCTTGATAACCTAATCAAACCAGATATATTCAAATTCAAAATCTTGAAAAGTTTTAAGTATGCATGTAAATATTTTACTTTTAATGTGTTATTACGCCTCCGTTTAACCATAAAAGTTACGTGGCCGTTATTAAAGTCATTTATATTAATATTACAAAATTGTACTAACTATTCAGCAAAATCAGTATTCATGACAAAGATTGAATTACCATACAAATTATACGGATTGTAATACAATTAGATTCGAAACCAAATAAGTAATTGATTCAGCCGTTGTGGATTTAAAATATAATCAGTCAAACTCTCATAACTAAATTTATCTGAACAATTAGCATACTGATTTGCATTATTAAACTGTTGCGTATTTATTTGAAATACTTAAAGGCGCTTAAAAAATGCGGAGGACTATTGAATTTAAAAGCCTTAAATAAGTTAATAAAGGACTAAAAAAGATATCATTTTTGTTATTATCAGGGAAAATGTGAGATAACTTAAAACTTGTGGGAAAAATAAATTGTATACACTATAAACCAAATAAATATTTCATACTCAATATCGGTCCATAAGCTTCTTTCGCTTGACGGGAACACTTTATTGCCATGTACTCTTCTTCTTTAAATTTCACTTCAATAGGATACATGACTTCACTAATACCATAAAAGTACAAGAACGTGGCAAAGGGTTAAAAAAGTGGTAACACAACGAATAATTGTAGGACAACATAATGAACATGGAAGTATTAACAAGAGTAACAAAAGGAATTGAAAAGGCAAAATAGTTCCAAGACTTGACCTTGGGAATATGGAAATATATATTCATTTGACAATGGGCAAAGTTGAGGAAAAATAGACTAAACAATAAAACACACATGTCAGAAACCAATTTATGAAATGTTTAAGTAAATTTTTGAAAAGAAGGCAGTTGGGGAATGAAGTATTTAAAAAGAAAATGAGAAACAAGAAGAGATCGATGTACAAAATTACTGTGGTGAGCCTCTTTCATATACTTCATTTATCTCTGTGTGTATAGGTACGCAAGATACGCTTGTGACTGGGAAATGTGGTTTCTATTATGAAAATTTTAATTTATGTACGTTAAGGAATGATCTGAACAGAGCCTTTTTGATTGGTGACGGACGCAGCGCGGAGCGAAGGGGAAGTTTGCTTTTGGATGACAGAAACATCATTTCCGACAACCTTCTCTGAACAAATAACGATAACTTCCATCATCGGTTGACAAGAATATTAATAACGTGTAATCAAGAGAGACGTTCTGAAAATAAATTACACCCATTCTGGATCGTGCTTTGGATCTTTTCTGTCAAACGATAGTTCCTTATGTATTACAGTCATTTCGCAGTTTGAAGAAAATTTAAGACGGTACGTCCTTAAGATTGTTTTCAATAGCAGTGGGATTTATTTCCACTATTTGTGTCAACGCTGAAGTGAGTACACTCATTACAATTTAAGAGACAAATTCAAGAGCAAAAGAATTTGCCTTTTTGAACTATAACACCTCACCCCACAATTTTCATTACTTCAAAATGTAAACTTTTTTATAGCGAGTTCTATGAAAACAAATTAACTGTTCTTTTTATGACCTTGGAAATTCTTTAAAGAAATTTCTTAGACTGCGTATACCTGTTTGGTTTCCAAAATTTCCTTACAAACAATTGATCATGGACTTAAAATTGAATTAAATTGTCATAAAGGTAGGCTACGAATAATCTAGAAGTAGCATTGAAGCACATTTTTGATGGTACGATTTGCATATAGAAAATTCTTATTCAGCTATAAGTTTGCTAAATACGGGGTAAACTATAAAATCTATAAAACTTGCCTTTGAGCAACCTAGGTGGTGGTTCAGAGTTGAAGTGCTGGCCCATTATGTCAAACGTCACTGGTTCCATCCCAGCCACGGAGGACTCACTTTCCATTATGAGCGGTCACTTTTGGCTTATCACTGTAATTATGGCCGCTATACCTAGCTATCTTGCCTATTGGCTGTCGCTAGCAACGCCTAGGTCTGTTGGCCCATTGCGGCGGGCAGTTAAACATAAGTCACAGTAAAATGAGATTTTTTTTACATTTGTACATGTAGTTCAATGAATAAGGTGGCAAAACAATGTTAAATAGACATATCAGGTACATTAACAAAAGACACGTTATGTTTTTTTTGCAGCAGTCAACATGTTACGCTTTGTTACGCTCTGCCTTGTTTTTAGCTTTTTCAAGAGGAATGATAAAATATGTTTCACCAGAGTTTTTGTACTGTTTAACACAGTTTTAACAAAATCATTTCAAGGTTGACTAACAGCCACAAAAAAATTTTCTGGTGGTGATAATTTGTTTGGGGTGTAGGTTTATAAATTTATTTAAAAATTATTAAAAACTGGAGTATAATATGCAATCCATTTGCAGCTTAGTCAAACTGCAATCGATTGAAAGCTCTAGCTGGGATTAAAACGGTATAACTGGGTTCTATGCCGATGGAATAGAATATATTCTATACTACTATACTAGATCTACTACTATACTATGCTAAACTGTTTCCAAAAATATTTTCCCTATATTATAAATGAGGAATACGTTGTCGGAAAGGAAGATACATTTCTCAATCCAAAAATCTCAACAAACGCTTTAAAAATATAATGAAAATAAAAAAAAGGTTTTAATATTATTAAAAAAATAATAATCTGTTTAATAAAAAGGGTATATTTACGCAACATGATATCCACGCGATATCATGATTATATATGCATAGTTCAAATAAATTTACTTACTAGCGTAAAGAAAAACTATGAAAGTTGTATATTTAAAAATTGTTTTTGCCCTCTATAGTAGTTGCACTGACGCAAACTACATTGTAATTATTTTGTGTCTAATACAGCAAGGATTATTACGGTACTTACATAAAATAAAAATTAGTCCGGCTAGTAGCCTATTGATATAGATTAATTTAGACATAGTAAATAAATTTTTACATAATATATGCGTGCATATAGTATATTTTACATGGTATAGCATGGAAGTATTCACACATTGTTAAGTTTTAGTATAAAAATATCTACATTTTAATCACAGAATACCTTAATGGACTTTTACAATTCGCCACGCATAAATTAATTGATTTGGCCATCGTTTAGTGAAATATATTGCAATGTTTCAGAACTAGGCCTAGCCTAGATTATCAAGGTTTCAGCACTATATCATCATATTTTGATTTGTAGTTCTTTTATTATCTAGGCTTAGGTTAAGATTTTTTATTATTTGATCAAAATAATTAAATTTATATCCCTTTAATTTGTATATCTTAATAAGCCTAGACAATTTAATGTGTCGTTCACTTACCGTTGAGGTTAGGGTATCCGATTACCGTCAGTGTAAATAATAACACAGTCTGTATTTGCATTATTAATTTGTAAATACTTTGTTTCTGTTGTGAAATAATTCATATCCATTAGTTTTAAATAAGAATAATCCATATTTTACAAATGAATGACAATAATTGTAAAAGTAGGTGTAAAGTATGTTTACATTTTTACTTATGATGTGAAAATTTGGTAACACTGTCATATTGGATTATTGTAGCGATTCTACCGGGTGGTCACGTGACCATCCCCAGCTGATCGGTGCTATTTAAGCCGAGCTCCTGTCGCCGGCATGTTCAGAGAGATTTCGCCTCACGGGCTGATTGACTACTCTCCCTGAATAGTCTGCAATTGCATCTCCCATAAGCGAACAGAAATTTGAGGAACGGTAGAGGCAGAGTCCCCCGTGTCCCGAACTAATTTTCAGTTTAATATTCGTACTTGATTATTTTAGGAACGGAAGAGGCAGAGTCCGCCGTATCCCCGATTAATTTTCATTGTAATATTTATTTGTATTTGATTAATAAATTTTGCATTTGTAAAAGTTACTTGAGGCTTGTAGCAAAGTAAAGAGCAATGTATATTTCACAAGCCGAAATAAGAGATCAATCTATACTATTCCCTAATTCCTTACTTCTTACGTAAAAGTTGTAGATTTTCTAAGGTTAGTGAATTTGGCGAAAAAACAGAATTTAGATAATACACTAACACAAGAAAGTTGCTTAGCCTTGACTGTCCGTCGGTGTGGCTTCCTAACCACTACGCTTTCGGCACTTGCTGTTGCATCCTAAACTGATGCTGCGGCTGGATAAACAATAACATACGAAGGCGTTACTCGGTCTCTGGCTGAAGCTTCGACCTTGAACATACATTTTAGGGAATTGTAAAATAGCCTTTAAGTGAATTGGCTACGGCAAAGAACTCACTCAGAGATCAATAAGAACCCTGAGATAAATAGAATAAGTATGGTACATACAAAATTTACCTGGTAACAGAATTTATACACCATGATATTTGAATAAGTTTGATCTTACAGAAAGAAACCAGCAAGAGTCGGGTTTTTTCATAATTTTTATGATAATCTATAAAGTATTTAAATTAACCTGCGGTGATGTAAGTGATTTATTCTTGTTTTCTCTACAGCTAACGAACATTACTAACTAGCAAATATTCGGTAAAATACCGCATTAAGAAAACAATATAATATTACAATCGTGAACACTTACCATTGCAACTGCAATAATTGAAATACTGTTCAAATAAAGGTGAAAATCAGAACCTGGTAAAAAATGTCTAACATATGATGAGTGTTGACGCCAAAAATGTTGCCTGTCAGAAGAAATGTTTGCGTCGTTGCGACAGCAAAATATTTGACTTCAAACTTCCCGTTTAATATTGCTGATTTAAGCCTTATTTCACATAATATATTAGTTTTTTTTTTAATCTACCGTAATATTAAGATTAATCATTATCAATTAATCTGGGCGACAAGTAACAATTGTTCATGCATTTATTTTTGTTCTAATTTTAACAATCTGATACTCTAGATTCGTGGTAGTATTGTGATGTTAAAAAATGTTAGAACACACTTCTCAGAATAAATCAAGGACATTATGTTCTTCATTGGCGGTTAACAATTCACATGTAAACAATTGTTTTCAAGTAACATACTTATTCTGGAAAATAAAAACTAATTCAAACAAAACAAATAAGAAGAATGCATCATTTCCTTATTAAATGCATTTCAGACATCAACAAAAAGGAAAATAAAGAGATAGTGCAAAAATGTTATCTTAGATTTAATTGTGAAATTAAAACAAATGTTTCTCATTTAGACAAACAAGTTCTACACAAACAAGTAAAGTAACTACCTTTCCCTAAAACAATCTAATTCCCTAAAATCATAAATCATAGTAAATGTAATGTGGTTACTCATTTAAATAAACCAGCAGCTCTCCTCATGTTTGAATTGGAGATAAAGCAAGCAGAACAGCTACACAGACAGCAGAGGGTTTGAATATTCAATTATGCCGTATCATAGCACCTTAAAATATTATTTCAAGATCAGTGTTAATACGATTATAATTTACCTACTGTTTTAGAGTTTTTTAATTACTTTAGGAGAACGTTAACGACCTTACAGTATATCATTAGGTCTTTTTATTGATTTGCAAAAACTAGAGTTTTTATGTGTTCATTTCTTTATAAAGTTTTATATTCTTCTTGTAAAATTACCTATATATGTAAAAGCCAAAAACCACTGACTGACTGACTGTCTGACTGACTGAATGATCACAGTTTCTCAAAAAATATAAGGCTTAGAGCCATGAAACTTGGCACAAATATTCTTTACAGGCTCTAAATGCGTACTAAGAAAGGATTTTGCAATATTTCCTCCCAAAAAGCTTGAATATAGTATATTAGGAAATTCAAAATGGCGACCGTTTTTAGCTTTCAATGCCAACTTTCCCAAAAACTACAAGTCTTAGGGCCATGAAACTTGGCACAAATATTCTTTATAGGCTTTAAATACGAAAAAAGAAAGGTTTTCAAAATACTCTCTCTTAGACGGCTAAAGTAGAGTATTTTATAAAATTAAAAATGGCGGCCATTTCAGTTTTTAAATACTATGGATGGGAGGCCTATTGAATATTTTCAGGGGATAGAAAATGTTCGAGATCCAATCTACTATAAGAATAAAATGTACAAATTTATTTCGGCCACCTTATATAAATTTATCAAATACCACTAAAGCTACTTGCGTTGTACGACACTACCGAAGTACTATATTGTATTCCCACTTTTGTAAAATAGGTTGTCCCCAATAAATAAATATATTAATACTAAAAAATAGTCTTAAAACTCAGTATGGTAATTTCATTTCGAGTATATATCCACTAGCAGATTAATTTCCAAAATTAAAATATTAGGAGGATTTCAATTCCAAAAAATATACTATTACTACAATAAGTTTGCTTTATTGATAGCTTAGTGATTGAGCTTTATCGATCTTCAATCTGAATTAAGTTCGCTCGGTTTTTTGCCTAGATATTTATCGCCTACTTTTTCTCATGGGTTTTGGTCTATTTTCTAAAACTTGAGAAATTCAGATTGATGTGAAGTCAAAAACCCGCCCTTAGCGTTTTTTTATACCCCGGTTTATCTATCATTATTTGTATTGACAAAAAGGAGGAAGTTCATACCATTTACTTATTATGAGGAAAACATGTTTTTGTAGAAATATAAGATAATATGATTTAATTTCAGTTAGTTAACATTTCAGCGGGCGAAGCTGCGGGTATATCTGCAAGTCATATATAAAGTAAAATACCTAATTAATTTGAGAAAAAGACGTAGATGTCAACTTAAACAAATTCTAATTAATGGTGCAATACATGTGTGAAACTGCAAGAGCGATTGGTTTTTATTGTACTATGTTTATCAACAATTTCGCTGTAACATGCAAACAGAAATATCGTTTGCAATTTTACATCCATTTCAAAATAGAATTTACAACAAGATGGTTAGTTAAATTATCACAATGGCTAGGATTTTTGCGGACATTTGCCATCACTGATTAGTAAAAAACAAGTTTCACGACGTTTCAAAATCAAAATATATACATATATAATCAAAATATAAAATCACCATCACCAACAATGAATTTCAAACAAAGTATCACAATGGGATAATAATAGTGCGGGGTGGTTCGTAAGAATTATTGATTCTCTGGCTTGCTTTGCGTGTTAAGATTGATTTGTTGATTCTACAGGCTTAACAATTTAGTACTAAAAATAGTTTTGCTCATTTTAATTAATCTCTTCTTACCTTAAATTCCACTGAGTAAACATTATTTTCTGCCATTTTGGATCCACCATATTGGATGTAATAATTTTTTTGAAGGTTAACTTGGTGCTGCAAAACTTCCGTGTTTAGTAGACCAATTGCTTGGTTCACTCTTTTTTATTTTCAATTTATTTTATTGTATTTTTCATATGCTTTAATTTAAACAATTTTTATTGTTTAAATAATAGGGGAGAATACGACAGATGAGGTATGATACTTAATTTTATAATATATATATATATATATATATATATATATATATATAATATATGTATATATAATTTATAATATATTAAGACATTACGATTTGTGCCTACATTTTATCTTGCTACACGGAAAGTAACATAAATGAAAAACCTTCTTTACTTCCAAATTGTATAGATGGAAGCAACAAAACACTATTGTGTTGAAGGGATATTAATAGTGTTCTAAAGAGAGATTATAACACTGTTATACAATTAGTTGGAACTAATCCCATCAGGAACGGATTTACGCCTAGTACACTAAGCTCTGATTCCGTGCAATCGATTATACTTTGAACACGAAACTTAACCCTCAGAACTAAATATAAAAAAAACTGTGGTAAATATAAAATTTTATACACTTTGCTTTAATATTGTTATGGTTTAAAGAATATGTTAATTTTTCAGAATAATATTTTGAGCATATTTTTTACGACTATTTATTTTTATTTGTTGTTTATTTGTATTAAGCCACTATACCATGTATGGCCTCACTAGCTAACTAAAACTACTTGTCAGTAAGATCCATTAATAAGCATCTATTAGTGACGGAAAAAAATCGATACGACAGTCTTATGTGTGGCTGTAGCATTGAAAAAGATTAAAGGTAAATATAAAAACAAAATCGTAGCTATAATAGATTATGTTTAAAAAAATCAGTAACTTTTGAAAAACAAATTAGCAAAATACATAGTCATATACTACAATATATTTGGCAGGAAATCGATTGCTGACGATTTTTTTGAAGAAGTAAAGGGTGTAGCTAGCAATGGGTCTAACCGAAGATGCGACATCATTGTTATTAATAAAGATAAAGTGAAGCTTTTAATAATCGACCCTACCGTTAGATTTGAAAAGAACGGGATCCAAGTAGAAGAAGAAGATAAAGAAAAAGAAAAATTTATGAACCAACTTTTCCGTATTATTAAGATGTGGCGACCAGATTATCTCGACTCGCTCAGTTAATAGTTGAGTCTGGAACTCGTCACCGGAAATGCGTTTGTGCCAGTATGTGTGTTGTAAACGTAATATTTTTAATTTTTTTTGTGTATGAAGCTTTTAGTAATGACGACGTAAGGATATATTTTTGTGTGAAGATTTTGATAATGGTACCATAGTCTCGAAACTCGAGTAAATCTACTCAAGATTATAAAAGAATTTATGACAGTACAAGGTACGTAACCTTATTTTTTATCGCTCATTTAAGTTAAATATTTATTCATTTAACAGATGTTTTACATTGTTTAGATATTACGTTTGGCATTGTTTACACTGGAAACACATCCTTACTCTGGACTCATGTATTATTTCACCTCAAAGACAAATACAAAGACATAGCAGTTGGTGGACTATTTTGAGGATCCCGAGGAACTATAACTAAATTTTCATTGAATTTAGGACAAAATACAGAGTTAAAAAACTATTGAAAACCAAAAACTTTTAAACATTCCATTGGAATTTTCCGAAATAATTTGTATGCACAAAAGTGATATTATTTCGAGTTGAACTAAGATCTACTCCGAAATAAAAATTTCCTTACTAAAACGATTGCATTAAAATGAAATTGTATTAGTAATCTTTTTATTACTGCAACTGTCATTGGAAAGAAGGTGTAAATTTACGTTAATATATTTTCTCTATATATAGAATATAGTTTGTTAAGTTTTATAGATGAAGACCTGAGGGTTTAAAGTTATTTTAACATCATTCGCTCATTATTTAAGTTAGTTATCTAGGTCTAAAGTCAATTTTGGCTTCAAGTAAGTTAAACTTCAAGTCATTTAGATGTTTAGATTTAGAAACAATCTCTTATTCCCATGCGAGTTGAGCGGGCAATAGAAGTTTCGCCATTAGCAAACAGTGCGAGTTGTTTCAATAATACTCTGTCCCATTTTCCTACAGTACGTTCAGACTATCAAAGACGCAAATTATAATACCGTTTACTTACTTTTATATTTATGAAAAATATGTAAATACATAGTTTCGCGAATTTTGTTTGATAGTATAAAACAGTAAGCTGATTACTGCCAATCCTCACAATTTTATAAAGATTAAGTTTTAATTGTCCCAACTTTTTCCACACTTGAAATATCAATCACAGACCACACCCCAACATTGTTGGGTAGTGAGTACTTCATTTTGAGTGTGTGACCATATTCGACCGCCATGTTAGATCCACCATATTGGATAAAAATGTTATTCTAAATGTAATGTTAGTATTGTGACCAATCATTTTAAACTAGGGGGTTAAAAAGGTTTAAATTCCGCAAAAAAACTCGTGGAGTTTATTAATCAAAGATTTTACTCCCAAGCAATAATCGCTGTTCCCAGCCTCCCAGTTTTATGCCTACCGCAATATGTGACAAATAGGAAAGAAAATATTCAACCACATCTTTTACACTAAATACATTTTTATTGATAACAATGCAGTCAGGGCTTCCGTGGGATGAGCTTCGATCTAATATTTTAAAAATTATTAATTCATCGCTTAATAATTATTAATAATAAATTAAGTATAAAATAAAATAAAAATATTTAATGAAATCAAAAATTAAAATAAAATTATTTAATAACTATTAATAGTCAATTCAAGTTGTAAAATATATAAGACTAGCTGATAACACCGGTTTCACCCGGGAACATTTTTATGAATTTTGCTTTAGTACTGCATAAAAATAATGAAAATTAAACTGTTACTTGAATACCATTTAAGAAATAGTAAAATCGTATGGACTCCGTTTGATGAGATTGGAATTTTGGATGTCCCACAGGGGGTACCCCTACAATTTTTAGAGGAAACAACAAGTTTTAGAGTCAGGTGCAACACTGAAACCGTAAGGATTCTATCTTTGAAATGTCAAGCCTCCTTATAGTTAAACCGTGCGACGTTCCACACAGACTGAAACTTTTATTTATAAAATTTTCTTTTTAATATAAAAATGTTTTGCCTTAAACATTTTTTTATATCAAAAGCTTGTAAAACTGTTCTTTCCAGATAACGTCTAAAATTTACATAAGGCCACAATAAATGTACAGTGTTATTATTGTTGACGTTTATAAACAAAAAATGTAAAAAAACTAGTACAAAACCACTTCAATAAATCAACTACTATATCAATAATAATGATGACAATTAAATCAATAATGTAACTAAAGCGTATTTAATTATTTGCGCAGTTTTAAAACCGTTTTTGACATTGAAGAATACCGAAGGCCAAAAGAAAGAGTTTGTTTTCAAGATTGATAAGTTTAATAATAATCCATCACCTCTAGGACGTTAGATTGGCAAAAAATGTCGATCGTTCACTTCCTCAACGAGGTATTTTGTTACAAAAACATACACTCAAAACACTACCACGTCCTTCCAAACCAACTCAAATGTTAACCTGCTACAAACATTTTTTACGAAAAGGTAAGTTAAAAAACCTATGATTAAAATAAACAAGAACCAACTAAATTTTCATCACTAAAGAAAAGTAAACCTATTCTTAACAACTTACTTTTTTAAGGTAGCTAAAACTAAAATAAATACAAAAGGATAGTTGGTGGAGGCGACTAAGCAATAAAATTAACATTTGAAAGAAATATTAACTATGTATGGCTTCTCACAAATTATTATACTCTTAAACAGTTGCTTATGAGTAAAAATGACATAAAATATTTAAATTAAGTTTCAATATTGTCTTATAAATGATTTTAAGACAAACGCTATCGATAAATAATTAAGTTTTGGATTTCCGTTACACTTATAAAATTAATAAAAGGTGATTATACTACCAAAATAAATTATGATATTAAGGGACTAGTTTTATATTCAAACTAGCTTTGTAAATCTCGAAGGACATAAACTTCTCGTATTGTCGAGTCGGACGTGGGTGTAGAAATTCTTTATAATTAACTTCTCCACGACACCTCTAGCTCGCTGTTGGTGCAGAGCTTACTCATTAGCCTTTTGCAGTTTTTATTAACATTGCTTAAAGTTCGGTAATGACAAATTTCAGATTTTTTTACAATTTTCATTACATATTTCTTTTCCCTACAAGAGTGGTATCGTTTGTTTTAGTTTTTATTATATCAGATATCTGGAAAAAGAATCTGAAGGTAGCGATTACGTGGTCATTCAACAAAATTGCAGTGATAAAATTGATTGGATAGCCGAGTGGATAAGGCGCCCACCTTATAACCTGAGGGTAGCCGACCCGAATCCTGACCAGATCGAAACCTGGTCCAGTTGCCATTTGTCATTAATCTATGAATTTATGATGCTATCTAACGAAAGGTCGCAATTGATAGTAACAAGACCCAAGACCCGGGTTTGGACCGTTCCTGATCGGCATTCTTAAAACGTTAAAGAAACGCCACTGGTGTAGAAACACACAAGAACATGTAATAGTATATTAGTTTTACAGTGTTCAACTTGCCTTCATAAAAAAAAATCCATGGTGAAAGAAATCATAGAAGACAAAGAAATATATTAAGCTCACCACTCTTGTCCTGCTTCATTATGAGTGTGAAAGTTTGTGAGTTTGTCATAATCGATGTAAATAAACGATGTTTGTCATATTATGTAAGTCAGCTGGAACAACGTAAACATCCAAGCAGACGAAAGTAAACAAATAAACCTAATTCCAATTGAAAGATACGAAAAAAGAATACGGTGCAGGAGCAATACCAGCTGTTTCAAACTAAGTTGAACGTAGGCGAAGCAACGCGAAAGATCTAGTCTATACATAAAGCCCAAATTACCCGGAATTTTGAGAAAACAATTAGTCCGACATTCATACTTGAATGAAAGGTCTCGGTAAGAAAATTCGACAAAATTAGTTTTATGATAATATCTGCCCTATGGGCACAAATTTAAGGAAAATTGTTGAACAGCTGATGTATTTGTTTCGATTTACATATTAATTGTTCACTTGACCTCTGTTCAGCAGCGCGCATGCACTAGTGTTAACGTTAGTAAGAAAATTACAGTGAAGCAAAATTCAGAACTTAAGACTGTTATTTACAGCATTTTTTTGGTTTAATGTTAAAAAAATTTAATATTAAGAAGTTGATTCCGCAAAAACTCCTTTATTTTACAAATTCAAAGGGTACAGATCAATACAAATTAATTAAATTTCTATATTTCGAGCTACAACACGATTTTATATACATACTTGTGAGATGATTATTTGAAAAAGTGAGGTGAAATAAGTTGATTAAAATCTGTTTATTATACTACTAGCTTTTGAACCTGTCCTTTGTTGGGCTGATAATTTACTGATAAAGCAAGCAATATGGGGGGGGGGGGGTAGAATCAATACAAATTTATTACATTTTTATATTTCGAGCTACAACATGATTTTTATATGCACTTGTTAGATGATGATTTGAAAAGTGAGGTAAAATGAGTTGATTAGGATCTGTTTATTATACTACTAGTTTCCAAACCCGTCCTTTGCATGGTTGATAATTGACTGATATCGGGTAACAAATAAAAAAAATAATTCCTTATAAATTATAATTCGATAGAAGCTTTAAAAGCCCACAGGACATTGCCAAAGGAAATTTTATGAATGGGAATATGCCTATAGCTTACTCTAAGGTGCTACAATATTTGTAAACCTACCAAATATCAGGTCAATCGGTTCAATATTTAAGCTATGGAGCCCCTAAAAACAAACAAACTAACAAGCTAACTCACAAAATTTCAAACTTTAAATATTTTAAGCAGGGTTTTAAGTTGATTTTGCAATTTAATTACTTATAAGAAAGGTACGTTTTTAGAGGACTGCTGCAGTTTTTAAATAAAATATTTTGAATAAAAGTTTCCTAAGGCAATCTAATATTATTCATATTTAATAAGAAAACATCTAATCATAGAGTTTGAATATAAATTAGTGTAAAAAATCTCATTGTGAATATACAAAGCAAAACACAGAATGCTTGTCAGAGATACATGTATTCTCCTATGCTGCGAAGGTCGAACAATACTTGGTCCTGACAATGACGTAAAGTTCATTTCCGGTGATCATTGCGGAGCCCCGTACTTCCGCAATATGCCGGGTTTGTACTTCATCTAAGCACTCAAAACTAAACAACTTGAGACAATTGAAATCTAATTAAATTCATAGTTATTGAGCCGAGGTGAAAAACAAAGCCATTGTTTTAAGTTTCCCACTCGCCGTGCCACATATTAGCTATTGAGATTCGTAGAGATTTTCATGGATTTATATAGTGTACTAAGTGGCTCTATTTAGTAGTTATGAAGTTTGGGTGGAATTATTATTATATTATCAAGTGGCAAAACTATTATATTTTAAATGCATGCCGTATGGGAATTTTACATTGTACGGTGATCGTGGACATTTTGTGATCGTGCATTTGTGAACTCCTACCGCATAAATATAATGAAAACTATTATGACTCAAAAATTGAATATTCAAATCCTTAAGAGCCCCAGAAATAACTGCCTAGAAATATACTGTTATAGTGATGGATTAATAGAATGTTTAGGGTTAAAAACGATGGGTTAAAATAAATCCGATTAATTCAAAAGGATACATCTAAGGTTAATTTACCAATCGTAAAAAAAGACTTAGGAGCTTTATCATAGCCCTCAACCGTTATGTGAAGGGTATTAAAGTATAATCGAAGATATTGATGTGCACCTAGCCCCAAAAATTCCTGATCAATTTCAACACCTAATAAATTCCGTTTAGGCGAACGTAGCCTGTCGCAGGTAACCATGTGATAACTAAACTCAAAAGTTCGTTTGAATTTTATTTATAAATTTTTACCGATTCGCTGTAGTTGCTCAGAGCTTTAACCTTGAAATTTAACTTACAATAGGAATCACTCGCAATAGTCCGACAACCTGGCATTATTGGTACCAGGACCTAAGGCCTACGGCATATGATGTTTTTTAACTTTTTATCATACATTTGAACAAGTCCCACTGACCGAAAAAATAATAGTGTCACGTTCTGGGATCGTCGACGTGAATAGTTCTTTATCCTATACTCTTATACGAGCAGTGTTATCTTGTATGCTTGTATGCTTGCTTGCTTGCACAATGATCTCAAAAACGGCTCCGAGGATTTTCTTCAAAGTCTGGAAATAAGTAATTTATGACTCAAAAACGTCTTTTATGCAGATTACGGGCAGGAGAAAATCTATTAACGTAATAAATCGAATTTAAAAGCTGTAAAATTTTAACATTGGCCTTATGGGTTGCCGTGATGGCAACGAAAATAAACAAGGAAAGTGTAAACAGATGAAGTAATCATAACAGCTGTTTGGAATCTACAGCCATCAAGGGAAAATACAGCAAGTGGGATGAAGAGTCCATGGAGCAACAAAAAAGGTTTCTATTTATCAATTTTATGCCATTGAGATATTTTATAGTAACTAGATGAACTTGTAAACATGAAATAACACCGAACAAGGCTCGGTCCACCAGGTACTTGTACGTTATGTTTTAAATTTTAACACTTTGACCAACGATATTGAACCGGCGGATATTTATTAATGACATTGGGAGAAACTTTATGAGCTTAGGTATCCCGTGACCACCTACGAAATTAGCTACACTTGTCTAAATTTTTTAAATTTTGAAATTAATCAGTTTTTTTCGGAACAGGGTGTATAATCGAAATTATTGCATGATGTGTAACTATCAGAATATAATTTTGCTGTGTTTTTAGCCTCTGATTCGTTAATGAACATTGTTATATCTGAGGCTTACCTCACGATCCAATTGCATTTAACGGAGACCTAGGTTCCAACCATCGACCACATAGTACCAATAGACAGAGAATCCCTATCACAATAGCATTGCAGCAAATGAAGCAGGGGCCGCCATATTCTTTCGGTATAGAGACTTAAAACGACGCCTAAAACCTCATAATCTGACAGTGCTCATGTTTCAAATAACTCGTAGTTTATACTATTTAGCATTGAGGCTAAGGTTGAAGTTTTGCATATGAAGAGTCCTTTAGATTTGAACAGTAATAGTATCAATCATATTACCAAAATAATTTTTGTTCTATTTAAAAAAATGATAAAGTCATAAGTTTTTATTCAACTTCTAAACATGTCATGAAAAAAGTATTCGACTGCTACTTTTTTTTGGTCAGGTAAAATAAAAAACGGTGAAATTGTTGATAAAGAGTTGAATTTTTTAAATCATATTTTTTGAAAAAATTAGCTGCCGTAGTTTGGTCGATAACTTAGTTATTGTGGGAGAGTATATCCGAGCGGCGCCTGCATAAAAACAAAATCAATCCTAAACTGCTGTTTACAAAAATATAGCCGACCACAAAAATACAAATGTGGTATCAAATTAAAGGTTTGAATCTCACAATTACTAAGGTACCAATTATAAATGGTTTACAAGCAGTTTACGCATCATAGAAACGTTACAGGTGCATTCCGCGGCGGTAGCTTCTCTTAAAAAATTTCAGGACAAGCTTCTAGGTTATCGAATTTTACGATGTGTAAACTGCCTCTAAACAGTTTATAATTAGAACCATATTGATTGTGAGATTAAGACCTTTAATTTGATACCCTATTTTTAATCTTTTACGTAATTTATCCCGCCATATTGTCACCGACTGACAATCTCTTGCTTCATCTCTTGCGGGCCTATGCTCCATCTATTTGTACTATGTGGTCGATGGTTCCAACGCCGTAGCGTTATCATCAGTCTTTTCCTCTTAAGTTAAGCTAAACATTAATATCTTTCTCATCTCTTGCTTGAGTTTTTGTCAAGTTGAATAAAATTAGTCATACTTTACACTGACACAAATACGAGTAGATACACAAAAACTCGTATATACAAAAACAAGGTAAAGAAAACTTTGTTTCATGGCCATGATCATGACTAGCACGCCTAACCTCCAACGTTGGGGAGAGCGATGACATGACTGGCATGGTCGGACGTTATCACTCCATTGAGTTACAAATTTTTGGAAGTCAGGTGTTTGACATCATTTTATTAGGTTTTTTTTATTATGTTGGGTCTGAATCAATGAATCAAACATGATGTTTGCGGCGAAACGTTTTTGTTCATTTAGGATGAGGGATGGGTTGGTTTTTGTAGCTTTAAATATATGAAAATGTTCTATTGTGTTTAACTTGGAGGAAAGGACCTAAGTCCTAGCCTTAAGGAAAGGCTTAACTTAGGAGGAAAGGACTAATGATAACGTTACGGCCGGCGTTGAAACCTAGTCCTCCGTTAAATACAATTGGATCATAAGGTAAGCCTGAGATATAACAATGTAATTTTGTTTTTTACAACTAATATCCATGAACTGCAAATCACTCTACATAGCAAAAAGAAAAATAAACTCTAAAAGAGAAAGCTTAAGTATATAGTTTATGACGAAAAAAGAAATCAAACATAAAAATTTTCAAATAAGAAGTACGTGTGCAATACAACAAACTAAATATGAAAAAAACTATGGAAAATATCAAATAGTGTTGGGCGTTCTTACTTGTAATTTTTAAGGTATCGCAAAATAATTTTTTAAAAGAATGACAAGATTGATCGCGTAATCTACGTAAGGGATCTGGTACATATATTAAGACTAGCTTAATCAGCTGTATAAAACAAAACAAAATTATCTACCATTTCATGCGCACCGAAAAAAGAAAATATTTTAGGTTATTTTGGGTAAGAGATGTTTTTTTTTCAAGGAAAAAGTTCGAAATTCGTAAGTTTTCACTACAAACTGATATTGTACAGTTACTTTCGGCAATTGTCTTTATAGCCAGCTGAACAACTAATTTTAATGCTAAGCTAACCATAAACTAATATGCCAATATTATACTGGGCCGTCTTTTTATATTAATATATTAATAATATAAAAAATATTATTATTGTTTGTAATAAAAAACCAAACAATGCCATTGCTGGAGTCGTTCGATGTTGAATGACATTTCATGAACGTTTCCAATATCGACCATCAAGTGCCAACAATCACCGCTGTAGAATGTCAGGCGTCAGTTGTCATCTCCGATGTCCATTACCAAGTATACACCCAGTTACCAATCTGAACACATTTACATACTCACAATCAAATGTTCTTGTCATTGTGTACATACCTGAAACAAAAGTTTCAATTCAAAATTGTTTAAATAGGAGGTAGCATAAAAGATTCTAAGACCAGAGCCATGAATGTATACAAATTGTTTTTCCTCCACCTACTATTTAAGTCGTCTTTTAGTCCCTGGAATAGAATAATAAAGTAATAATAATTTATACTCCATGGGACTTACTTGCTTACTTTTTCTCCCATAGGACTGAAAGTATCTACTTTTTCTCCCATAGCACTAAAAGTAATCTCATAAGAAATAAATGGGGAGGAACCCGGCAACGCCGCGATGGGCAGAGAGCAAATATTGCAACTGTCGATTTTCACTTGCGTACTCACTTTATACTCTAACTTTAAGTACTCCAGTGTTTCAATTTAAGAACAAAAAACTGTATGTATGTATTAGCCAGGTAATAATTGTTATGCATGTATTAAGTTGGCAATACTTAACATAAACAAATGATCTATTGTTTGTTGTTTACGAATTTTTATAAACATGATTGTTTCTAACCTGCAAATTTTGGGGGATATTTTTTAAATTCACGGACAGTAGAAAAATTGTGTTGAAAAACTGTGTGAAAAAGTGGATAAAATAGTTGTATATATATATAGCCGAAATACCTTGTGTTATTTATTTACATGTGATTCTAACCTGTTTGTAGGAGCAAAGGATCGTATGAAGGTAATTTATTTTGTTATAGTTATTGTTATTGGTGTAGACAAAAGAAAAATGTTGTTTGAGTCAAGGGACTAAAGTTCTTGTCCTCTCTCGGAAAAATTTTCGACCGATGACGTAGCCAAGGCAGTTTTCCTCAGGGAGAAAAAGTTGAACTTTAGTCCCTAGTTGCACAAATAACTATTTCCTCCACCTACTACCTACAGCCGTCTTTCAGTCTCTGGAATAGGATACTTAGTTCTAGATAATACACCGTGGGAGTTACTTGCTTACTTTTTCTCCCACGGGACTAAAAGTACCTACTTTTTCTCCCATCGGACAATGAGCCCAAAATATTGTCGGGATTGAAACATAGATTTCCCTTGGGCTCAGTCCAACTCTGAACACTGAACAATCAGTGAATAGTGTGTATGGTGAACTATGAGGGCTATTGTTTAATCGGTATAAATCAACATTTATTCAGTTCCTTCAAGTTTTCACGACGTCGTAAAAATAAGAAACAATCTGGCATAATTAACAAAATTAAATTTAATTTCAGTGTACACATAGCAGGTACAATAAAGAGACTGTTGTTTATTGATCCTACTGTTTTTGATTTAGAAATGCGTTTCTGTTGATGTTTTTGTAGACTTCAAAGTAATCCCACATAGTTTGCTAGGAAAAGTATGTAGATCGTGCAATTATGAATTATATGTATTCTAAACTTTGATTTAAGTATACAAAGAATGTATATAATTATTACCTAGCTAACCTTTATCGTGTCAGATGGTTCGTTATAAGTAATGCGGAAAGTGAAAAGGGACCTCAAGTCGGAATTTTCAGGTTTTGAGTTATTAACATCCTGAAATTCTGCATTAAATTACGAACAATTTGACATATAATTTATAGTCTATGATTTTTTGTCTTTGAATTATTGGCGTTTGAATTTTAAATAGTCAAAACGGGCATTTTAGGAAATCAAGGCCCAAAACTTCAAACGTTCACAGAAAACTTATTATTGATATTTAAGAAATGAATTTGGTATCAAAATAAAGCTGAAAACTAGATCTTTAAATCTAAACTGAAACAGACGTGATACACTCACAATTTCGTTGTTAAAAAAAAGAGAAAGTGAGAAGTTTAAAAAGGGACCTCAAGTCGGAGGGCAGAATACTGAGGAATAAAAGAGAAATACACTGCCAAGACGGTGATTTTTGGACTCAGACAATGTTCTGCTACAGCGAAAAACTTGAAGTAGTTCACTTATTCGCCGATAGATGTCAGGAGAGAGTAGTTTTGTAATGCCCCTGACGACACTGTCAGTACGGGTCTGCTCATTTGGGAAATGGGACCTGAAGTCGCCTGCCATGTTATTTCCCATATAAGCGACTTGAGGTCCCTTTTCGTTTGCATGACATAGGCTACTAAATCGATTATTTTTTAATATTTATCGGATTCTAATCGCTAAAATAATCGAATGAATATGTACAGGAAAGATTAAGGAATCGTATCCACTTGAAACCTAAAAATCGATATTTTTGACCCGATTCGACTAAAATGCCCGTACTGTAAAATTAACTCCAGCGACTTGAGGTCCCTTTTCACTTTCCGCATCAAGAAAAAAAAATATGTGGAAACAGACGCAACAGAAAGATGTATAAGGATAGTCGGAGTAAATTACAAAATTTTTCATAATAAGTCTTAATAAAGTGACGGGATATAATGGAAGTAGGTCAGTGGGGATTGTTGGTGTTTATTAGATTATCTCCACTGACTGCAACTTAACTGATGAAGGGACCCATTTACCGGAGGCCAGCTCGACCCACTACCGACCCATTAGGCGACTCTGGTTCTTCAATTTGCGGTAAACTCTGCCGGTCTCAGCGTTTACACAGTGGCTTAAGTTTAGTAGCGTTTGCGTTTCTTCATTAATTGTTATAAATATGATTTTAAGATTACCTCCGTAGTAGTCACTTCTAATAGGTTAATATTTATATTCCTAATTTTTGGTCGAATTAAAAGGTTTTAATGTTGAAATATATTCAAAGTGCTCAATAGATTTTTATAGTAGTGTGACAGCAAACAATACAAATCATTGTTTTATTTATATTGTATGCAAACTACAGGTATAGTTCTTTTTTAAGTTAATTGGTTTGGTTTTAGCTACATAGCTTTCAAACATTTTCATCCGATTATTGACTCCACCGGATGTTGTACTTTAAATAACATTTTTTCGATTTTAAAGCAATTAAAATTATATCACCTGAATAAGTATTTCACGTAAGATCATATATTATGTTAACCAAGGTTAGAGGAACTGCATACCATACTGATTCAGGCTAGAATTCATTGATTGACTAAATCCACATATTGAGGCTTTAAGAAACAGTTTAACAGAACACTTTGATTGAGGTTAAAATATCATTATTTAGGTATAAAATGGCGGGTTATAAGAAGAGGCAAGGTCTCAATTATTACCTAATTAGCTAAAAAATTATTGTCTTGATTTGATTTTTGCGGACATTTGCCATCACTGTTTACAAAAAAACAAGTTTCCGGACGTTTAGGGATACGGTATATGATCCCGTCTTCAGGTGGAGGAGAACCTAGAACATAGCAAGATTAGTAACACAAGGCCAGGAAAGCCTGGACAAAAACAGCTAAACCAGAGAACTGTAAAATCGGTCAAAAACACTATGAAAACAAAACCAGAACACAATATAACGCGTAAATCACAATAATTCCCTGTTATTTTGTAAACAATCATAACAGAGCGAATCCATACCCAAACAGAGCAGAACAAAGATTTTGCTGTTCTTTTTTATTTGATTTGATTCTCTGTTTTTCATGATTTTGTCCAGGTTCTCCTGGCTTTATGTTTCTAATCTTATTGTGGTCTAGGTTGTTTTCCACCTGAAGTCGGAATTCCAGATCCTGAAACGTGAAACTTGTTTTTACTAACCATTTATAGCAAATGTCTGCAATAATCGAAACATACACTCACTACTACCAACAATGAATTTCAAACGAGGAATAAAAGTGTTATACGAAAAATCTTATATACCTATACAGAGTGTTTAGCTTTGACTGTCCGAAACTTTTTCAGAAGGACAATAGGACAAAACAAATAACAAATGTCATTACAGAAATTGTCCATTACGCTCCAGTTTCTATCTGTCGGCCTTTACGTATTTGTTACATAATCCATCACAACTTTAAACCACTCGAGTTATCAAATTAAAACTTATGCGTGTATGTACATGTACATGTATGATGATGACTAATAGGACCTACTTTAGTGAGGAGTTTCGAGTTGTTCCTTTGCCTTCTAAATTTTTAAAATAGCAGCCTATTTTCATTTTTAATGATTATTACTTTAAAAACTGGTAATGCTGCAAACCAATTGGAAGCTAATGAAAAGATTAAAAATTAAATATTTTTATAATTTTGTAAGTATTTATCAGGTTTATAACAAGATTATCTAAGAAAATTATGACTCAAAAAAGTTACGATAGCAAATTTTAGTAAACTTTACATATTTCCTTGTGGTATCTTTATACAATTTAAATTTTCTCAGTTATCCATAATGTAAACCGAATAAAACTCAAAAATCCTTAGGAAGTGCATGACACTTTGCATTAGTGGCTCACAATTGTCAGTAACATTTACATATTTTCAAATTTTACTTAAAAAAATTTAAAATTAAAAAACTAATTACAGTATTACAGTTAATTACAGTTCTGTAATTCACTTTTTACAGAATGCAAATCCACAGCACAACCCCCAGTCACCCAGTTTATATGTTAAGATCTTTTTCTTGTTGTAACGAATGGACTCAAAGAGATTCGATAGATCAGAGTTCCATCAATCACGACAAAGTTGGGAGTGCGACAGCGGCAGCCTCGGCGAGCGAGCGGTCCAACTTCGCCGGCCCATTCAGCTAGCTCTATTACAATGCAGTGTAAATAATGAGAATGGCACAGCTTAATTGAACTATTGTTCTCTAATGTATATCCAAACCCTTTCTAAATAATGGGTTTAATTTCAACTTTTCTTATATTTTACATATTCCGGAGCGTTCTAAGTTAGTGAACGAATTAGAATAGATTAAGAACAAAATTATTGATGTCATATAGTTACATTTTGTTAAAAATTTTTATCAGCTCATTTATTAAACTTTTTATTATTTAGGGCATCGTTTAAAGAGTGTACTATAGGAATTAATCTATGCAACGATGGTTAATCTTAAGAAACGGGCTCCATCAAAGCAAAGTGGTTGCATGTGTAACCTCTCCGAGGGAAGTCCGCTGAGATAGCAAGTTACTTCATTATTAAGTCACTAACAGTGTAATTAGAGAGTAAATGAAATGCATAACTCATAATTTACTTCACAGCTGCAATTAAATGGTTAAGTGCCAAGTTTCATTATTGAACTAAGATTCTATCTCCCTGGTTCTCATCATGAGGTTTTAATAATAAAACTACATGTCAAGTTTTGGAACCAAAAGAAATGGTTTTCAATCAAATCCTGTTACTAAGTAAGCAGAAAGTATAAATAATTTGCCTCAGTCCACATAGAAATCCACGAATTAAATAAACAGTTTATCTATTGAATCTTTAATGCTAAAAAATAAATTAATAAACTGTTATCCAAACAATAGTTTTATGTAGATTTGGACAAATTTAAAATAAAAAAATGGGATGTTTGAGTCAAATAACGTGGCCCTGACTATCAGCAAGCTAAATTCTAAAATTAAAATTAGTCTTATGGGTAGCCTGGACAAGTTATTTGACTCCATTCGAGAGAGAAATTTAGAAGCAACAGTATTAATCCGAACCTAAAGTAGGCTATTTAGGTTCGGATAAACCTTTTTCAGGTTAGGTTTGTGGCATTGTATTGTACTAGTTAGGACATTGTATTTTATGCATGATATCTTTTGTTTACTTAATTTTAAATTTTCATTCATATTCAGCCAAGAAATAATTAGCCTTGAAAGCCACCTGGGGAGGTGTTCTGCCTCGTAACAATCCAAAAGAGTAAAAGGTTATTTCGCCTTAATTTTCCTTACAAAACATAATAAGTATTGTAATACAAAGTCACATTGCATAGTCAATATTGATTACGCAACGATGGCCCGTTCCTTTGAATATTTTCAGGGTTATTTAGTGAGGTTTCAGCAGCCGGGAGCTAAGCAGGTCTGAAAATAAATTACGGAAGATAAAAAGAGCTCTGTTATGGAGGTGGGGATGCTTTGATGTGTTTGGTGGTGGACAAAGAAAGGCGCGTAATACGCTGATATGGCTTCATAAAGTTGGCTTAGCTGAAAGTAACTGAACAAGATCGCCGTGTCTGCTGCACTATATCCGTGTACGAGTCGTTTTCATGTTGCTTTTGGTCGAAACACCGCATAAAATAAAAGTCTTGTTAGGAATAATGTGGGACGTGAAAATTATTAGATCAGTTGACTTGGGAATCTTCTTAAAAGAGGTTATTTAATTGAGTAAATCAAATTACAACAAGTTCCGGAATCTTGAAAGGAGCTTCCTGAAAGGTTATACATTTTACAGAATGAAGGATTTATAATGGATGAAGAAAACTTAGTAAAACAACATTCATATATGCATTACATATTCCTGATCGATAACTCTACAATTTTAAAGTTATTTTTATTAAATTGTCTCATTTATCTATAAATGATTATATCTTTCTGGTTTTTGACTAACACATGTACAAGGAAGTGCTTAAAAAATGATTTCGGTTTCAAGTAGGGTACAACACTCTCTTTATGAAACTTAGGTTATCTACGTATAAACAATTTGAATCCCTGTCATTTTGTTTAGGGTTAATCTTTTGAGACCCGGTTTGCTGTGTTGTATTCTACTAATTATGGCCTTTAATTTGATGTACATATCTTCCTATGCTTATGTTTAAGATTTTCCTCTTACCCTTTGTGGACCGTCCCCCTGGGATGTTATTTGGAACGGTAGAGGCAGAGTCCCCCGTATAATTATGATTTATCAGTAATAGGATATTTAGCCAATTGAGTAAGAGTAATAGTTATTGATTGTAAATCCATTTGTTATTTAAGAAAGAATAAAAGTCAGTGATATTAAAATATTCCTACTTCTCCTCATTTAATGATTGAATATTTTTAAGTTTCAAAGGTTGATCGAGTTGGTGAGTATTATAAGACTATCGTTGCTTACGCTAACAGACGAAGATTGTTTAGCCCCGACTGTCCGTTGGCGCGGCAATCTTAACACTACACTTCGGCATCACTGTTGAATCTTAATTGATGCTGCGACCGAAAACATACAATTAGTGGCACTTTACATTTTTTTACACTCACAAATAAAGGCTTACGCTGTTGCATCTTAATTGATGCTGCGTCCTTTATAAACACTATGCTTTCGGATCGCTGTTGCATCTTAATTAATGCTATGACCGAATTAAACACACATTTACACTCAAAGATAAAAACTAACGCTGCTACATCTTAATTGATGCTGCGTCCTTTATACACATAACTTTCACAAATAAAGGCTTACGCTGTTGCATCTTAATTGATGCTGCGTTCTTTAGAACCCTACGCTTTCGGATCACTGTTGCATCTTAAATGATGCTGTGACCGAATTAAACACACAGATTACTTCTTTACATTCAAAACTCACAAGTTAGGGGATCATTGATAGCCTATAAGTGGATTGTGCTACGGCAAAGAACTCACCCTTAAGTAAGTATAACAGTTGAAGTTGACATAAATAAATGAAATACTCGAAAATCCTTTATTACCCTCCCTTTTACACATTGTACTAAATATCTTGATAACTATCAACTTTTAGCATTCCCTATTAAATTTGAAAATTAAAGAAAATTGAATATTCTGAAATAAAGTAAATAATATATATTTTGGTCCAACCATTTACAAGATAAGCATTAATTTTATTAATATTAAAAGAAATACCCCTTCCATAAGAAATAATGTAAATTTTTGGGTAACATATATTCCCAATGGGGCAACGCTTTTTCCACCTAAAGGAAAATGAACAGTATTCCGAAAATATTGACAAACTTTCCATTAATTTGACACCTCAATCATAAAAGTTGGTCCACAGTAAAGGTCTTGGTAAGCTCATAAAAATGTTACTTTTTAAGGAATTATTAGAAATGTGGGCATATAAGTTACCCACAAATTTACATGTATTTCTTATGGAAGGGATATTTGTTTAGATATTATTAAAATTAGTGCTTACCATGTCAATGATTTAACCAAAATAGATATGTTATATACTTATCTTACAGAAAATTTAATTTTCTTTAATTTTCAAATTTAGTAGGGAATACTAAAAGTTGTTAGTTTTCAAGATATTTAGGAAAACAAAAAAATGGTACCTTCAGACCCCCCTCTCCCCCACTCAAGGTCTATGGATGGGGACTTTTGATATGTTCACCTCCTGACTTGTCCAAACAAAGCATCAAAGTCAAAAATTATGTTCCAAAAAATTCCTTCTATACCTTTTCGTTGCCTGAATATATGGAAAAGTAATATTTTGAGTATGCATATTATGGCACATTTGAAATAAACACAATGCATTTCAAATAAGGTAAATAAAACTTGACTGCATTTAATGTGAAGCGGAATGACTTTTTAATTACCAAATGAAACATTTTGTAGGCTACATGAAGTTTACGTTTAAGCACATTACTTTTCAAGTATCAATTCCAGCATTCAAACATATTGTTATAACAATTCGCCTATTCCCGTTTGACGATGAATTTCCTACTAAAAGCTTTCCATCAAGCAACGATTGATGAGTATTGGCCTGGGATTTTAAAGTAATCCCATGGATGGATTGGTTTTAATATAACTTTTAGTATCACCCTTCAAAACTCATCGATGAGGTACTGTCTTCAATGGGTTATATAATGATGCTTTTATGTTTAATCATAGCTTAAATAGTAAAAAATGTTAAATTATGAAAATTTCATTACATCAAATGCAATCTGGTTAAGAGTATCCTATTTTTAATAAGGATTTGCTGCTAGAACATGAAGTAGAAGTGTACCATGTTAGCTATTTCAAGTTAAACAATGGATGAACGTAAATGCGCAAGGAGCCAAAAAAAGAATTGGAATGTATTTATTATAGTTAAGAATAGTCAACCAAAATATATTTTTAATAAACAGGATTGTCAGGTTGAAAATTCAAAAGAACGCTAAATGACTCCTTTTTAATTACAACACGTTTCACTGTTTAATGTTCACTGTTTACAGTACAACGTTTCATCCCTCAAGTACGTGACCACCGATAATTGTGTGGTCCTGTAATAAGTTTTACTCAAGATGGATTAAAAATTAAATTTACTTAGTTGATGATTCCTGCTCATTAAGCTATCTTAAACTTGAATCTCAATCTCTAGTCATGTGTATATCTAACTCTAGAAAACATTGGTGGATAGATTTTATTTTTTATTAAAAATATAAAGTCTTATAATTGCTACTAGAGATCGCATACTGTTCGAAATTCACCCAGAAAATAATTGCTTTAGAAAAGAAATTGCCACGTTAAACATGTTACTGTATTTTTTATTGTTCCAAACCAACTTGGCAACTCAAAAAGTCCATGTTCATTTTTTATAATATCAAATTAGTTTTTCTACAATTACCCAAATCTGTAGTAAAAAAGAATGGAATTGTGCACATCCATGAGAAATTCCGTTATTTGCCCACAATTGAAGATTTCATTGGAATAGGTTGGATTAAGAATTGTTTCATTAGTTTACGTTGGTTTATGTTAGGTTTCGTTAGGTTGGTTTAAGATTGACTTTGGCTTTGAATCTGAAGTCAATTTACATTCAATTATTTATATTTATATAATTGAATTATTTATAGTCAAAGGTTTAAGTTTTCTTGTGATATACTATGTTTTGTTAGTTTATGTCCTGATTAATTTACAAACGTTAATCAAGTTAAGAAAGATTCATTTATTTGATCTTAGATGACTCTTATAACCTAACCAAACATGTCCTAACTCCTTTCAAACCCATATTTCTAAACGTAGGGCTACCTTAAAATAACCAAAGTAAAGATAACTGAATTTATCTATCATAACTTTACCATATACAATATATTTCAACCCAATCTGTTCATTCGTTCTGAATCGGCGATTCGCTCATTTGCTGCGCGACGATGTGTCGTCGGTGTATCGTTTTCGCATGCCCCACACAAGCAAGTTAAGAGCGAAAACAATACAACAGTACCGATTGAATTATCTATAGAAATGATTTCGATATACTTGGAAAACTATCGTATAACAATGAGACTTAAGTATTTAACGAGTAAAACCAATAGGAAAAAAGTTTTACAGTTGTGAGCAGATAGCGGAATTCGACCAAAATTTTAAATGAAGAACAAAAACTATTTGAAAATCCCTAGTTCAGGGTGGACCTGTGAAAGTAATTAGTTTAAAGACATGTAAAACTATTGCATGGTTAAAAATTGTTTGTATGGCGTTTTCTTTTTTTTTTTTTGAGTCGTCAAGGAACCAGTTGAAAGTTTTCCCTTTTTAGCTTATAACCATTACGAATTAGGAATAGAGCAACCAAATTTTTGTTACCTGTATATTTGCAATACATATTTTTCAATAACTAAAATTGTTTTAGTTTTCCTACTAGTGCTATGGCTAAGTAGCTTTTATAATCCTTTTATAATATAATTTAACTAGTTATCTTAATATTTGTTTTAATGCCTCTCAGTCAAAAGTGGGATATCATAAAAAACCATAAAATTTGTCAAACCAAAACGTTATTGTCTTCATCTCAACAAAGCCGATTAGAATGTAAACTTTACAAGGCGATTTGTTAAGTGTTTTATAGTTACTTATAGCGTGGGTCTTCAAGTGGGGTCCGGAAACGAAAAGTCATAGTACTTTTAGGATCTCTGAGATCGATGTAACACCAGCCGGATATGTGATTGAAAACGTTTTGTAATATATTTTAGTATAAAAATTCAAGTTTAATTTGTGACTGTCTATTTAGTGTCATCAATTTTAACATTAAATTAAACAGTATCAATACGTCGACCTTAATTGAAATGGAATGATTGAATGAGCCTAGTAATTTTAGATTAAAAAATGACCCAACAATGGGGCCATAAATATAGTTTACTAATTAATTTTACAATCGACGATGGTGAAAGGGAAATTGACAAAATCATTTGATAGGTCAAAAAAATCTGTATGCTTAAAAAAACAAAATACAAGTATTTTTTCAATGTAAATAATTTATCATAGATAGCTCAAAAGGGAAAATAAGAGACCGCTAAACTTTTGAGGCATATAGTTTAAGTTGTAAACGGGAAGGAAATTCATTAAAACAACCCTTTTTTACTGAGACGTTTTTACCATTGTTGATTTATTTTATCGTTAATTACTATTCATTACAGGGGATCTTTTTCAAACACCAAAAAAGTGAATGTGAATGAAGAAAAAAGAATTGTCAATTATATTTTAAGAGCGGGTGTTCCTAGAGAGTGTAAGTGTTTAGAAAATGATCAATTTAAGATTAACCATCAAAATTAAGAATAAATAAAAAAAATCCGACAGTAATTAAACCTTATAGTTAATAATCAAAGTCAAATGCAATCAAACTTAAAATATTTATGACACGCTGTTAGTGTTATTGCCTCAATTACTTAAGTATTAAAACCTTGTAGCCTGTTTATATTTCGCCGTAGTTAAGGAATTTTGTCAAAAGACTATTACTTAGATTTAAAAACTAAGGCATCGTAAACAAAACCATGAAGTGTTTATAAAAACAGACAAAACTAAACTAACATTGCACTATAAATTTGCAATTACATGCCGGAGACTAATTAGTTTTATAAAAAAATTTTATTTATTAATTAATTTCTGAGATATGAATAGATGAATAGCAAAGAAATAGATTTATATTAATTACCTAGGCTTAGAGATGACGTTTAAATTAATTAGCGGGCTTTGTCATGGACCTTGTTAGTCCACTGAAATTATTCTATGACCAAACTTTGGTGTAGAAATCTTGTCTTTCAAGCAAAAACATTAACAAAAATGTTATTTTTATTTTTGTTTTATTCATCAAAATTGCATTTGAACAAAATTATAAAAAAAGTTCAATTTTATAAACAAAAAAATCATGTTCATTTCATAAACATGTTTTTAACTGTATGCATTGTCATAAAATTTTTAAATTGGAATACAAAATTTTAATTGTATTTTTAAGTTTTAAGTGTATTAGTTAACTATTAATGCTGATTGGGTTTTATTCAATATAACGACTTCCAAACAGGCTTTGCCTTGGAGGAAATATTTGCTAGTTTTTTTTATGCATTTTCAGCATTGTGAATTCATTTTCCTGATTTACTTGATTCTATGTATTTTTTGAGCACGTTATTCTGTTGGAGCCTTTTTCTGATATTGATTTGATTTGAAGTGCATGAAGTTTTGCAAAGGTTTGTAAATGTGTGAAAGTTTACCTAACGTGATTCTGTCTCAAAATCTGGAATTGATTTTAATTGTTGGATATACTTCTGATGAATGAAAATATTTAATTATAAGAACTTATTGATTTAAACTTTGAAATAACGGTAATGAAAATTGTTTTTCAGCCATTACAAGCTGCATTCCAAACATAAAAAGTTATTCTGTGTAACGTTAATGTATCTAATTATGAAGCCCAAACTTTTGAGAAGACCATGACCCCCATCCACCCATTACTTGAATGGAAGGTCTTGGTTAAAAAATCTAGCAAGAATAATAGTTTCTGGTAAAGTTTTTCCTAAGGCCACAAAAATAAAGAGCGAGGCCACAAATAGTATATTTCGCAAGGGCCGAAAATGAGGTTTTTCGGCCGAGGAGCGAACGCTATTTTTCACCACACTACACAATGAAATATACCCTAAATAATTTAAAAAACGGATAATTATTTCACTCACTTGAAAACAAAACACAGCTATGACAATCATATGATCACAACTATCCTGTCTTGAATGCCGTATAATTTTGTGATGTTCTGACGTTGTTTCAAGCAAATAAACTATCAGCTGACTTTCGGCCCTAGGGCCCCCAACGTTTTCGGTCCTGTGGCGGCAAACGGTGTGTTTCGGTCCGCGTTTGACGTTTGTAAAACAGGTGATTTCGTCTTAGTGTGGTGAAAAATAAATAACAGTTGATGCACTTTTTTTTATTTACAATTTTTGTTTACTTTTTCCCAGCGAAGCAGGACATCATCAGCTAATCAAACTAAACGTAGAATGTTTTCACGCTATTAAAAAGTCTAGAAACCGATATTTTATTTTCATTGTTGTTTCCTTATATCAATGAAATGGTCTTTATGCACAAGTGTTCGTGTTTAAATTTGCATTGATTTCATATAATTTCCAAATACCATTCATCTCTGTAAAATAAAAGTGAATTAAAGGATGTAAATTATATTAATTACTTTTATTTAAATATTTAAACTTTTCAACCTTATTTAATAAGCATCTAGAATGTAGACTGATATATATTATTATTATTATTATTATTTACGGTAAAAATAATATTATTACATTTATTTAATTTGGCTGATTGGTGGCAAAGAATTAATTATACTAACTTTAGATATAAGTAGTTTTGTAAATAACGTTACATATACAATGCATATAGGTAAAGGAATCTGAGAAATTGCTTAATCTGGCACGAACTGACCAAAGAGAGGTATACAGCTATAACAGTACATAAGCTTATTTAAATTTTAAATGCTGGAGGTTGTTGGTCGTAGGCGAATCGTTTTCACAATAGCAACAAAAACCTAAATCTCTCAGTCACGAGGTTTGACATGATATGTATTCGAGGATTGGAGAATGTTTGGATACATGTCTACGTTTATATACTCAACATAGGTTATAAAATAATAAAAAAAAAGTAAATCTATCCAAGCTGCCCGGATCAGTACGTTTTAAAACTGTTCATCATTTCCCGTATTAATTAAGTTAGTTTTCATTTTTTTTAATCCATTTATTTGAACCGTTGAATAAGGCAACAACTGGTGTGTATGTGAAGTAGCTCCAAGCTTGCCAAATGCCTTTTCATTGGCATTATTCCACAAAATGAGTTTCAACCAGAAACAATTTAATGATCATGTTTTTTTCAGCACTAAAAGAAAATCTAAAATATAACTGCTAAGGATTATCATATTATAATAAAAAATAAGATATTTCTGTCTCGTAAAATTCAACACCGCCGGGAGACAAAGTAATCACTTTAGTCCCGCTGGGAGACAACATATTATTTTACAAACTAATTAAAAGGAGAAAAAGCGTCTAAGCATAGCAGGTGGGGGAAAAGACTATCACTCGGCAGCTGATTTAGCTCAAGTGTTTTTTTTTTCATTTTCATTCATTCTTAATAAGACAGGTACCTCATGGAGGACGTTACCCTGAATATGAGTGAAGGATGAGTGTGATGAGTGTGATGATAATGGCGCGACCTTGTAGCCTTGTTACTGACTAAGGTTGGCACGTTCCTTAGACAGGATTGTTAATTAATAGCCCAACAACCAATGGCAGCTGGCTCCAGAAAAAACCCTTCAAAAAGCTACTAACTTTTCTCGGGATCGATCCGGCTACCTACAAGTTTGTAGGCGGGCAGTATAACCACTACGTTGAGTTCAAGCTAGAAAGACCCCATTACGCTCTTAGTCCATAAATATTAAAGGTTGTTGCTTAAAATAATAACAACAAAAGAGAATCAGAAATAAGAGACTGGATAACATTTGAAACTCTTTAAAGACAATGAAATCCTTATGTGAAAATAATATTTGCTGGATATAAAAATCTTAAGTTTTACATATATAATTCACGAATTTCTTCACTTATTCTCTATTTACACATTCAAGCGTTTACTCAAATACATGATGGTTACTCCACGGTCCAATTAATCTTCTTCTACATGATTTAGATGATGAAACTTCTGAAGAGGAGGGAAACAAGGCTGGCTGTTTACTAAATTTTAATAAAACATATATCATTATGAAGAGTCATGAGTAAAAGAAAAATAGTCGTTTTAAATAAAAACCTTACCTAATAAAAACATTAAAAGGTGTTTCATGCAAAATTAAAACCAGTTTAACCATTAATTCATTTATAACTATAATTTAAGATCGAAGTACTGTATTATTATTTTTTAAACAGTTTAAAATTAATTACGAATTAGTTTACGAATTAAAGTTACTTATTGATTCATTCACCATTCCGTAAATGTTATGCACGGCGACGGGAAGTTTGTCAAACATTCACAATCAACAACTTGGTCATGTAAACATTGATAAAGAGTAAACTTATAAGAATACAGTCAAATTTACCTTCTTAAAAAATTTATTATGAAATATTTAATTTTCATTTTTCCCACTATAATAAAAATAAACACGAAAACACTCTGTAATATTCGAATATATTGTTCAGTTTGGACTTAACTATGTGAAATGGAATATATGCCTACACTTTCATTGACATTAATACTAATTTTAAGAGTCCTTAGAATCAGCTACGGTGAGCCGTAGAGATAGCTCAATTTCTAATAAACACACACATTTAAAATATTTTTTATTATGTTTGTGTAACAAGGAATGTGCCCCTAATACCCTCTTTGCGGCTATTAGATGCACATGATATGAGATGACATGATGTGTATTCGAGGATTGGGGAATGTTTGGATACATGACCATGTTTATATACTCAACATAACCTATGAAAAGAGCGGCTATTAGAATCATTTTGCAAGTGAATTCCAAATAGTTTGACACATTTTTAGGATGGAGTATCAAAGTTACAGAAAGAGACAATATTTCACAGATGTATATCTTATATGTATTCAAATCACTGCAGTAAATGTAGAGCGGAAGACATGGGCGGTTTGCTCTGTGGGTGGCAGGATCTTCATTTCCGGTGACAAGACCTCTCTACTTCCGCCAGTTTGCTTGGTTAAGAAATTGAAAAAATGCAATATTTATCAGTGAGATTAATAACATTTCACTATTCTTCGTTTAAGGAAATAAAAAAAAAATATAATAATTTGGTATTCATACAATTGATAAAACAAAACATTTATTTGTTTTCGAACAATTTCTTATGGAATTGCTTTAAAAGAAATCAACGATGAGAAAACGTTAGCAGTCAAACAAATTTGAGAGTTCTATTGAACCATACTAATTATAAGAAAAAAAAACTTAATACTACAGCTTCGGAAATGGCAGTTTTTATTACATTTTTTGCGGGGCTAAAGAAGAAATTTTTCTCCTTTGGGAGCAAAAGAATCGGGATTTTAAATGGCAGCATATGTCAAATAGCACATCTTTTTACAGCTCTTCCAAAGACCAACAACTTTTCAATTTACTCCTAAATCCTATCTTTGGTGGTTTTGTAATTATAGGCAAAAACTACATTTCATTATATAAAGCCCATGTTAAATGTGCAGTTCTTATGTTTAATAGATGCAAATTTAAAATGCCTTGTTTAAAAATTTTCAGATTTTCAGGGATACCAAGATTAAAACAAAATAAAATATACTGACAAAATATGTACTTCCTAAATGTTGGCATGTCGTATATCAAATTACAACTGATTACGATGTTTAATAGTTTTTGAACAGAAAAAATAGGGTATTCCGGAAATACCAATATCTTCCATAGAAATGGCCGCCATTTTTAAATGAGTAGAGATAAGTGATTTTTTTTCACCAAATCGTTTTTCTTCTTTAAAGCTTTAAAATGATGCATAACATGACGTTTGTTTACCTTAAAAAATTCTGAGATTCGAACTTACGACCTCCGGTTTATGGAATATCCTGTATTTTAAAAGGTTTAAAATATGTTTAAGTTGTTCCTTGGTTATGAATAGTGGGGAAAGGTTTTTTTTCGTCTTTGCATGTCAAGCCGTACGTCTTCAGTCTGTAGTGGACGATTTAGAAGATGCACCATATACGAGTGTCCATAAAATATTCATCCGGTTTTAATTACATATACCTCACTTTATTTTTGTCCTCCGACACTGTAACTCACATATATTTAAAGAGATTTTTTCTCAGTTTTATGAGTATCTATTCACTGTTCATTGTTACATTTTTTATTTACTTTCATTAGTTCTTTTTAAAATGCCTACAATTGAAGAAAACCTCTTTAGTGTCTTAAGATATGGTCAAGGTTTTACCCTAATAACTGTCCAGCGTAAGTTCTTCAGACACTTCGGAAAATCTGCTCTAACTCAATAGAGCATTTTGCGATGGTATTGGCAGTTCATAAACATAGGAATCCTGCTGAAATGTAAGAATCCCGGTCGACCAAGTTTATCTGTAAATAAAATAAATAGAGACTCGCTGATAACCCTGATGGTTGGTTTGGCCGCTGTGGTGAGGATGACTTAGCTCTCCTAAGGTGGTCACCCCGTTCCCCAGTCCTTACTGTATGCGATTTCCTTCTCTGGGGCTTTGTGGAGGACAGGGTATACATCCCGCCATTAGCTCAAACCCTGCCAGACGACTGAGGAAGGATTCGCGTTGCAGTGACAACAGTAAGCCACGGAATGCTTACCAACGTTTGGGCAGAGTTGCACCGTAGATTGGAAACATATTTTGCCGCAAACTTGCAGCATATAAAGCAACTTCAGTGATATCAATGAAAACTTGAGAGCTTTCTCTTTTAATCCACGCAATTTTTAATAGCATTCATGTATATGTAAGTTCAGTAAATTATTTTAAAACCCGATAAATATTTTATGGTCACCCGGTATTTTAAACCTCAACTGCCCCTCGCCATGGGTCCATACGCCTGCGCGGCTGTCTGAATACAGAGAGATACCGTAACGGCAATATTCACACAGGCCAACCAGAGGTGACCGCTCATGGTGGAAAAAGTCTCCAAGCGACGTTTGACAACAGGGCCAGCGCTTTACCTCTGATATTCTCATGGTGTAAAGTTTTAAAGCTGTAGATTTGGTTGTATTATTTGATCACTAAGTACAATTTTCAGCCTTACTTGTGTATCACTCACTACCTTAGATTTAAATTTGCCGTCTAAAGCTCAGGTTAAAAAAGTAAAATTTTCAGCCTTACTTGTGTATTACTATCTTAGATCTAAATTTGCTGACTAAAGCTCAGGTTAAAAAAAACAAACATTAAATCAATTGGTTTTAAGAAAGAATACAAATCGCTGATCGTTTAAAAGAGTTGGGTTTGGACAAAAACGCTCCAGGCGAGTGTTCCTGACACAATCTGTCCCTTAATTGCCTGTTAGTGTTTATTTGTCGAGGTAAGCACTTTTTACAAAAATACTATAATTTGACTGAAAATAAACAAATTATTTAAAAAAAAATTATTTCAGCCGGTTTAGGGAAAAACGTACACCTACGTAAGTTTATAATTACTCTATGCAATTAGTTTATAGTTTTTAACTATACCAAGGCTACATTGCGAGTCAAAAAATGAAAGCATTACAATAGACTCTAAGTTCTGTTTTATAAATTTATCAACTGACGCATTAATAATAAGACGGTTAGATACTTAAGAACCCTTTGGTTTTCTTTGGAGCGAGTTTTCACATCAGTTGTAACTGTAATTTTGATTCACCGGGGACATACGTACTGATAAATTATAATTTTTCAATGGTATTTATATTTTTTCTTTTCTCAATGTGATATATGAATATAAGATTATTGTTTCTCCACACCGTATTAAGCGCATTGTAACATTTAAAAATATCAAATTAAATTAATTTGCTCACTGATGATAGCAAAAGCTACAGAGTTCAAGTTACCATGAGCGAATAAGCCGCACAATCAAAAGTTATTTTCGTATAAGCATGCCATATTTTTCTTGCTAGGAATTTGGAATCAACAAGTCTTCAATCAGATCACAACGCGCCTGGAGAAATATCAACAAAATATTGTTTGCGCATCTTCTGTGACTGAAAAACTGAAACTGGAAGTACAGGACGTCCTTTTGATAATGTATTAATATAGCATAAACCAGTTTGTTTGCAAAAAAATTGTTCCTAACTAATACTTAATCTAGCCAAATATAATAAAGAGTTCTAGGTCATTATACAAAGATTAGAGGAGCACAAAGAGGCCCAGAGTACAAGGAGCACAGAGGAGTTGTCGGAGGCATTTGTCCACACAAAAGCTGGTCACTTGTGTGAATTTAGTTTGCATACATCTTCCCACCATCTTGGATTCAACCCACAGGATTACTATTAATTTCCTAGAAACGTGTGCGTTTTGTTAAATCTCGTGTAGTTTTTGTTAAAGAATCACAGTATCTAGCTCTGTGCTACTTTTACAGACATTGCAATAGCTGGAGCGAAACCTTGCTTTTTAAAATTAAAATCTAACACACGATATTGCTTCAAATGTAATTGTAGTGCAATTAAAAGTCAGCTTTCATTTTAATATTATGGCAAAAGTAAAATTTTCTTTGAGTTTTGTATTTAAGTGAAATTTAAGTGTAATAGCGTTTACTGTATTTAACTAATAGTGCTATACTGTCCTTAACGATGTCAATAAAAAATTTGAAAGATTACTAGTTTTGGGACTGTTGTTCCATTTCCCTTTTCATATAAACTCATATACAGATATATTCTTCAAATTTCTGAAGCTTCTACATGTATAAAATATGGACGGAGATTCGTGCAGAAAACACAGAAAACAGTAAAAATATCCTGTTTAGCATAAGTAATTTTCAATCAAGTAGGAAAAATCAGGTTAAGATACTCTAGCTCCCGAGTGATCCAGGATTTTCCCGGAAAACAATATGCTGCAATTTATATGTTTTGCTTGCCAAATTGACATATTCATAAAGAAATATTCAAATGTTAAGTTGTAAAATGGTGCTTTGATTTTTAGTCATTCTTAGCACCACTGATCCAAAATGTCAGCCATTCATACTTCTTGAGACCTCCTTAATACTATGATACGTGTTGGTAAACCTACGTAAAACTAAGATTAATTTTATACATCAAACGTTAAACTCCGTCCAACTATCATCGAGTTAAGAAAAAAACCTAGAGTTTCAATCCTATAGACTATAGAAAGATGTTATTGTTCGGGCTGTAAATATTAAAGTGTTTCGTTTGCCATTACAAAAGAGAAGACTAGACCACACCTATTTTTTACATTACTTTTTTTAACATTACCGGAAATCACGAACATATTTTTCTCAGAAGCCTAGGAGACGCGTCTGGAAATGTCAACAAAATATTGTTTGCAAGAAAAATTGTTCCCAACTAATACTTAATCTAGCCAAACGTAACAAAGAGTTCTAGGTCATAATACAAAGATTAGAGGAGTACAAAGAGGCCCAGAGTACAAGGAGCACAGAGGAGTTGTCGGAGACATTTGTCCACACAACAGCTGGTCACTTGTATGAATGTAGTATGTATATATCTTCCCGCCATCTTGGATTTAACCCACAGGATCACTACTAATTTCCTAGAAACGTGTGCGTTTTACGATTTAATTATTCTGGATAATGGATAGCTTTAAATCATATAGTTTTATTTGTTAGCATATCTTTTATTCATGTTTGACATGGACCTATGAAAACATTTACTAATATATTTAACACACTTACTACCACAAAGAATCACAGGATGTATGTACCATAGTAGGTGTGACGGTCGGTAGTCAACCTATTTAGGCTTAAAAATTTCATCTCAAACAAATGTCTACTTTATAACTTACGTGTAGTTTTTGTTAAAGAATCATTATGGAATTCAAAATCTTAATCACACGATTATCTAGCTCTGTGCTACTTTTACAGTAACATAAATGTTTTTTTGAGTCATAGATCGAGAGGCAGTGAGTATTTGAGATTATCACAGTTTTAATGGCAACAACACAAAACGTGGCAGGTATTGCGAATTTAGTATATGCTTTTCATATAATATATGTAAAAAATAACTGGCTTTATTTTTTTGCAATCAGAAATTTGTATTTTGAAAATTTGCATAAGCAGACCGCGTGATACAATTTAATGCATTATGTACTTATGTTATGTACTTCTATTATATCCTTCATTAAGACCATTTCCCTAAGAAAGGTTTAATAGGTTAGTCTAATTTATTGTTAAATCAAACAATTAAACTAACATGCTCAAGCGTTACCAATACGAAGTAATTACATTGAACGGTTTGTGTAGTTTGGTAATGCCTTTGTTCTGAACCGCTGGCTTTGTCTCTTTTAACACCAAATTAACGGTTATTTCTGGGGGAAAGAATGCTGTTTGTAGTTTATTGAGCTAACTTTGTTTAATAATTACAAAGGATTAAAAATTATAGATTTGCCAAAATATATAAAAGCGAGTCGTTGCATTGTTGTCACATTGTTTTCCCCAGTAAAACATGTTTTTAGAGTACAAATGTTTATTTTATTTGAAATAAGTTGTTTTTATATTAGTGTGTTGTTGTAATATTAGGTTTAATTAGTACTACCTGGTGGTCAGAGTAAGGAATATGTAAATAATTATTCATCGCTCCAATGATATTTGTTAACCAGAAACAAAATCTTTTTTTAAGCTGTTTTAATTTTACGTAGCTATTTATTAAAAATATAATTATTTAATGTGTAATATTATTCCTGATTGTAAAACATAAGTTAACACATATTTGTTTTCGTTGTTGCTCTTGATTTTTTTCAGATACTCACTATCGTGTTCTAGTTGTGTACCAATTGTATTATTAGTACGTAATATGTGTAGTTAAATCTTGTAAAAGAAGTAACCTTGTTTAAGCCATACTTGAAGCTTGTATGGTTAAACCTTCATACTCATAACTTATAAGCACAGGGAGGTAAATTTGAATCAACATCAAATCAAATCAAAATATTTTACTGTAGCAGGACAATTTTAAAATTGTATTACAAACGTCAAACTTAAAATTAAATTCTTCTGTTTATAACTAATGTATCAAATGTATCTTATGTAATTTATTCAACTTCCTCCCAGAACTCACCTATAGAGTAACAGGCACGCTCGAAAAGGCGTTTCTTTAAGAGAATTTTGAATTTTGTTTCTGAATTTGCTAATTTAATATTTTCAGGTAGCTTGTTTTACAATTTAGGCCCAATATTTTGTGGTAGTGTTGCGGTGATTTCCAATCGATGTTGAGTTTGCCTGTGATGGTGCCTTTGCCTGGTATTATAATTATGAATATCTGCCCCGGTCGTTACTGTCGTTTATTTAAACTTATAGTATTGTAAAATTTCGGTAATATAAATTGAATATATCGTTAGAATTTCCAATGATTTAAAAATATTCCGGCAAGGCGATCTCTTGCACACTCCCGTCATGATGCGGATAGCTCATTTCTGCAATCTAAAAACACGTAAAAAATTTGACTGTGACGTAGACCCCAAGAGAATAATACCGTACCTGAATCTTGAGTCTATTCATGAAAAATAAATTAACTTCAAAAGAAAAGGGTTTTGAAATTTTGAAAATCTGTGAAGCAAAAGTAATTGTGAAGATATTTTGAACATAGCGCATTAATGTGGTCAGAACAAGACAAAATTTCGTAAAAAAGTAATCCAAGATATTTAGTTTCAGGGGTACATGGAAGTTCGAATCATTCATAAAAATTAAAGGGTCTTTATCGTTATTCCCTCTTGTATTAAAAGATATACAGTTTGATTTATCCGGATTGACATGCAAGTTATTACTCTTCAGGCACTGGTATAGATTGGTTAGCTGCAAAAAACTGGATGTTAGGAACATTTAAACCATTAAGTCTAATGCAGCATCAAGTCCGATTTATACAGCTATCGTTAATAGTTATACTACGTCTGATGTGAATGTTATTAGTTTCTACGGCTGCTTTCTTACAATCTCTTTTCATTAGATTCATCTGAACACTAAGATCGAGACTTCTTCAGCACATGGAGTGCAAACCTAATCCTTCCTTTGACAAAATTTTATTCAATTAATTTCGTATGATGTTCGGTTCATACTAAATGATTGACTCTTTACAAAAGTACAGATAAAAAAAGAAAAACACTCCTTAGAATATATATGTATTTTAAAGACTATTAGTAAGTTTAACTTAATAATATTTTTGCAAATACATCGAAAAGGCGGGTATCATTTCAAAAATAAATGGTTTAACTAGTAAAACTTCTCCCAAAAATGTATATGAATTATATTGTTTCCCCTTTGTGAAAGGAATAATTATATCCTTCCGCGTGTCGTTAGAACTTTGCTGGCGTTTAGGAAGAAGTTTCTAACATATCCTTAGAGATTTAAGGAACTCGATAAAACTTACCTTCTGATCAGAATTAGAACCAGAATCAGAATCGCTCCAGCTTGAATGGCTTTAAACAATCATTGTTGAGGATTATTCATATGCAAAATATAATTGAAGGAACGTGTTTGGGTGAAAGATATAAAATTCCTGTTACGGATTTGAAAACTTAAATCCCGAAAGTTTGAATCTTAAGCTTTTTGAAAAGCCCTAGGTGTGACACAGATAAGCTCAACTTGTTCGTTTGCTAACTTTAGTCCTCTTCTAAGATTCTTTGGAAAATCTTATAAAAATCTATTCATTAGGCCTACATGAGTTTGATCTTGGGGACAAAATAATTATACTGCTCTTATAACTGAGCAACACTAAGGTTTGTTTGTAGTTTTGTTTTGCTTTGTTCGTCCAAAGATGCTTAGCAAGTTGAAGGCTTAGCAAGTTTACCATGGTCAGCAAACTTCATTTACATACATACAAAAAAAATCAATCAAGGAGTTCAATGTACTCCTACGTTGGGTTCAATGTAGGGAATAAGTTAATAAAATAAAATCTAACATTCTATCTTAAAAAACTCTTGAACAGTAAAAAAGAAAAATATTCTTTGGACGTTTTCCTGCTAAACAAAGCCAAAGTTCCAAACCATGAAATTGGCTTAGCTTAATGATAAGAAAACAAGCCCAGTAACACAGAGGCGACGCCGAGGAGCTAATTACATACTCCTCGCTCTCTTTTCTCATTATTTGCAGCATTATCTGGCTGTGAGAGTAAAGGGAATTATAAAATTACTTCGCAGCTCTTGGCTAAGGATATTAACAAAAACCTCTTTTTTAAATTCAAGATCTGTATATGCAACTTCTACATATTAGGAGTTTAAAAGCCATCTGTCGAGAACTGGAAATCATAAACTAACTCAAGTGGAATGCGTTTACGTACACTTTAAGAGTTCACATTCTGGGAAATATCTGACCCATAAGGTCGAGTACCTCAAATATAATTAGGCCTAGTATTCAAATAATTATTCTTCGCTGCAATAATAATTTTTACCAGAAACAAAACAGTTCTCTTCTTTGTACCGACAAAACAAATTTTTAAAGTGTTTCTTATTATGGTAACAAATAAAATGTTTTTCGAAAAAATGCATTTAAATTTTTGATATTAATACAGATTTTGTTTTCATTACTGAGAGCAACGGTAAAAAATAAGAATACTAACAAATATTTTTATCATAAAATAATTTGTACATTTCAATCTTAAGCAACAATCACGAGGAACTTGAATCTATAATATGGAGTCCCTAATTTGAATCAATATTTTTATAATCCTTGTAATATTTATTCTACAAATACCTTATTAACACTGTAGCTTACATTTCTCTGGAGCATAAATGGAATGCAATTATAACGTTTCAAGCGCATGCTCTGGGCAATGCCGCTGTGCTTTGTCCCACGTCGGCGGCCTTTCACGTAAGCAATAAGAAAATGCAAAGAGAATGTAGACTTAAAATTTATCAATGCTTGCAATATGTCTTATGTTTTACCATATACTTTGGTATTATAATTATAATTATAATTTGTTATTAAAAACAAATTAGTGACTTTCTAATTTGTTTTTAATAACTTCATTATGTACAACGCTTAGGGGACTATTTTTTATTTCCTCAAATGCAATAGTTTTCTTATTCCTGAAATAATATTTTACTTATAGTTACGGTATGCCGTATACACTGGTAGGATCTATAAAGTAATTTTGAGGTTTTGAAAGACGTTTTAGAAGTGATCGTTCATATTTATGTTCAAACTTTAAGTTAATAACCAATGATTACTAGATCGAGTATACTTTTCAACAATTTTGAGTTCTTTATGGCTGAACCTGCAGTGTTAACCCTATTCAGCCAACCATACTTTCTAATATATTATTGCTTAATTTATGTACGGTAAAAGAAAATATTTGCTGATGATTCAGTACAAGTACTAATTAGGCAATATGTTCCTTGCTCATAATCATTGTTACTTTGAAATATCCAATAATCAATTTTATTATTAAAAAAATGTTAGCCTACTTTTCATATAATTTCATAAATGAACATTTTTGACGTAGTTTGTAAAAATTAGCTCCACTAAGAGGTGAAAATCTGCACGACTTTCTTATAATATAAACAAAAAATATTAATTAGGATCTTGGTTTACGGTTGACGTCGGGTATAATTCATCGTCCCCCTGTCAGGCGCCTTGTGCCTTGTTAGTATCAGGGATTATCCTTTGCCCTCTCCTTTTTGTGTAAAATATATCCCTCAAGCCGTAAGTCTAAAACATTATCCTCGAAACGTTTACAAATCGTTGTATTACTTTAAAAGTACTTCTTTCTTAAAAAATTAAAATATATATATTTTTTTGGAATATTTTAAACGCTATTCAAACAGATCAGCCAGCAATACACTTATTTTTACAGGTTTGTTTGAATTTATCTATAGGGTCAATAGAATCAGGTGTATCTGGAATCGAAATAATATGTTCTCTGAAACGTATAACAGACGCTACGGCTCTGTAGATCAGAGCCGTATCCTACGCTATATTCTTTGAGCAATATCTCCAAACTTGATCGTGAAATCTTCTAACACATTATGGACGATTTCTTGTAAATGCTGAAAAAACTAATAAAACAACAGAAAATGTCTTTCGTCTTATATCACATCACCAGAAAAAACATCTAATGAAGGTTATTAAAATTTATCACAAGGACAAATTCGCACTTTAATGAAAACGAAATGGAAATAAAATCAAAAGTTCATTAATAACAAAACGTAAATTAATCGTCAATCTTGTTTTTCACAGTGTTTCAATTAAAAAGTCCATAGAGACCTGTCAAAATATTGTACTATTTGTTAAAGATGTCACATTGAATGGTAGAATCCATTATACTGTTATTTAGTAGACCTCCAGGGTGACACCTTTTCATACAACTTTATATTTAAATTAAACATGACCGGCAAGCAAACCGTTATGAACATTTGGAAAGTTGATCTGTACAAAACCTAGGTAGATGCATGTGTACATAATAGAGAAATTTGAATAATCGTATTAAGCTGTAAATACTGCTGTCTCCAACTACTTTATCTCCGGACAAAATACAAATACCACTGACTATAACTAATGCTTTCCGAGCAGAGCGAAGGATGCTTTCAAAAACGAGTTGATTATAAATGTAATGATTTAGATAGCAATTAAATTATCTCGTATTACATTTGAAAACATTTGGAAATTTGAAAAATCTGCAGTAAAAAAGCAGCAACTTATTCAACTTGAAATATTTGTTTTAACGATTTATTGCCAATTAAAATTATAGTTTTGTCAAAACCCTGCTCGTATTTTTCAACCACAGATAAAATTCACTAACATTCAATTTTCAAATGGGTACAACTTTTTTTACAAAATAATTTTGACCTACCCAATTTCCTTGACATTGAAAAATTTTGCAGAAACTCAATATCTCCGGTTAACCTTCTTTAACTGCAAATTTAGAAAATAGAAGTATCAGGGAAAATGTTTAGGCCAGAAAGTAAAATTTATATTTAACTACCATTTTTTATTCAGGTAAAATTTTCCTCTTTTTTGAAAGAGCATTTCTATTTAGTTAATCTTTTCTTCCTTTTCTTACTAAAATAAACTGAGAAATGTTTGGTAATCCTTGGCGGTAAAGAAAGCTTAGTTTGGTGTCAAGGAAACAACTTTAGCGACCCACCATGTAAGCCTTTACACACACAGCACTCAGTTGGAATTAACAGGAGGAAGCTCAGTGATAGGAAACTGAAATGTAAGCTGAACAATAACGCCCACATTACTAAAAAACCCTTTCTTAAATATCTTCTTAAAATATTGATTCTGTTTGAGATTGTACGAATTGTAATAAACTAAAATATAAAAAAAATTCTCTCTTCGTTCCAACTTTAATTTATTGCACTTCTACATAGACAAACAAGCGTAAAAGTATTTGCTTGTATGTTTATACCTTTACGTGGTAACGATTGGGGATATTTTCCGTGGCTACATACTTAGATTTGTGTCGTACAAAACTAACGTCAATGTCAAAGTGATTTTTACATAATGAAATCCAATAAGGGTACAATCTGGGTTCGTTATTTAGAAATTGATAATTAATTATTGAGCCTAGTAATCAGCGCACTGGGATTTCGTATTTCCACCGCCGCAAGGTATTGAATATTAAATGTTGATATCGACAAACAGCCAATCAGACACAGAGTATCTCTAATGAGGCCAAGCCTTCTAGATATTAATATACACTAGCGCTCTAGAACGCAGCGCTAAATGACTTATCTCTGATAGGCAATTCCCAGTGCTATATTGAAATCAAATAAAATCAAATATTTATTTATCCAGAAACAATATACTTACAAGTAACATTTGCAAAGACATCGTAAATATATACAGGTACATAAAATGTTATCAACAACGAAGGACTTAACAATAGACAGTAAACATATAAAAACAGATATAATGATAGAAGGCTCTAATATCATCTAAAACTCTGATTCAAAAAATTCCTCCAACGAGTAGAAACAATTTTTGCTAACAATATTTTAAAATTAAAAGATAATATTAATTAATATTAAATCAAAAGCCAATAAAGAAGTTTGGATATCCCTCCTAGTAAAGTTTTTAATTTCGAAATACTTGAAAGAGAATTATAAATTGGAAGATAATCCTCAGTAATAATCGTAGAATGGATTAAACTTTAATATTAAAGTCAAGTGAGCTCAAAAATTAGCCCACTCAAATAATGTAGGTTGTGAAACGCGTGAGTTAACGATATTGATTTGTCATCAGTATTAATTGATTCCTATTATGAAATACAAAACACGCATAAGGCCTTGTTTTAATCAGTACCGTGATTGTAGATTTTTATTCCTGGTTAGTTTTTACTCTCTACTTTTAAATACGTGTAGCACTTTGTTACGAAATGCAGAGAATAAAATTAGTAAATAAGGTTCCCGATTAGGAAAAAGTAGTTTGGTACCGTATTGTTAAATTATTAACACACTTTTAGGAAAAAATTATAGGAAGATATACAATTTACATGCATTATTATAACAAAATGTTATTTATAAGAAACCTTTGAATCCTATACGAAATAATACATCACTATACCGTATAAAAAAATTTTTCAGTAATATTATCTTTATTTTTTAATATTATTTTTTACAAAATGATTACCAAATTTCCAAACTAGCACGGTAGTTAATTTGTATCCTTGATCTAAATCTGTTCAGCAATAAGTACTCTAATTAAAAAGCTCTCAATTTAATCCCGAAGAGAATTTAGAAGAATGTGTTCTATATTCTTTGACTTCAGTCAAACAATTAATTAATCATAGTTTACTTTAGATCCCTCTATTTCAAAATGTTTGATTTGTGTTTAAAAGAAGTTGGTATGATTTTTTTTCAATGTGTAAATTAGCATTCATACGTCACATACGTTACTAGACTTGGGTTTGTTTCAATTATTCAAAGAAAACGTCTTAAATGTAAAAACATGAGGAATAATACTTGCGGATCCTTGAAGAAAGAACACCCTCAAATTTTAAAAGGATTTGTTTGGAGTGGTACAATTTAAATCTTCATAGTTCTACTAGTTCAAAAAACACTTAAGAGACTTTGACACTATACATTTTCCACAACGAAGTGAGCTATAAGACAAACAAAATTCTCTCATCAATATCCTCATATTAAAGCGAGCTCGTGAATTAGTAGCAAAGCCGTGCATTTGACACGTCTGCTTCTGTCGTGGGTCTTCTTTCAACCCGCCTTTCAATTCGCTCCAAAGTATTCAATAGCAACAAAACATTCAGTCTTCTATATTTCGAATGGACCCATCGTTGCTCGTAGTCCTCGTTGGTATAACATTTTTCCGTATTGCATTTTGATCCAACAGATTTACAGCATAACAATATTGTAACAAATTTCGACAAATTTTGGCGAATATTCTTTTATATAACTTTTTTCTACAAAATATAAAAGCTAAATATAAATTTTTTCAATTTGTTAGACGGTGTCCTCACAACCAACGGAAACTTAATTAAGGAAAAACTATTGTCATGGAAAAAATTAGTATACAAACTCATATTCATGCAGAGCTTTTGATGAGGTGTTAAAAATACTATATTAATTGTTGATTAAAGTGTTTTTATTTAACAGATCAAACTTTTATCAATTTCCGGCAAAATATAGCTCCATATAATAATCATAAATTAATCAATTTAATTCGTACATAATGAGAGCAATACTTAAGCCAAAGTAAAAAAAGTCAAAATTTTTAAAATTATAATTATTTTTTATTCGTCCTCAAATTAATTTTACTATTTAGCTGTTTTATCAACAGCAATACATTCACACAAGATTGCTATAGTTAATGAAACAAACCAAATTGACAATCTAATATAATCACCAAAGCAAGATATCTGAGGCGCGGGAGGAAAAGACCTTTATGTGCCCTCATGGTGTGATACTGGCAGCCACAAATCGAGGAGAACTAGAGATCAAAGACAAGAACTTTGCAAAAGAGATATCAAAGATTCTACAAACAACCGTCCTCTAGTTGTTGGGAAAGAGTCTTATAAGCTACATTCCTTTGTTTGAAATTCATTGTTGGTGATGGTGATTTTATATTTTGATTAGGATTTTTGCGGACATTTGCCATCACTGATTAGTAAAAAACAAGTTTCACGACGTTTCGGGATCTGGAATCTGATCCCGTCTACAGGTGGAAGAAAACCTAGAACATAACAAGATTAGTAAAACATAGCCAGGAAAACCTGGAGAAAAACACAGCTAAAACAGAGAACAGTAAAAGCAGTCACGAAAACAATAAGGTGAAAAGAAAAACAATACACAAAATAACACAGGAATCACAAGTATCAAGAATCACCAGGCAGGAGAGAGCACGTCCACACCCAATCAGAGCTGAGCTGAGACTGGTGGGAGGAGAGCAAATGGCGGCGGCAACGGAAATGGCGGCGCCCACAGCCAACCAAATCACGGCGCGCTACCGGTGGCGAAAACCTGAAACAGAGACATGTGATATGCAAATTCCGTGTGTCTGTTTGTGTTTTGGTAGTTAATTTTTAACTTGATTTTGCCCCTTGGCCTTGCTACGGGTTAACATGTTATGAGAATTTTGAACAGAATTGTTAGTAATTACCCTATTTTCTGACACTTTATTTTCCCTGTCTTTCAATTCTTTGTTTAATATTGGTAGCCATACTGGCCTTATTTCAAGTGAAGATTGACTGATTGGTTGGTCTGCTAGTTTTATGTATGAAGCTTCAATTAGTTTTCTTTTGAAAAAATGAGGTTCGCGGTGTACTATTTTTGCTTCGTCAAAATTCATCTGGTGATTTTCAGACCAGCAGTGTTGAGCAATTTTTGATTTATCAACTAAGCCCTTCCTCGTGTTATCTTTGTGTTCTTTGATTCTAACATTTAAAGGTCTTTTTGTCTCGCCATAATACGGCCTAGAGCAACTATTGCAGTTTATTCTGTAAACACAGTTTTTTGATCCCTGAGTGCCATTTTTTGGTTTGGTTTTTACGAGACATTGCCTAAGAGTGTTTTGTGTCCCTCTGTTCTCTGTTTTAGCTGTGTTTTTTTCCAGGTTTTCCTGGCTATGTTTTACTAATCTTGTTATGTTCTAGGTTTTCTTCCACCTGAAGACGGGATCAGATTCCAGATCCCGAAACGTCGTGAAACTTGTTTTTTACTAATCAGTGATGGCAAATGTCCGCAAAAATCCTAATCAAAATATAAAATCACCATCACCAACAATGAATTTCAAACAAAGAATTGATTCTCGGTACGGACCCGGAGTAAGTAATCAATTAAGTGAACTTGAACAAATGCACCTAAAGTTGGCTAGGCACACCAACCATTTAACTTTTCTCACTAAGTGCAAACTCGAAAATCTAATACCGCAGAGTTTCAGAATTAAACCTCCTTTTAGTAATTTTAAAGCCAGCAAAATAATGTCTGCAGCTTCAAAATCTCTCCTAATTGAAAGAATAAACTTTCATCGTACGGAAAAGAGAACCCTCAAAATCAGAATTGAAAATAAGAAGTCTGAATTGGCAACTTTAATTGGTTCTGAGTTTCAGAACATTTTTCAAAGCATCCAAAATAGGTTTGACAAAGAATCGGTTGATATTAAATCCAGACAACAATCAAAGCTAGAAAAATTAAGACCTGTCGAAATCAGTAATAACTCTAAAAATGATGAACAGATTAATGATGCAAATAATCAGGTTGTGAATCTTTCTTCACGAAATTTAAATTCAGATGAAATTTCCGTTTTGTCTAAAGGGCTGAACTTTTCTGTTGTGCCTAAATCAGTGAGGGTGCTTGACTTTGTTACGGGGATTGAGTCCGCTGTGTCTCAGCTCCCTGAGACTCAGGGGGATCAGTTTCGGTGCGAGGCCAGCATCTTACTGAATAAAATTCCTGTCCCAAAGCCCAACCTAAAGAAAGAGGAAATCAAGGCAGTATCTATCCTTGGGAAAGATGATACTATCAAAATATTGCCCGCGGATAAAGGAAACGCTACTGTTGTCTTGGACACAGTAACATATAAAGAGAAAATATTGGAAACTCTCCAAGCTGGTAAATATACTGAACTAAATAAAGATCCTACAGAAAGTTTCGAGCGTAAAGTTGCAAGCACTCTTAGGAAGCATAAACAGTTTTTTTCTGATAAACAAAGAACTCGTTTAACACCGCATCACTCGAAAATCCCACACATGTATGGGTTACCTAAAATTCATAAAACTGATGTACCTCTTAGGCCTATAATTAGCTCTCGCGACTCACCGTGTAGGGAACTGTCTAAAGTCCTCCTGGACATCCTAAAACCATTGGTAGGAAAAACTGACTCGTACATAAAAAATTCTAAAGACTTCGTTGAAAAGTCAAAGGACATAGTGCTGGCTGAGACGGATAAGCTGGTTAGTTTTGATGTTGAAAGTCTGTTCACGAATGTCCCAGTTCCTGAAACCTTAAAAATAATCGAGTCTCGGCTCGAAAAAGATGAAAGTCTAACTGAACGTACTAAACTTCCTGTTAACGTCATTATGGAACTGCTTGAATTATGCACTCAATGTAACTATTTTGAACTAGAGGGTAAATTATACCGTCAAGATGAGGGGATGGCCATGGGGTCGCCATTGTCGCCTATCTTTGCTAATATCTTTATGGAGGAGTTTGAGCAAAAGGCTTTGTCTTTGGCTCAACTCAAACCGAAGATTTGGTGGAGGTACGTCGATGACACCTTCGTGGTATTTCCGCATGGAGACGATGAACTAAAAGACTTTTTAGGGCATCTTAACAGTATTTCTCCTTCCATCCGCCTAACAATGGAAGAGGAAGTCCAAAACAAACTAGCATTTTTGGATGTGTGCGTAGAAAAGGATAGGGACACGCTTAGGACAACTGTTTTCAGAAAAAAGACACACACAGGGCAGTACTTAAATTTTCAATCGAACCATCAAAAATCTGTCAAAGAAGGGGTGGCTTACTCACTATTTGACAGAGCAAAGAGCATTTGCTCAAATCAAGATGGATTAAATCAGGAAATCAAAAAAGTAGAGCAAGATTTGGCTAAGAATGGATACCCTCAATCCGTAATAAGAAAGTGCAAAACCCGTAGGGCTAAACAGAAAGAGTCAGAAAACACTGAAAAATTCGTTCCTATGTCAATCCCTTATGTGCCGCTTATTTCGCTGACGATACTACTCTGATTACACCTGACCTCAAAACACAAAACCAAATAGAAAACACAATAGAAATAGCCAGCAGCATATGTCAAAACCTCAATCTCACCATCAACAAATCAAAAACAATCAAAATGAAATTTACAACAAAAAATAGAACTGAAGACACACTTACAAACTCAGACCAAGAACAAACAACGGCCAATTCTACCAAATTTCTGGGCATCACCTTGGACGAAAACTTAAACTGGAATGCACACCTTGAATCACTCCGGAAAAAACTCTCTTCAGCTCTTTTCGCACTCCGAAGAATAAGAGAAATAACCAACACCGACATCACCAAAATGGCCTACCATGCGATTTTCGCATCTCACCTCAAATTTGGAATCATTGCTTGGGGCAGTGCAAATGAAAACCAGCTTCATAAAATCCTGACTTTACAGAAGAAAGCAATTAGAACAATCGAAAAATCTCACCGACTGGAACACTGCAAACCACTTTTTACCAAACACCGTATCCTCACTCTCACCTCTCAATATATCCTAGACTCAGTAAATTTCATTAAACAAAACCCCCCAGAAATTAGACAGGAATGCCACAAATACAATATCAGATCAGGTTCTAACCTAAACACGCAGCAGCATAGATTAAATAAAACAAGTAAAACACCTACAATTATGGGAACAAAACTTTTCAACATACTTCCAGAAACCCTAAAATCAATAAATGACTATAAAAAATTCTCTGTGCAACTTAAAAACTATCTCCTAGATAGGCCCTATTACAACTTAAAAGAATTCTATGAAGATCATAACCACTATATAGGACTTTTATAAAATAGGCCTAATCATAAATAAATGGCTCACAACCCCCCCCCCAATCACAAGAATTGACGATTCTCCAGTCTCCACGACTGTGTAGAAGAGGATGTATGTAAGATGTAAGATGTAAGTGCCGGGATTATCGGAAAAAATTAGAAGAGTTGCTAGGAAGTTCAAAGTTAGAACCGCGTTTAGGACACAAAACACTCTTAGGCAATGTCTCGTAAAAACCAAACCAAAAAATGGCACTCAGGGATCAAAAAACTGTGTTTACAGAATAAACTGCAATAGTTGCTCTAGGCCGTATTATGGCGAGACAAAAAGACCTTTAAATGTTAGAATCAAAGAACACAAAGATAACACGAGGAAGGGCTTAGTTGATAAATCAAAAATTGCTCAACACTGCTGGTCTGAAAATCACCAGATGAATTTTGACGAAGCAAAAATAGTACACCGCGAACCTCATTTTTTCAAAAGAAAACTAATTGAAGCTTCATACATAAAACTAGCAGACCAACCAATCAGGCAATCTTCACTTGAAATAAGGCCAGTATGGCTACCAATATTAAACAAAGAATTGAAAGACAGGGAAAATAAAGTGTCAGAAAATAGGGTAATTACTAACAATTCTGTTCAAAATTCTCATAACATGTTAACCCGTAGCAAGGCCAAGGGGCAAAATCAGGTTAAAAATTAACTACCAAAACACAAACAGACACACGGAATTTGCATATCACATGTCTCTGTTTCAGTTTTTCGCCACCGGTAGCGCGCCGTGATTTGGTTGGCTGTGGGCGCCGCCATTTCCGTTGCCGCCGCCATTTGCTCTCCTCCCACCAGTCTCAGCTCAGCTCTGATTGGGTGTGGACGTGCTCTCTCCTGCCTGGTGATTCTTGATACTTGTGATTCCTGTGTTATTTTGTGTATTGTTTTTCTTTTCAGCTTATTGTTTTCGTGACTGCTTTTACAGTTCTCTGTTTTAGCTGTGTTTTTCTCCAGGTTTTCCTGGCTATGTTTTACTAATCTTGTTATGTTCTAGGTTTTCTTCCACCTGTAGACGGGATCAGATTCCAGATCCCGAAACGTCGTGAAACTTGTTTTTTACTAATCAGTGATGGCAAATGTCCGCAAAAATCCTAATCAAAATATAAGCTACAGTTACAACAAATATTTAAAAAGTAAATAGACAAACATTTCAATAATAGATTTAAGTTTCCATGAATTTATAAAATATTAACTTTTACATTTTACGTTACTTGTGTGAATGTCTTTTCTCAGTTGTATTTATAAATAACAATTGAAAACACTTTAGTTATCCTATTGGTTGTGGTTGAGAATAGTACATGCGTATCAAATTAACAAAGTATGTTTTTTAGCGATTTCAGGTAGAAGTATAGTTTGGAAAACTATTGGTTAGTGGAGAAAAAAAAGTTTCTAAGCATTAATGCTCATAAATGGCAACTTATTTGAGATTGTAGTTGAAATAAGAAACAACGCACCTTTGGTGTCTGCGGGCGTACTATCAGCGTTATTTTATAATATACAAATAAACTCTTCGTAGTGTGTTGAATTCTCCTGTGATAAAGAAGTAATTCAAAATCGGAGATGGACAGGATGTATTTTTAATGTCAAGTGTCAATTAATCCACAGTGACTTTACACTAGCCATATAGTTACTACCTCATTGTAGGAGGAAAATCAGCTTTTCCTCAGGGAAAAGTCCAAACGAGCTGTTATTTTGCGAACAGGTTCTGATAACAATTGTAAACAAAAATACTTAGGTCCTAACAAGTCTTCGCCTGGCAACGGGAATCGTCTTGAACGAATCATTTCTGGCTCGTGTTTTTCAACACATTCATTGTGTTGTGTGGAAACCCATATGAGATACGTAAAAAGTGTAAATAGAAGAGGAAAAGATTTACAGGAAAATTCATAAATACATATACAGGGTGTCCGGAAATTATGGTAAAATATTTTTGTAGTTGAAGTAGAAATGAGAAAAAAATTTATATAAACATAGGTCCTAAAGTGTTTCGTTTTCCGCCAGTGTGTCTGTTTATGATTTTTACATATTTAGTCATATCTCACGAATCTCTTAATGTACAAACTTCAAACTTGATATATGGATAACCACTATTAAGAACTGTTTTTGTAAGGGATATCAAATTTCTACTTTGTACCCTTTTTATAATGGCGACTGTTTTTTTGTTTACAAAGCTAAATATCTTAAAACCGCAAATTTTATAAAATTAAACAAGGTACAAAAACCTGGGAAATTGAATCCAATTCACGCTGATATTAAGATGATGATGATCGGACTAATTGAGGAGTTCCAACTTTTCTGATTAAAAACATGGTTCTTTAGATCATACTGTCTGAAATTTGCTTGTTTTTTTTCTGAAAATTTGAAATTTCTCCATTATTATTTTTCCGATAGTTATAATCTTAATATCAGCGTTGATTAAGTTAAATTTCGCAACTTTTCTGTTTCTTTTTTTTATTTAGGGTTTTTAAGATATTCAGCTTTGAAAACAAAAAAACAATCGCCATTTTGAAATGGGACAAGAAGAAATTTGATACCTCTTACAAGAACAGGGCTTAATAGTGGTTATCCATATACCAAGTATGAAGTTCATACGTTAAGAGGTTCGTGAGATATGGTTAAATATGTAAAAATCATAAACAGACTCACAGACGGAAAACGAAGCACTTTAGGACCTATGTTTACATAAACTTTGTTGCTTATTTTTACCTCTACAATCATATACTAAAATATTTTACGATAATTTCCAGACACTATGTATGTCATATCATACAAATAACATATAATATTATTAATTATTTACGTACTTGTTATTTGAGTAATCTTTTAATAATGAATACATCTAAAGTTTTCATGTAGTCTGTATGCCCAAATTGATAAAGATATTTAATTTGAGACATTAACGTGACATGCAAGACACCTCGTCTCGGGACTCGCTAAGTTTTGTTAATATTACCCTACCGTGGAGAAAATGTGTTTTCGCAACACTACACTAGTAATTAGCCGATTTCCGCTTCCGTTTCAGTGTGGGAAGTCGCCGTTTACAAAAGAGTACGGCAAATATCAGCTGTAGTTAGGTATCAAATCAGCTGGAGTGCGGTAAAGAGTTTGAATTGAGCATTTACCGCACGAGTGCGGTAAATGCTCAATGTTGCCAACTCAAGAAAAACATATTATATCACACAATTTACATACATTATACATAAACACAACATACACATTTTAACTATGACGACCATATCTCAATTGTAACTAAACTGGTTTCCCAGGTTGCGACTACGTACAGTTAATAGCGATAAGTTAATAAAGAGCAGTGTTATTTAATCAATTGTTGCCGTCTGTGTGACGATAAGACGTATTCTTAGAAAGGCCTACTCGGTCGATGAACAGCAGAGATAACGCTTTTTGTTATCTCCCCCGCACAGATAAATATAGTTTTGTTCGTATTTTATCCCTACAGTTTAATTAATATTTTTTTAGTCTTTTAACTTTCATAGAAGTGTTGTTTTTTTACTTACCCTGTATATTTGTTTCTGGTAGTGTTGCGAAAACTATCGTACGCAACTCATCCGGGAAGGTGTTTACGTTGCTCGCATGAAATTCCCGCGCTCCGCAAGCGTCGCGCGTGAACTATCATGCTCGCACGTAAACACCTACTTCCCGCAATAGTTGCGTAATATACTATTTCTATTGCTAAAGCTATTTGAAAAAAGTTCGTTTCTTTAAAAAACAATTCACATTACCTTTGTTTCATTCTTTTATTACATATAACGGTAAATTAATAGAGGGGGGAGGAGTCTCCAGATTTTCAACTGCTACTAAGTATTTCAAATTTGGGTATCGATAACCAGAATAACCAAGGGAATTTGTAGTTTCTTTTAATTCTTAAATATAAATATAGCACATATAATATTTGACAAATCTTTTGCTTTTCACAATTTTTTATACATATTCTATCTGTAAACTATTAATTTCTCACCTCAACAATAAATTGGTGAGATAAAACTATAGTAAATTTGTTTCAGCCACACATTTCTTCATCAACTATTAAGCAGTTTTTACCACCGTTCGTCACTGCTCATCGAATTTCACCACCCTTCATCACGCTGAACAAACGGGATTAAGCGATTTGTTTGAGCCAATCAAGTTAGCCGACTTGGGTAAATTGGTTGAATTGTTTTTGCAATGCTGGTGTTTGAAATGAAGTAATTCTCACTCCTATAATTACCTTTCGCGAAACCATATAAACTCTTAGACAAAAAATTTAAACAGAAAATCTTAAAAATTAAATCGAAATTTTGCTATTGAGATTTTTTATGCTAACGGAAGGAAACATTTTTATGTGTTTTACTTTCATTGCTACTTTTGCAACATTTGTGATAGTTTTAGATGTTTATTATTAGGTTTAAAAATGCTTGAATGATTGATTATTGATTATTCATTGAAAATACTCGTTTGAGCTCTTTTTTCAGAGCATTATTCGCATTTAAAAAAACGCAATCTCACCTCAACGTTTAACAGAGAGAACGTGGAAAAGCCAACCAGTAATGAAATAATTACTCCATAAAATCTATAGATAAAATAAATGAGTAGCTTTTAATTACTCATATTTTTGTACAACTCAAATATCCTTAAAGTTAAAAAAAAACTTTTCACTGGTTCTCTATAATCAGCTCTTAAATTTTTCCTTCCATTTGTACGCAGCGACAAGATTGGAAGATGGTCTTAGAAGAACAAGAACTTTATTCAGTTAATTTTCACTTCCGGAACACCAAAACAAAACAAAAATACGAATTTTGTGTTTCCAATGCTTTGTTATCTCCTAACCACAATAAAGTAGGCATTACCGCATCAGTTATTAATCAAATATACCCTGTTGAACTCCTACTTTATTGTGAATTAGCTTAATTAATTGGGATGAAGTAGTAACCTAACAATTGTTTTCAAATAAATATTGATTTTTAAACCTGGATATAAATAAAATACGTCTTACAACACTTAAAATATATTTATACTTATACTGTACTCATATACAACACGGTAAATATACATAAAAGATGGATATTTACAGTCTTGTATATGAGTAAAGTGTAGGTGTAAAAATATTTAAGAGTTGTAAGACGTCTTTTATTTATAACCAATATATAAAACAACACGTATGCTAATACAGAAGTTATTGAAATTTTAAAAACTACCTTTTATAAGAACGATGTTTACAATAGCTTTACATGAAATCACATTATATTTTCCTAAATTCAGTCACAAACAGTGTTTTTCATACAAAAGTTCATTATTTATAAATCCTTAGAGTAAATTATATAGTTCAAAACGTTTGATTCCTGACAAAATATACAAATAAAAAGGAAGATTGTGTTGGCAGATAAATCCAATATACCACTTTGCTAAAGCAAACAACCATCGTTATATTTTGTTTGTTTGTCATTTACGTTAGACGAAACATTGTTTTCAATAGTTTTCCGGTTATGGCATCCGACGTTTCAGGCCAGCGCGATGTCGAGGCAGCGTTGTTACAGGTGTCAATATTAGTTTGTGGTTACCTCTGCCGGTCCCGTATTTGGTTTTTAACTTTTAAATTTAGATTCCACATTATCCTCAAATTTAGAAGAATTTTGAAGCTGCGATATGTTCACATAAATTGAGAAAACTTTAAAAAATATAAAATTATTAATGCTAACATTTTAAAAATGCAATAATCCTTAAACCCGAATGAACAACTAACTGTAGTTTACTCTACTAAATTAGTTTACATTTACTCATTTTGTTTAAAATAATATGAGATCAAAACTGATATGATTTTAAAAATTACCTCAGCAATCATAATAGTGTACAACACAATCTTTCTTACGATCCAGTAAGAAGAAATATTTAACTGGAGGGACTGGGTGAATCGAAAACGATTCCGGCTACACATGAGCTCAGCAGATAGAAAACAACTGCCAATATATGTGTCAATATGTTATTGTAATTTGTATACTAACAAACCTTAATAGGTTTTTTAGTATACAACTATATGTATATAGTTTATTATTAGGTTTATTATGTTACTGTGTGTCCCAAAAGTCCCGGACCGGTTTAATATCTTTTAAGGTAAGCCAGATATCAAAAAAATATTTCGCATACCTTTTAGGACTAAAAAAAACTACTTTTTGATGTATGTATCATTTCTGCCCCTGCCCACAAAATTGGATTTGGGGGGGGGGGGTATATTTATTAGTAACTTTTTTTTACTAAATTGAGTATTTTCTGTGTTCGGCAATTCACATTTAAATCGAATAATAATCACCATAACACATTTTAACTATTTAAAAGATACAAAAATTATAATTTCTTGTTGTCATTATCAAGGCTTAACACTCCAAATGGTTTTGGGGGGTGGGGAAACCCTACAAAATTAATAAGTATTAGGTCACTTTTTGAAGTTTCGTTAAAACAAGCTTTGGCTTATTTTTTACTCAGCAAATAAAAATGAGTGGTCAAACGATGTGAGTTGATATTGGAGTTGGTTGGACAAACCCCCAGCCCCCCCCCCCCCAGAACCATTTTGGAGGGTTGAGCCTTGATGATGACAACAAGAAATTATTATTTTTGTATCTTTTAAGTAGTTAAAATGTGTTCTAGTGGTTATTATTCGATTTAAATGTGAATTGCCGATCACAGAAAATACTCAATTTTAATTGACGGACGGCATTTTAAAATCTTTGAATGGCCGCCATTTTGGACTGGAGCATGATATCGACCTCCGGTTTGCGGCATTGTCTTTCTTTTAACAAGCCCTTTACAATAAGCAGTCGCACGATCGGGGTTTACATTTAAAATTTTGGGGCTACCCCCCCAAAATCCAATTTTGGGGGCAGGGGCAAAAAAGACACATACATAAAAAAGTAGTTTTTTTAGTACTAAAAGGTATGCGAAATATTGTTTTGATATCTGGCTTACTTAAAAAGATATTAAACCGGTCCGGGACTTTTGGGACACACAGTATAATAAACTATTATACACATAGTTTAACAACTATATGTACATTAAACCACTTTTACAGCAAGAAACCTAAACACTTTTTAATATTTTGCTGGTAAAGTGTTGAAATGTAATAATGAAGGAATAGTTTGATCTTAGTTATGTTGATTCTTTGTAATTTTATTATATTTGAACAAAAAATTACTTAAAACCTATTTTTAAAAGAAGGTATTGTTAAAACTACTTTTAAGAATACCTATTTTCCTCATAACCAAACAATAGCCTAAATATTTTTAACTAGTCAGCATGCAAATCAGTTCAAATATGAAAAGCAATCTGGGCCAATTTTCACACTATTGAATTGAAAAAGCCTTCGAAAATTAAGGGATAGCATCAAAATCCCCCCAAGGCTTTCAATATAGATAAGGATATTGCAAGTTTTGAATCATGGAAATAGAGCCAATCAGATAGCGCTTTTTGGGGACATTTGACCATAGCTCTTTGCTTGAAAAGCATGATGGCTGCCCTACGAAGTAAAGACTTTGTTTCAAAATCTTACAAAACAAAAGAGTGGAATGTAGGGCGTATTTACAAAGGTTACTGCGGGAATTTCAAAAATCATTAAATTATATTCTATAAATAATATGGTTTGTTTTGTCCTAGAATGTATATCCAACACATATACAGGGTGTCCGGAAATTATGGTAAAATATTTTAGCATACGATAGTAGAGGTAAAAATAAAAAAAAGTTCATGTTAACATAGGTCCTAAAATGCTTCGTTTTCCGTCTGTGTGTCTGTTTGTGATTTTTACATATTTAATCATATCTCACGAACCTCTTAATATATAAACTTCAAACTTGGTATATGGATGACCACTATTAAGTACTATTTTTGTAAGAAGTATCAAATTTCTACTTTGTACTATTTCAAAATGGTGACTATTTTTTGTTTTCAAAGCTAAATATCTTAAAAACCATAAATTTTAGAAATATTTTACATGAGACAAAAAAGGTGCAAAATCTAATTCAATTTACGCTGATATTAAGATTATAATGATCGAACAGTTGGTAATGGAGAAATTTCTAATTTTCCGAATAAAAACACGCAAATTTCAGACCATATGTTCTAAGGAACCATGTTTTTATGCAGTAAAATTAACATTTCTCCAATATTAGTTATCTGATCATCATAATATTAATATAGGCGTTAATTAAATTAAATTTCGCAACTTTTTTATCTCTTATACAAATTTTCTAAAATTTACGGTTTTTAAGATATTTAGCTTTGAAAACAAAAAACAGTCGCCATTTTGAAGTGGTACAAAGTAGAAATTTGATACTTCTTACAAAAACAGTTCTTAATATGTAGTGGTCATCTACGTTCCAAGTTTGAAGTTTTTACGCTAAGAGGCTCGTGAGATATGATTAATTATGTAAAAATCACAAACAGACACACAGACTGAAAACGAAGCACTTTAGGACCTATGTTTATATGATCTTTTATTTCTTATTTTCACCTCTACTATCATATACTAAAATATTTTACCATAATTTCCGGACACCCTGTATAAAATACACGCTTGTATTAGTAATTATATACATGAATTATTATATGCTCGTGTGTTAAGTGTATGTGTTCCCAAAATATTGTAGTTCAAAAATTTAAAAAGTACTTGCTTTTCAGAGTACTTAACTAAATGTGTAAAGTAAAATCACCTTTGGAGTGTAATTGTTAACATTATCGGTTCACCTTAACACGCTTTGGAGCTTATGAACACACACGATATTGGAAATGGACAGTATTGGTATTTCCATAACGACAATAATGTTGGGGAAATTCCTATTATTCTATTGACCAAACTCTAGTTCAACCATTACAGCATATTACTTCTTTAACGCGTTTTACTTTGTTAAGGAAATCTTTGTTGAGGATATCTTTGTTAAGGCAGAACACTTTTTTACTACACCTTTTTAGTTAACTTTAAATTAATAATATTCTGGTGGCTGTAGCTTTTAAGAGTTTTTAGGAAACATACGGTATGAAAATAACCCTATATAAAGAGAAGGTTACAGGCTTATGTGCATGTTAGTTCCTTATCCACACCAAAGCTGAGGGAAGACAATTAAAGCTCTTTAGAAGTAGGCATTGTTTGTAAACTTGGGTATTATCACAAACGTGGCTTAAAGAGACACAAAGTCTACCACCTTGATTGAGCACTTGATCGATATAATTAATCACAAATATCTATTGATCTGAAAGAGTGTTTTGTTTCTTCGCCATCTATCACTGATAATCGATTATTTTAAAACTATTTATGTTACAGTGTGGACGTTCAACAAAATGTAGACGAACGGCTTGATATACAAGCCCCCTTACTAACACCTAACAATTTACGGAAATATATTTTCACCTTTTTAGAATACAGGATATTCCAAAAACCGGAGGACATGAATTCGATTTTCAGCATTGATTAACGTAAACATAAGTCATGTTATGCAATATTTTAAAGCTCTAAACAAGACAAACAAATTGGTGAAAATAGAATTCACTTTTTTATTACAAAATGGCCTCTATTTCCCTGAAAAATAGTATTAACGGGATACCCTGTATCTTAGGAACCATGCACATCAAATTTTTCATTCTATTCAAAACATACTATCCCTATTAAGCTCAGCTTTAATTTGATATACATAATGCAAAAACTAAGAAATTAATATTTTTTACATCCTTTTTTTAATGTTGATAGCCCTGAAAATAAAAAAATATTAAAATAACAGCACATATAAAACAAAACATCAGATTACAAGTTTTACAAAAAATATAGCAACTTTTCAATTTATACTTGCCTCCTGTCATTAGTGGTTTAGTTGTAATAAACAAAAATTGCATTTTCCTACATACGGGCCGTTTTAAATGTATAGTAGTTAATGAATATAAATTACATCCATCAAAAGAATACTATTTATTTGGTCTGGATAGGGCACGAGCGACGAGCGACAAGCGAAAACGTTTATTTGTTTTTCGACATCTTACAGATGCTTTATTGCCCCTGAGCTGGTGTAAAAACAAATTTGAGGTGCAATTACCTTACTACACCACTAATTTGTTAACTTTTATTTGTCATCTGATAATTTTGAAGGCAGTGGCTACGATTATCCCAAGCGGCGAGCGAAATTCAGTGGTGTTGTTCAGTGTCGTTTTTGTCGCCGGTCAAGTTTGAAAATGTTTGTCGTGTCGCTTGTCGCTCACCATCTGCATTTTGCATTGTTGTATTGTTTGAGGTTAGAATATATACTGGATATACCACGACAATTCTGTTGTAGATGAAAAGGCTGATTTCATTTTGTCAGGTTGGAAGGATTAATTAGTAATTTAGTATTGAAATGCCGTTTTTTAAACAGCAGTTAAAAATTACGTAAATCTTGACTAGAATTGCCCGCCGCCTGTTGTTTGCCACTCGTCGGGTCGCTCGTATCGTACCCGTGGCCAACGTGGGTTTTGATCATGTTCATCATTTAGAGCTTTAAAATGATGCATAACATGATATGAGTTTATATTTTAAAATTCTGAGAATCGAGCCCTCCGGTTTTTGGGATACAGCTGGTGACTTCTAAGCTGGCACTTGACCGATCGATATTCAGTCGATACTAGCCTAGTTCAAAAACATAATGTTCGGCAACTTGCGGGTTGCGGGCAACGTCCTCGCGACCCGCGTGAAGGCGTTCGTCAGCAGAAATGTTTGCAGTCCGGCCTTTTTCTTATACCTCCAACACTCCCCACTCACCCCCGCGCCTATACGGCCCGCGTGAGGCCCAAGTGCCAGCTTACAAGTCACCAGCTGTACCCTGTATTGTAAAAAGGTTAAAAATATTTTTACGCTGATCCTTGAGAGTGAATTAGTGGGGAAACGTTTTCTTTTTTGTTCTTGTATGGCAAGCCATTCGTCTGCAGTTTGGACGGTTTGTAAGACTCGCCCTGTATAAGTTTTGGATTTTTTTTTTGTTAGGAATTTACAGATAATGGCATTAGTCTGAACAATTAATCTTCTCTTTAAAGCATATGTATCATTCTGTGGTCTTTGTATAAACACTTCTGTGGTTCGTTCATTAATCAACTGCAAAAGACTTATTCTAAATTAATTTTGAAACATATTTTGGCTAGTAAGTTTTCACTTAGTAAACTTGTGTAGTTATTAGAATTGTTTGTAATAAATTTGAACTGATGAGAAACTATTCCTCATCAGTAAGGTTGCAGACAAGTAAAATATGACCTAGAAGGGACCACTGTTTAAAATAATAATATAAAAATATACATAAAATATTAATAAACATAAAAATGTCAATACTATTGTAATAAATGGTCTATGAATGGTTATCAGACTTTAAAACGATTTATCAAGCATACTGCTAATCAAATATTTGAAAAAATACACCAATAAATGTTTTTATTTTACAAATTTTCCTATGCACCCCTTAAATTGCTCAAAATTACGCTCGTTACATTATATAAAAACTTTAAACAGATTTTGCAGATTTCATTGTGATGGATTTTGATGTATCACTGGCTGGTTTACAGAGACGGCGTTCTCGTAGCACTTTTGAAGTTGTTTAGGCAAAATTGGAAAATAAACTTTATCTTTCCCGCAGCTTCAGAAAAGATACCACAACATGAGTTTAGAAAAGAAAAGCAATGATTAAAATTGTAAAATATCTTTTCTTTAATTTGGAATATTATGGAAACTGGACATGCGCTGCTCAGCAGATTTAAAGTAAACAAATAAATTAAAATAACAAAGACAAAGGCATCAGCTGTTCAGCCCTGTTTTTTATATTTGTATTCTTGAGGAAAATGATATCGAACAACTGGTACTTTCCTGGGATTTTCTCACTGAGACCTTTCATTCAAGTATGAAGTATGGTTGACGGGTGTTTTACTCGGTTTAATTTACGAGTGATGACTTATGGTTTTACTCAAAAGGTAGAGCAATTTGGCTTTAAAGATAGATTTTACAATAAAATGCATGTATGAGTATATAATAGCTGATTCTAAAACTTGAAAGCATGGCCTTTAATACAATGTTCCAAACATTTAATTGTGACAAGAAATGAGCGCTATGAATGCTGTTAGAACCCGCTAGATCACTTTTGGACACCGGTTTATTAAGTTAATTTAAGTGTTATGAGATAGAAAAATTTACTTTAGAACGCATAACACGTTCTAAAGTTGAGAGATTTATTGCAGTAGTAATATGATCCATAAAATCCTGAATTTCTTGTGAGATTCGCTTCTTAAGAAATACATAGGCCCTAATACTTCTTCCATATCACATACAGGCATTCTCAAACTTCTAGCGGTCAATTTACCTTACGTTTGACACCAGAAATTGCTACGGAACTCATAAAAGGTTCAATTAAATTTTTTTTCCTGGTATTTAGTAGTATAGGTTATCGCGTGGGGGGCAACCCTCACTTTTGCTAATAAGAGTTTTATAGCACATTGATACAATTTACCTTTCACCTTTAGAATTACCACATATGTTTCTCATTATACCTTGAACATTTTAAAATATAAAGTTATAAAAATAGACTAAAAATACTACCTTTGCTATTTAATGTCTGATTTGTCTAATACTTGGAAATGTTGTTGTCTAAGCCTGATGCATGTGTATACACCACATGTCATTCCTATCACACTTATACATTTTGAAATATAAAATTAATAAAACAGGATTCGTCTGTTGCTGTCTGTGTTATTCCTATAACACTTGCGTGTTAGTAAAATAGTCTAAAATAGCAACTTTGCTCTTTATTGTCTGATTTGTCTAATATTTTGATATGTTGTTAAACTAAGCAAGTGAACTTGTAAATATTATAGATTAATTCTATCTACCCTATATCTTTTAAAATATAAAATTACAAAATTAGGTAAAAATGCTAACTTTTGTTTTTATTTACAGATTTGACTAATATTTGAGTATGTTGTTAATCTAGGCTAGTGCATGTATAAATGATATATATTATTTTTCTTTAGCCTGTATAATTTTAAATGTAAAATTATAAAATAGGTCAAAAATATCAACTTTGCTGTTTGTTGTCTGATTTGTCTAATATTTGGGTATGATGTTAACTTAAGCTAGTATATTTGTGAATGATATATATTAATCCTATCTGCTCTGTATATTTTAAAATATAAAACTGTAAAATGAGCTAAAAATATTAACTTTGATGTTTATAGTTCGATTAGTCTAATATTTGGGTATGTTGTTAACCCATGTAGGTGCATCTGTAAATGATGTGTTTTATTTCTATCTAACTTGTATATTTTAAAATATAAAATTATAAAACTGGCCAAAAATATTAACTTTGGTTTTTATTGTCTGATTTGTCTAATACTTGGATATGTTGTTTAGCTAAGTAAGTGAATTTGGAAATAGCACATATTAATCAAAACTACCCTGTATATTTTAAATGGTAAAATTATAAAATGGGTGAAATTATCAACTTTGCTGTTTATTGCCTGATTTGTCTAATATTTGGGTATGTTGATAACTTAAGCTAATATAGTTGTAAATGATATATATTAATCCTATCTGCTCTGTATATTTTAAAATATAAAATTATAAAATGGGCCAAAGAATTAACTTTGATGTTTATGGTTTGATTTGTCTATTACTTGGGTATGTTGTTAGGCTAAGCAAGTGTATGTTAAATGGTGTATATTAACTATATTTTCTTTGTATATTCCAAATTATAAAATTATAAAATAGGCTAAAACATACCAACTTTGAGCTTTATTGTCTGATATGTCTAATACTTAGATGTGTTGTTAGCTTAAGCAACTGGATTTGTAAATGGCATGTGCTAATCAAATATTACCGTTAACTTTTAAAATATAAAATTACAAAAATATATAAAAATGCTAATTTTGTATTTATTAACAGATCTGTCTAATATTTGGGTATGGTGTTAATTTAAGTAAGTGCATGTGTAAATGGTATATATTAATTATACCTACCCTGTATATTTTAAATTATATAATTACAAAATAAGCAAAAATATTAACTTTTGTCTTTATTATTTGATTTGTCTGTGTTTTTGATATGCTGTTAACTTAAGTTAGTGCATGTGTAAATTGTATACAATATTTCCATTTACCTTGTATATTTTAAATTATAAAATTACAAAAT